>OY987186.1:1130047-1730047 GCA_963920625.1 Dinocampus coccinellae
GACCGGCTACCTGCACTTCCATGGCTTACAAATATATTTTCTTCATTTTCGGTCTGTGAAATATTGAATTTAAATGACGAGTAAATTAATTTTCTATTATTGACATACGAGTCTTCATTATGCAATATGAAACATAACAAAAAAAAAACGTTTTAATTGTTCATCCATTTTATCATGATCAATTTTTTCATGAAACTTAATGTGTAATAGAAGTGGTTTTCATTTATAACTTCATGTATGAACAATTAAAACGTTTTTTTTTTGTTATGTTTCATATTGCATAATGAAGACTCGTATGTCAATAATAGAAAATTAATTTACTCGTCATTTAAATTCAATATTTCACAGACCGAAAATGAAGAAAATATATTTGTAAGCCATGGAAGTGCAGGTAGCCGGTCCCAAAATAAACGGTTACTTGTATAATATTTTTATCAACAGATAATTATTTAGTAAAAATAGTTTTCATGAATGAAGGAATCTTATTCATCATAACAAATACATGAAAGTGATGCAATAATTCATAATTTTTTTCATACTTGACATTTTGCAAAATGATTCATTTTTTAATTTTTTTATTAATAAATATAATTATCATAGAATAAGATACGAATGTATATTTATTTTTCATTACGTATTAAATGGTGTTTTGCGAATATTCACAAATATTCTATTACAATTCAAAAACATTCGATTTTTCTGTCGAGCATTCGAATTATAATAATGAGATTATAGTCAAAACGACTTGAAAATATTTCTAGCGTTTCGGTGCCAGGTATACGATCCCAAATTTTTTTCATCGCCTTCAAGACCAATATAAAATTATTCCGATACCAATGCAAAGAAAAGGAATTCTATTAAAAAATGCATATCAAATAATTTCATATCATTTTTGATTTGTGGAAAAATTACAGTTGTGTAGTTAAAGAATAAAGGAAGAAAAAAAAAAAAAAAAAAAAGATGAATATGTTGTTAAATTGAAGGCATGAAAGATATAATGGACTGTTTTGGGAATCACAAACTCTCTGCAACAGTGAAAATTCCTTTTTTTTTTCTCAAATTCATGATGTTATATTACAATATGAAAAAAAATAGTCAACAAATAAAATTCACAATGGGGGAAAATCCCGCTGTAGTACGAAAAGGACAGGTAACAAGGGGGCAATAACCATTTAAACATCTTTGATAATAATCTGTTTGTGAATTTTTATTTATGAGACTTTGGTTTCATGTCACAACGGACTTGAGAAAATCAAAATTATTACTTTTGTGAAATAAAATTCTTTATTCTTCAATAATTTCCATTCTAAATTTTTTTGCATATTTCTCATATATTCATTATGAGAAATAAACATTATTTCATTCATGAAAATTATTCTCATCAAATAATTATGTATTGATATAAATATTATTATTAAAGTAATTATCAGTTTCGGGACATGCTACCTGCTCGTTCATGGATTACAAATATCATTTCTCCATTTTATATTTGTAAAATATTGAATTTAAATGCCGCGTGAATCAATTCTCTATTATTGACGTACAAGTCTTTATAGCACAATATTAAGAAAAAAATGTTATAAATATTTGTCCTTCAGTATTCGTGTACACATGAAATAAATGAAAATGCCTTGCGATTAGACTTGATACGTAGTCTTTTCTCTTCCATCGCATAATTTTCATTTGAAAATTTTATAAATAAAAAAATATAACTCATTCAATAAATCATGCATATTTTACAAGAACTATTGATCCCAAATAATTTTAAGTTAATGTGGAACTCTGAAAAGAATGTCGATTGTGTACATAACGGGTGTGGATATCTATTCGGCGATACGTAGCAGAATCTTTTGCCATTTTTTTAAATAAAAATACAAATATATATAGATTAAAAAAAAAAGCCGATTACTAGAATCGAACCTACTTCGATCCCGCCTGGTGGCTAGTGAAACGCTTTAGCGCACTAAGCCAACTCGGACATGGAAAATTTTATTTAAAAATATTTAATGAATGACAGGTAGAAAAATTCGAGTAGAAACCTAAATATTACAGCCTTACTATTTCTGTAAAATAAATGAAGAAATAATGTGCAAGGCCCTCTACTACCGAAAATTACCTGCAGACCCAAATCATTACCGACCGTAATTATGCTTATTCTGAGTCGGTACATACATTTTATCATTTTTCATACAATAATGTAAGCACGCCCACCTCTGTATGATCTACTTTCTCGCGCCCCGATTGGTTAATGAATATAAACTTTATTCATGAATATCTCGTAAACGAATCCAGATGTAGGTACGTTATGACTATGCATCGTGATCAGCATCACCATATCTTTCTTCACGATTCGGTTGGACTAGTGATTCTGGGACACGGTGTATAATAAATGACAATTAAATCAACAGAATTATTGGAATTTTTTTTTTTTTTTCATGTTTGCTTTTTTTTTTTTGCCTCATTTCAATTGTGACTACATACATTTTTTTCTTTCCCCCTCTTCATCTTTTATTATTATCAAATTGTTATCACTAAAAATACCACATTCGATTAATTTATTCCGTTTATTAGATTTTTTTTTTTTTCCTTCCTTTCTTTATTATTTATTTATTTATCTTCTTGTTTTTTTTTTTTTTTTTTTTTTTTTTCTCCTTTTCTTCCATGATAATTGTTTTTATTACACAAAAGACGTTAATGCAATTTGATTTGCTGAGGTAGATAATTTAATCAGTCTATAAGTAAATAGCGATTGAAACTTTTTAACCGTAATGAAGTAACAAATGCAAAATAATAATAATAATAATAATAATAATTAATTAATTAATGAACATGTACCTTTGGTACTTCTCTAGAACACAAAATGTTATGCTCCTCTTTTTTTTTTTTTTTTTTTTTTTATTTGAAGAAGTGCATTGTGGCGTTCCACTGCATTGACATTGACAAATGCATATATATATATATATACGTTGAAATTTATTTCTAAACTAGAATAAATAAAACTGCTATATAGAATTAGGTCTTTAAAGTTAAAGTAATGTAAATTATTACAGTGATTCTTCTTTTTTTTTTTTTTTTTTTCTCTCTCTCTTTAAATATATACAGTTATTTTGGTTGAAGATTATCATCTCGAGTATGGGTATGTATTTATAAAATTTTTCATTTTTTCGCTCGATTAAATTGTTGAAAATTTTTTTCTTTGTTTATTGTTAATTTTTTTATTGGATTTTTATGAGTATCAATTTGCCTGCTGAGTTAGCAAATTTAATAACTCATCGTGATCCATATTGTTCAATGTATTTATGTCAATTCCAAGTGCATTGGCGACACTTTTCATATCGAGACCAAAACTTTTTAGTAATTCAATGAAGTCCATTTCTTCACCCGTGAAAGGATTGTGAAGTTTTGGACAGCTGTGATTGCATTGTGGCCATGTACATCGTTCAATAAGACGAAAGTGACATCCCTGTCCGCACTTACGTATTGTTGAAGGTTTTACCACTGAACGTTCAGGTCTTGTGCCATTTGGTAAAAAAGTGTGATTATTCGTGTTGAATTTATTCCTTTGTCTTCGACCTTTGAGAAAAATTGACAACTTTTGTTAGATAAAATATCAAAATACATTGTATATAATAAAAAAAAATTCAATATTTACCTTCTTTTCTTCTCGGATGTTTTTCTCGTCTTTCTTTCTTCTTCCCATCTCTGTTTCGTTCTCGACGTTTTCCCTTGTGTTTTCGTCGTCTTCTTCGTTTTTTATTATTCCTATTTTCATTTGAACCATTATTATTGGAAAGTTTTGTTTTTCCACCAAGATCAGTACCATTTTGTCTGATATTAACAGACGTACTGTTATTGTGGTTATTTTTTCCATTTGCTATTGATGTATCGTTTCCTTTTTTACGACCAATACGTGAAAGTTTACGAACTGTTTTTGCACACGATAAATTTGTTTGCAATTGAATACTTGTCCTAAAATATCATTCAAATAAAAATATAAAATTAAATTATTGTAAAAAAGGAAAAAAACAAAAATTATAATAAAGAAATATATTGTACGATTAAATACTCACTCATTGATTCGATGATTATTATTTGGTGAGCTTTTATCCCAACAGTGAAGTGCTTGTGGTAGTGTTACTGAATCAATTTTAACTAATTGCCAGTCACGTTTTGTTAAAACACTGTGACTTATACAGCTTGGTGCAAATACAGCTGTAACATTATCGAACGTTTGACGTAAACTATCACCCATTTTATGAATGTAATCCCATTGTTGCTTTGTCACTGGTGCACCGACATTGTCTGCTGTCATTTGTGCTTCATCGAATAACCATTGGAATACAAACAATGGAGCTGAAGAAGAAAAAAATAAAAATAATAAATAAAAATCATTGATTTTATATCGATGAAATATTTTGTGTAATTTAAAATTTCAACGTTAGAAAAATGTTTATTTTTATTTATTTATTTTTTTTTTACCACTTAGTGTTGGATAAAGTCTATATCCAAAGTAACATCGCCATGGTTCATGTGGATATTCAGCTGCGCAATTTTTTGGCATACGTGCCCGCCACAATTCCATTCCTTTTCTCACAGCTTCAACTGGTGATAAACCGTTTGGTGAATACGGTGCTCGATCCAAAAACCATCCAGAATCACTGACACCACGTACCGAGACGTGTTTCAATCCTAATTCATGATGTACAAGACTGTGAATGTGATCTAAATTTAACATAACACCTGTACCACCGGCACTGCTGCCAGCAAGAAGTAAAGAGCTTGCATTATCAAGACCAAGAGGTACGAGGTCACGAACTACTTGAGATACAATTTCTGCTCCCATGAAAGAAAACATATCATTTGGTGATGATCTAGTACCACTCCAGCTGTCACTCGTACAATATGGTACAAATCTAAGGATAAAATAATATATAGATTAATTAATTGATTAAATAAATTCAAGTACAATACGAAAATAATTATATAATTTTATACTTACACATGATTGACATTCCACCAGTGAGGATTTTCTTCAGGATTTGGTGATAAAATACCCCCAACTGTGAGTAAATAAATAAATATAATATTTATTAAATAAATAATTATATATATTTCAAATTAATTTGTAATAATTTAAAATATATACCATCACGTGTTTCAGACCATTGTGTTGATGTCATTAAATGACGAAGTTTTAGCCATCTATTTCTACAACTCTTTTGATCGTAACAATACCATCCGCCCTCAAGAAATATAATCCATTTCTTTGAACCATGAGATTTCCTCAAATAAAATCCAGCTTGAGACCCATCGTTGCATGTAACCAATCGATTACTCAGATAAACTCTCTTAAGACCTTTGTATCCCTCTTGACTGTATCTCTCTAAAATCTTGATAAGCTTTTGAATTGTTTTACTTTGGCCTGCTCGTGGACTTGATGACACTGACAATGTATTTGATGATTTTTCATCAGCAATTATAACAGTGGACAATGCCATTAGGCAAAGTGCAATCTGAAATATAAATAACAAAATTTAAAAAAAAATTGTATATCATAAATTTAAAGGGTAAATGACAAACAAAAACAAATTTTTTTTTTTTTTCTTCATATATTTTCAAAATTGTTTGTGCATTCATGCATATCTCATATCCGTTTTGGATATATCTTATGTAGCAATATAAAGCTGAGTAGATCAAACACATGCACAAGAACAAATACAAACACACATATATATATATATATGAAGGTAGAGAGAGGTGGCCTTTGCGCGCCAACATCAAGTGCGTCGCTTCACATCGTGAGGAAACTCACTTGATGGTTACGCGCTGGATATCTCAGCGAGGTGGACGAGTTTGTCGGCACCTGGGGCGAGTTAGCGATGCGCATCGAACCAGATGACGATACGGAGCGGAGCTCATGGAGTAAGAGAAAAGAAATAAAAGAGATGAGAAAAGATGGACTTATTTGCGAGGATGGCAATCCGGTAGCCGTGTTCAGCCGAGGTTCCTTCCCTTTTACCGATCCGATCTGCCGGCATTATATGATCTCGCCTCATAATTTATCTCTCTATAAATTTGTGCCCTGGACTTTGGGTCAGCCCCGGAGGATTATGTTTCGTTCCAGGTTTAAAGGCGGATTCGGAAGTGAATTTTAATCATACTCGCTTTTATCATTTCTATTATTATTATTATTTATTTATATTATTATTATTATTATTATATATGTTTATTTTTTTCGTTCAAATTGATTTCAACCTAAACCGGCAGTAAAAGCTATTGAATCAAAATTGTCGAGTCATTTGCGGGATGTTGAAAGTCTTAATTTTTATTCTTTTTCTCTCTCTCTCTTAGAGTAGTATTATTATTATTCTTTTTTTTTTTTTTTTTTTTTTCTGGCACCGTCACAGGCGATTAGGGTCGAGTTCCAGGACGGTAGCCGCCAGCGGAAACATCGTAGAAACAGAAGCTGTAAGATGAAAGGTGCCGCCGCGTATATCTTAAGAAGCAACAGAGAGATCGTATACAGAGTGTATAGAAAAATGGGTACGTGAATTCTAGATTCTAAACTCTCACGGGACTTTTCCAAGATTGTATTATGTATATAGCCATATTATTTTTTCATGTATATATATATATATATATGTATTGATCTGTATCAATCTAATACATAGACGCATATCAATTGCCTATTTATATAAAGTCAATAAACAAAAAAAATATATTTACATTTTATCTTTAGTATTTTATCATTTTATTTATTAAAATTTCTTTTTTTTTTTTTTTTTAAATTTAATCAAATATAAATACATATAAAAATTTTTTTGTATATAAATGAGAAATGATGAATACGAAAAAATGTGCGTGGTATATTTTAAGTGAAAAAGATATACTTGAAAATTAATTGCCACCTCAATGTTGCTCATGTGATTGTCGGTTGTTCACATGTAGAAGATTATTATTATTAATATTATTATTATTATTTTTTTTCTTTTTTATTCTTTTTATTTTTTTATGACAGACATTGAGCGATTTAATGCTGATATCACTTTGGTCATTTCGACTTATGATGATGGGCAATTCGCCAATATAACTAAAGAGGATGGTAGAGAAGCACGCGTGGTATTATAGTTGTGTGGCCAGTGTATATATATACGCAAACGAATAAGAAAAAAAAAAATAATAATAATAATAATAATGCACACACTGAGTGTTTGTGTGTGTGTTAGTGTATATTGTAGTTCACGCCATCCTTTGATTTTCTTGCAAGAGATTGTTGATGCGTCCACCGATTACCATCACGATTACTCCGGATGTTGTTGATAATGATAATCACGATGTTATTATTATTATTATTATTATTATTATTATTATTATAAAGTTCATGAAAATAATTATTCATTATTATTATCATCAGTGCGATTTTGCTGTCATCATGCAATTGTTTTATAATTAATAATAATAATTATTATTATTATAATAAATGAATAAATAAATATATAATGTGAATATTAATATATATTTTTTTTTTTTAAATAAAAAATTCTAGGATAAAATAATTTTTTTTTGTTTTTTATAAATTGTCATTTGTGTATAGTTTGAGTTTAATATATAAAATATTTAATTTATATAATTTTTCCTCTTTCTCTCTCTTTCTTTTTTCATAGGTAATTGTATTATTATTATTTATTTTTAATTTATTTTTTTCTATTTATTTATTTTTTCACTCTCTCAATCTCTTTGTAGTCAATACTTGACATTCGTAGTGTGTGTTAGTTGACGTCGGAAACAGCTCAATCGACGAATCGCCGGCATTTCTTCTCACACATCTACATCTCCCCATACATCTTCTCTGCCAAAGCACTTGATCGTTTCGTCCCCGACGTTTTAGTAAGAATGGAAGGTGCGGAACGCAACCAGCGTTGACCGATGACGGCTTCAAAGGGATTGCCGTCGGTTCACGATGTGTTTTCTGATTCAGTTTGATGCCTCGTTTGGCTATACAGTACCAATTCTACTACTGCAATTTTATCCCTTGGCCCTTACTATTACACCCTTCTCTATATAATATCAAATTATAATTCATGTTATTCAAATTATATATATCAATTTTATTTTTAACAATTGACAAATTTATTTATTATTAAATATTATTAAATATTATTATATTTTTTGATTGATTAATTGATATTGTTTGGGATTTTTTTTTATTTTTTTTATTTTTTAAATAATTGGATTAATTGGAGGTCATGTTTTTTTTTTCTTCTTTCTTCCCCTTTTTTTTTAATTTACAATATAATGAGGGACACAAATCACTCGCTAACAAGAACTGAAATATGACAGCTGCATAATGGGATCATTAATTTTAATTAGAAAATTAAAATAAAAATAAAACCCGATACTATAAAAAAAGAGAAACAATTTTTAATATCAATATATAAACACGTATTATTTTTTATACTGATGAAAATTGTAAATGTGTAATCGTGAATGTTTATTGAGTGATGCGTGACCTGTCGTGGTAGCTGATTTTGACGTTTTACTGATAATAATTGCGATGGTCCATCGAAGTAAATATATTGAAATGCTCATGGTGCGTTTCTATATAGTATGTATAAAGGGGATTGGTGGTGGTAGTGGTGATGGTGGTGGTGGTGGTGGTGGTGGTGGTGGTGGTGGTGGTGGTGTCTTCCGCTCTCTACTTGAGCCGCGTGACCGCTCGCTCGTTCACGCCCGAGGTGCGCCTTTGATGTGCCGCCTACACCGTATTCAAGCTAACTTCTCTACTATCCTCACTCGCATTTTGCCGCGTTCAACGACGTGACTGCTGGGCTCTCATTTTATTTTTCTCTCACTGTCTTCGCAGTTTTGCTTTGTGAGTTTGTCTTATACTCAACTAAATTATATCTTTGATGTCTATCCTTATACATTCACATTCACATTCACATTTACACACAGACACTGGCACATTCTATTCTTATCAAATTTTATCAAAATAATTAAATAGACAATTTTATAAAATCAAATACAATTTAATTATATATCAATTTGTTTCTATGATAATTTTTATTTTATTGTTTAACTACTTTTGTACTTATCTTGTAAGTAGCGCATTGATTTCTTTTTTTTTATTTCTTATCTTTTGATTACTAAATTGCTACAATTTTTTTTCATGGAGTGAGGAATGAAAGGTTAAGAGAGAGAGAACGGGAACTTTATTTCGAGAATCATTCTTGAAGATTCTTCACGCGTATTCATCTGGCACGCGGACATTATAGTATTAAAACTCTACTGCTTTTACGGAAGTGAATGAGTTTTCCCCTTGGCCACGACATTTATATATATATAAAATGACGGCGTTTGTACAAAGAGAAACGTGCGTCGAGCATGGTCGAATGCACGTTTGACCGCACTCTTTTACCGTCAGATAGATCAATTATTACGTTCATATTTCATCGTTTTAAAATATATATATTCAAGGATGGAAATATTTTATGTATGTACATACAAATGTTTTAAATATTTTTATTATGATGTTCGCCATTTTCTCTTTTATTATATTCACTCTTGAGATTGTATTTAGTTGTGATTGTGTTGTATGCAAACCGCGCGCTTTGCATATGTTTCTTTTGTATATATATGAACATGAAGTGTACGAGCTTTGGATGTATATAGGGTGTCGTATATATTTGTGTCGTTTGATGTTTACCGCTTTTTGAGTTAACCAAAATCGCCAAAATAACGTTTTCCTTTTTATTTACATATACTATACATATAATATGTGCAATCACCCATTATAATATTGTTAATCAACATTTTTTTTTTTTCTTTTTTTTCCTGATCTTTTTACTCAAAATATATATTTCTATCTCTTTATTTATTTATTTATTTATTTATTTATTTATTATTTTATCACACTCAATAGTGATAATATGAAAATAAAAAAATTAAAAATAAAGACAAACAAAATAAAAATTTTGAGGAACATAAAAAAAAATTAAAAATTAAAAATTACCGAGTTACAATACACAATTTGTATATTATTTTTATAATTTATATATATATGTATTTTTTTTTTTTTTTTTTTCATTCGTTTTGTTTTGGTTCCTCTATACTTTCTTTCTTTTCTTCATTTTGTTTTTGTTCTTGCTCTTCGTCTCATGATGGCCCGCGCCTCATCCTTCCAACATAATCTATAATATAACTGGTTTTGCTCTCGCTTCCACGCTGCGACGCGTGCCTGTCCACGTGTACTTTGGCTCGCGTAGCTTCGCTTCGGCAATGTTGATGTACGTTATATATATATAATACGTGTGTATACAAGCGTGGGGATCTCATAACGATCAGTGACTCGTGCGCGACACATATACATACATATATATATATATATATATTTATAGAATATCCCATTTTGAATTGTATCTATCTATTCATACATTTATATTTTTATATTTTTACTATTTTATAATCTTCCATATAGTTCTATATAATTTTCTATATACACGCAAAAGGTAAATGTATTATTGAAATAAAAATATCAAAAGAATTGAGAGAATAATAAATAAAAAATAAAAAAATAATAAAAAAAAATAAATTGACTATAAAAAATTAATTAATAATAAAAAATAAATAAATAAATAAAATATTTGATGATCAATAATTGATTATCACCTTGTTAAAAAATAAATAAATAAATAAATAAATAAATAATATATATATAAAGCGATGAAAAAACATGTTTTTAAATTAAATTTAAGTATATCAATATAAAATTTCGATAAAATTTTATTTATATATTGAATTAAGTGAAAGAAGAGAAAGGTGATGGAAAATTGTTGTATGTGTGTGTTGAACGCCGTTATATGATGTACATACGTATATGTTTGTCTGCCAAAAAGGGAAAGAAAGGGAGGGAAAGAGAAAGAGAAAGAGAGAAAAATCTAGTATATAGAGTTGGAGGGGTGGGTATGGCTGAGGTGATGGTAGTGGAAAGAAGTGACGGGGAGGGAGGGTGATGCGGCCACGGAGTATAGAGGAACTGGCGGTTCCTTTGAAGTCGCCCGGTACCGTGTGTAATTAGGCCGCCTCCCACCCCGCCCTCAGCCTCTGATCTCGCCGCTGTGTCGCTAATTGCTCACCGCCCCGTTCGAAGCCAGAAGCATCGCGCGTCCGTCGTTTACTCGCTTACTACACACTTGTGTTGTTCTATACTCTTCTATATATATACATATTTATATTTGTATATATATATATATATATATGTGTGTATGTACTAGTCGTCGCTGCGTGACGTCGATCCCGAGGATACTTATACCACAGTGGCGCTTGTTGTCTCATGTAAAGTACCCCCCCCCCCCCCTCTCTTTTACCTTTCCCTTATGGAAATTTATCAATATTAAAATTTTTTTTTCAACGTAATTTTATTCATGGGCGTGAATAAAAAAAAAAAAAACAAAAAATATTTTTCTAGTTAATGTCGTTTAGGATTTTTATATTCAATTAATTTCATATTATTTTCGTTTTGTTTATTCGAAAAATTATAAGTATTTTATAGTTTTTTTTTTTCTGTTTTTCATCAAAAAAAAAAAAAAAAAAAAAAGTTTCATACGTTTATTAATAAATGAAATGTTTTCTATGAATTTTTATTTCATTTTATTGCCATTAATTTTGATAATGTAAAAATAAAAATATTTGAACTAAAAAAAAAAAATTTATATAATGTAATATATATATATATATATATATATGTATAAGGAATAATTTTAAAGTAGAATAACTGGAGAGTTAAGAGAGATGGGAGAAGAACGCACTCACGATACCAGGAGGGCGCCCAAAGCTATGCGTGGCACGCGAGATCACAGGCGGAGACCCGACGTAAACAGACTTTAATCGCACACACTTCACCCTCTCCTGTCTTCTTTCAGTCGTTCTTTCTTTTTCTTTCGTATTTTTGCCCGAGATTCTCTTCACCACCGGTAAATTTATTCGCGTCATCTTTGATTATTCTCATCAATACCCAACACCTCTTTTTTTTTTCCCTCTCCACTTACTGGTTGTATTATTATTATTATAATTATCTTTTTTTGTTATTGTTAGTCGTGTTTTTTGTTTTTCATTTTTTTTTTTTGTTTTTATTTTTTACTCGTTATATTTTCATTTATGAGATGAAGTCAAACAAAATATTGACAGACACAATTTTATAAGTGTCAATATTTTTTATGATATACATGAAAAAAAAAAAAAAAAAAAAAAAAAAAAGATGAAAAGATTTTTATGTTATTATAATTAAAGTGTGAAATTTTATTTTATCAATTCGAATTCAATTGAGAGTACGAATAATATTCGTAAATAAAAGCCATGCAATGTATATATATATTTTTTTCTACTGTTAATATATAAAAATTTAATTTGAATTAAATAAAAAAAAAATAATAATAATAGTAATAATAAATCTCATTATTATTACTATTGTTTGTTACCTGAAAATTTGGCGACATCTTTATTTGTATTTTTCTTTTTTATCTGCTTAACAGTGTCACAAATTAATTTTTTAACTTCATATAAATAATAATAATAAATTAATGTTAATAATTTATTTATAACAATCAATCTATTACAAAAATTGTCCGTAATCGATTGTATAATTTATTTCCATTGTCGTTAAATTTCAATCAAACACTTGTACATTTATATTCGTATCACTATTATTATTATCATTATTTATTTATTATTATTATTATATATTTTTTTCTCTCTTTCCACCATTCACTAACAGCATAATATATTTACACCTTTATCATTATTATTATTCATATTATATTTTTTATTTTTATTTATTGTTATTATTATTATTTTTTTTCCCTCGTGTCGTTGATCAAGTCCATGAGGGTCACGTAGTCACGTGGAATATACGCATGGCCATATTACACATATAAATTCACAAAGTAACACACAATAACAACACACAACAATCCCACCACTATTTTTACTTATTTATTATTATTATTTATTTATTTATTTATTTATTTTTTTTTTTTTTCTTCAGTCTTAATTTTTTTTTTTATTATTTCTCGTGTCTGTTTCACTCGCACACTCTATTCCCCACCCGCCCGCCCACCCTTTTATTATTATTATTATTATTATTATAGATGTTTTCGTCGTATCTCTTTTCTTTTGCACTCTTTCACTGTTATTATTCTTTCTCACTTTGTCATTTAATGCTTCGCCCCGGCACGCGTGCGTCCCGGACGAGAGCGTGCACCACACTGCTGCCGGGATTTCGTATTGCCGCCGCGCCACTTTGACCACCGTGCCGCCGTCTCTCTTTCAACTCTCTCCCTTCCTTCTTCGTTTTTTTTTTTTTTTTTTTTTTGTTTTTCTTTACTTTGCTCTGCCTGATTTTGACACCTTGTCTTTCCAATAGTTTCGCGAGTAAAAACACAGTGCAAAAATGTAAAAAAAAAAAATAAAATAAAATACGAAAAAAAAAAAAAAAAAATTGAAAAAATAAAAATAAATAATAACAAATAATGCACGATTGTTTGCACGTTTTTTTTTTTTTTGTAAAGGTGTTACAACACGTCACTTTATATTACACATGTACACTCAATTGTGTTAAATAAAAATATAGATTTTTTTTTATTATTAATTTAATATAAATATATTGTAGATAATGTGTGGACAGATGTAAAAAAAATTTTAGGAGGGAAAGAAAAAAAAAATATTGTTGATATTGATTGAGTGAAATGACGTTTTGTTGCAAAGTTGAGGACTGTTCTCGTTACCCTTGTTGAACTCTTACTGACTCAACATTTACACGATGGTTTAGTAGGCGCCTCAGTAGAATTGTACAGCAAGAAAACAAAATACGATGACGGGATATATAGTATATACGTCGTAGTATCCAAAGAGGAACTTGCCCGCCAAGTTTTAGAGCGGGAGATATGAGACTGAGGTGTAGTAGTCAATCCCCACCCTTGAGACTTGTTTTTCGTGTATATCCTCTGTGTGTGTACAGGCCAGTGTGTATCTCGTGTCTTCTTGGGGTTGTTGTTCAACTTCTCTTGGGAACTCCCTGAGATTAAGGATTGACGCCTACTTCTCTCTTTGAATGCGCGTAACCAATAGCAATCACCGGAAAAAGTGTATCTAATTTTTGTGCACCTGCAGTGCACAGAGATGCAATGGGAAAAAGAATATTATTAAAAAAAAAAAAAAAAAAAAAGTAAAAAAAGAAAGAAAAAAAAAAGAAGAAATAAAAATTCTTATATCGTTTTGTATTGTATTATAAAATTTTATTTATAAATAAATGATGCGAGTGTGAGAGAAAAAAAAAATAAAAAAATAAAAATTGTTTTTAATATAAAATTTAATTGAAAATATTAAATGGCCCCATCTATTTTATTTTATATTTATATATTTTGATATTATTGTACTTGATATTTTTCATTGTATTTAATACAACTTTCTTTCTACTACATTTCACTTTATATTATTATTTTTCCTCTCTCTCTCTCTCTCTCTCTTTTTTTCTTTCTTTCTTTCTTTCTTTCTTTGTATGTGTTTATAATGTTTCTGGGTCGCGAGCTAACGTTTAACAGCCGTATAATCACCACCCTATGCGGTTTTGCCATGTCGTTTTCATCCTTCTCTCTCTTACTGTGAAATACATCACAAATTCTGTTCTGTTACCACACTACTTATATACATCAGTTTTACCCCGTGCGCGACCAATCATTTCACCTTTAATTGCCACACTTTCGGTCGGCTTGATCCTTTTATTTCAGCTTCTGCGGACTTATATTCCTCACTCATTCTCATACACATTTACATTACTCTCACAACCACCAATATCCTTTATTACTTTATTTTTATTCTATTATTTTTCTATTTTTCTATTTTTCTATATTTCTATATTTCTATATTTTTTTATTATTTATTTATTTATTTATTTTATTTATTTAATTAAATTTTTTTTTTTCACATTAAATCATTTTCATTATATCACGATAAAATAATCTAAATTAAAATACAGATATAAGTAATTAAATAATTAAACAAAAAAAATTTTAATATATAAGGGGTAATAGTAGGTGGGGGTACATACATACATATATATATATATAAATATGTATATGTATAGGTATAGCATTGATTTTTGGTTTATATTTATTTCTTTTCGTGCGCGCACGTTGTGCTTGCCCAATGGATCTAGACACGGGCAAAGATCAAAGCACCGAAACAGACCCGTGTTACTGTGCCGACAAAAGGAAGTTGACTCTCGCTCGCAGGTGGACTTGTCGCGAGTCTCCGTCTCACTTTTCTCTTGGGTCCTATTCAACGACAATGAAAGTATATCCCTCCTTTTTCACTCTTTATCTCTCTTCCCCGTTAAATCTTTTTCATTTATTTCGTTTTTTTTTTTTTTTTCTTATTTTTTTTATTTTATTTATTATTATTATTATTATTTTATTATTATTATTTTTTTTTATTTCTCGTCTTTCGTGTATCTCTTACCTCTCTCTCTCACTCATTCACTCGTTGCACATACACAGGATCAATTCGCCACGACCCCAGTGTGTTCTTTATCCTCTTATTGCCATTCACCTCCTCCTCCTCCTCCTTCTTCTTTACCACCACCTTCCTCTAACTAGCACTATAACGTATTTCGTTGAGATTTTCTAGACATCATTGTCATCCTCAATTTGTGAATGTTGTAATAGGTAATATTGTGATATGCGTATAATGACAATGAACCTTTTACTATTCAATGGAATGGGGGGATGATGTATTCGTGATCTTATATATACAATTTAATATAACGTTTCTACTTTTATCCCGTACTACATATATATATATATATATATATATATTGATATAGGTAGCTAGAGGGTATATATCATTAATCTTCATCAAGTTCGTTTCAGTGATGAGTTATCATTGTATACAAAAAAAAAAAAAAAAAAAAAACACGACATAAAAAACAGGAAAAGAAAGAAAAAAAAAATATATATATATATATACGTCGTTAATATGATAAGATATGGTATTTGTTGGGATGAAAAAAAAAAAAATAAAAAATAAAAAAGAACAAAAGAAGGTGAAAAAAAAAAAAAAATTAATAAAAACGAAGTTTAGTGGTATCCATTTCATTTTTACTTTTATCCTTTTATTATATCAAACAATATTATATATATGAAAACATTGTTGTTGTTGTTTTTTTATTTATTTTTATTAATTTTTTCTTCAGTTATATCACCATGAGTGCATACGACACTCGGATGATTTTAACGGTTTGCTCGTACATTGGCAATTTTACACGTGAAAACGTAAAAATAAAATGGGTAAACGCGTAAATGGCTAGAAGAAAGGAAAAGAAGAAGAAAAAAAAAAAACAACAAATAAATGTATATATAAAATAAAATGATAAAAATAATATACGAATTAATAATAATGATAATGACGAATAAAAAAATATATAATAATAATAAGTAAATAAATAAGTGAATGAAAAAAAAAAAAATATATATATATATATATAATAAGTGAAGAAGCCGAGTCTTTATTCTTTCGAATCGATGGGTGCCCCGCGGACAAGTTCCCTGGAAGCAGCGCATACCGTGCGCGCGAAAAACGTACGCAAGCGAACGATATATAGGAAAAAGAGAAAACATGATGGGTTAAGAACACCTTTTTCCATTGCAGCAAGTATATAAGTATATATATGGTGGGATGTTCTTTCTCATTTTAATGTTCTTTTACGTTTTCTTCTTCTTATGAAGCCGCTAATGATCACGATGTGCCATACTATTCTCTCATGGTTGTTGTTGTTGTTGTTGTTGTTGTTGTTGTGGTTGTGATAGCTTAGGTAATGCATCTACAAATCATTTATGATTATAAATATTACACATGTGTATATGTATATCTAGAAATTTATGTATAATCGTTTGGTTCAAACTCTTGAAAAAAATTCATTTATTAATTTTTTTATTTATTTTTTTTAAACTTTGAATTTATCAGTATAAAATTATTGTTTATTAATAGAGTTATAATAATAACGATGATTAATTTATTCATATATTTTTTAATTATTGTACACTACAATGGAGTAGTGGAATAAATTGACAATTTTTTTTTTTTCATTTGTGATTTATATTTTTACTGTATGGATTTAATTACAATTAAAATGGTCATGTAAATATCCAATTGATTTTGTATTTGTATTATATATGGGATTTTTCTGTGGATTCATCGTTGAAAATCACTATGCAATGTGTATAGAGAAATACCAGGATACGAATGTTTTGTATGTGCGTGGCTGCTGTTGATCAGATTCAACGAATCGTTAACGAATATCACGTTGCACTTTTAGCAGCGATGATAATTTTCGAAGAGACGTCGTGTATATACATATACATATATTTTGTTCTCTTTTATTCTCATATATATATATGTATATATATATATATATATACACTCTTTGGCGTGCGGTGCGGCGCTGCCGCACCACATCAGAG
Source organism: Dinocampus coccinellae (assembly GCA_963920625.1). Lineage (NCBI taxonomy): Eukaryota > Metazoa > Arthropoda > Insecta > Hymenoptera > Braconidae > Dinocampus > Dinocampus coccinellae. Next base: position 1,147,561 of record OY987186.1, read on the forward strand.
TGTGTATACTCGTTCGGGTTACATTAAATCGGGGCCGCGGGGTAAGAACTATAAAATCTGAGATAAACGACTGGCCGCATTAATGCCATGGCGATTTTACGAGCCAAATGCTGTATATATATATACATGTATGTATGTTGATGTGTGTGCGTGTGTGTATGTGTATCTCGATTTCTTTTTCGTAATGTATAATATCACCCGCGTGCAAGTACTAACGCACGCGCGCGTACACTACACACTCATGTTTTTAGTAATCATCACTTGTACTTTTTGATTTTGAATTTTTTTTTTTTTTTGTTTTTCACTTTTTTCTTCAATTTTTTACGTCAATTATAAATATAATTTATTCTTTATATTTTATTATTGATATTTTTTTACTTTTATTATTATTATAATTATAATTATTTATTATTTTTATATGATTTATAAATCATGTTTATTTATCAATTCTTTGGATTTGTATTAAAATAATTTTTGTATTATTGATTTATGTGGATCGTTGGCTTCTTCACTGATATGTATAAATTAAATTTCAAAAAATTCCGGATGTCAAATGAGATGTAAATGTAAAAATGATGTAATAATTATATATCTGCAATTCATTAATCTGCTTTTAAATAGTTGTCTAGACATTATAGACACTCTTGGGATAATGTAAAATTTGAATTATCAAAAATTTCAATCTCATACATAAATAAGTATTTATTTATTTATTTATTTATTTTTAAATGAAAAATAAAAAATAAAAAAATAAACATTTAAATACAAAATAAATAATAAAATAAAATAATAAATAATTAGAAATACGAAATATAAATATACAAAACATTCGATATATTTAATGGATATATAGTGAAGATAAAAAGCGTTGATTGCATTATATAGGCGCGAGTGAGGTAAAAATAAAACGATGGAGAGCAAAGAAGGAATAAAGATATGGCGGTTAATATTGTCCCTCTCTCATATACACTGCATCACCTGGGTATAGAAAAGAAGTATATATACATATATATATATATATATATATATATAAAAGAGTGAAGCCAGTGAGTGAGTGCAGTTGGCGCTCGTCGGCGCCTTTCATCCCCTCCTTCACTCGATTTATCTTTTCTCCCACCATTTAACCATCCTTTGATAATATTTTTCCACCATCTTTCTCTTTACTTCTTATATATATATATACACATATACATATACATATTCTCCCTCTTCTTAATTATTTATTTATTTATTATTATTATTTTTTTTTTTTTTCATCTTTTTCTTCTTCTTTTTATTTTTTACCATCATCACTAAATCCATATAATAGTCCATACATACCTTTACATTAATTTTTATTTATTGATTACATGACATGACATTCACCATGATTATAAATTTACAAATGATCACTCAATAATTACAATTCTCTGTCTTTACTGTTTAACATTAAAAAAATTATTTAAATAAAAAAAAAAAAAAAAAACGACCACCACCACCACCAACAACAACAATAACAAGATATTTATTTAAATAAAAATATATAAAATGTTACGGAAGTTATTTTTTCACTTGTTGGTTAATTATCTTATATAGTAAACTCGTGTCTGCTTAAACGTGATGGGCTCTTTGTTGACTGTGGGGGGTAATGAAATTGGGGCTTTGATAGGAGTGAGAATATGGGGATGGTATGAGAAGAGTATATAAGCCGGCGTTGATGTGTGCGTGACGGAGGCAGGTGCGCATCGGTGCTTGTCGGTACTTTTGATGTTTCCAAAGGTCGGGACAGTGGATGGGGGTAAGAGAAACACATCGTTATATATACAGGGATGAAAGAAACATAATGTGGAGTATATCGATGGCTCGTGAGGTAAAACAAAGATAGACGCAGTGTGTCAATGCTGTAAATGAGAAAAACAGAGTCAAATATATATATATATATATATAATGGGTTCTATCCTCTTCGCGGCGTGTAGAAAGGGTGGGGATCACCGTGGACCACTATTATGTAAACATCATCGTGTCTTTCATCTTGCCGCCATTGGTATATACAATGGCCTCTACCTATTGACCTAGCCGGTATATATATATATGTGTGTGTGGGGCTAATTCAACTGATGTGGGTGCCATTGAGCTTTGCTAATCTTGATTAAGCTTGACTAAGCTTTATTAAAATTTGATCATGCTTCAAATCAATGCGGTTGAATAAATCAAATGTCATGATAGTACGTGAATATATTGGATATTTGATATGTATTACAATTTTAATTTTTCATTTATTTTGTTTATTTATTTATTTATTTATTTATTTATTTTTTTGGTTAATTTCAAAGATGTAAAATTTTAAATATTTCTTTTTTAAAGTTAAAAAGAAAATATAGAAGGTTTTTTTTATTTCTTATTTATTTATTACCTGTATTAATTTATTTAATAAATTCACAAAATAAATATTTATTTATTTATTTATTTATTTATTTATTTATTTATTTATTTATATTGGAATGTAATGTGGAAATATAATGAAATTTTAATTATCGTGATGATAAATTTATTGTGATTATGTTGATTCACTAACGAGTACATACACATGTTTATGTGTATAGGGTTTTATTTTTTATATATATATATGTATATATACAAGATGGAGAGACAAGAGCCCAAGCTAACATGAACGCGGGTTATAGTGAGGGGCGGTAGTGGGCGCCAATACAAAGCCAACGTATATTTCGGCGTAATAGAAAAGTATATAACGGCATAGAGCTTAGCTTTTACAATGCCGGTCACATGTCACCAATGCTTTGAACTTTGCCGCGGCAATTCTTTCTTTTCAGCAACGTTCTCGTACTGCATATATAGGTATATATAAATTCTGTATATCCCCCTTGGTTTTCTTCCCTTCTCCCCCTTCATTTGCTTTATATCACGCTCATTCTCAGTTATTCACTCTCTTTACTCCTGTCAGTTTTATTTTGGTTCCATTACCCCTCTCATTTTTTTTTTTTTCTTCATTATAAAAATTAATTTTTATATTATTAATTAATACAAAATTATCTAATTGTAGATGATAAATTTTGTGAATAATTTTTTAATTTAATTTTGTGTTGTGAATTATTGTGTATTTGTGGTGAAAAAAAAAAAAAAATAAAATAAAATAAATCAATAAATTTAAAAAAAAATAATGATAATGAGAATAGGACAATGTGTGTATATTATATAAATGTTTGTACGTGTGGTAAATACTATAAGTTGATGTCCAAATGGCACTGATGATGACGATGACGATGAGACGACGACGACGACGACGACGACGACGACGGTAACGAGAATGAGACCGACAACGACATCAGGGCGCCAAGAAACGCTCAAAGATGTGCACATATATGGCATGCGAGAAGCCAGTTGTAGTTCGTCCCAGGAATATTCAAAAGATCGGAAGTTGTCTCTGATGTCCATGGATGGTAACACGTATGCGGCGAAATGGGTATATGAAAATGCCGCCAAGTCGGCGACGTTGAATCATTCAAAGCCGATAAAGGGAGAACTGTTGTTTGCGCTTGGTGATACTGTATATATGTAAACGTATTTGCTACTTGTATACGTTTTGTATGTACATGTTATTCGGATAAGGAACAACTGTTGTGGATAATTAACTTTACTTTGTGTGTATATGGTTACCAAGTTTTAACGATGTGCTTGTAAAAAAGTCTTTTAAAAATATGGAGAAGGAGAAATTTTTTTATTATTATTATTTTTTTTTATATATATTCATGTTTTATTAATTTAAAATTGTTCTCATTCAAGTATTTGCTTGATGATTGCGTTATAATTTTTCTCACAGCAAAGACAACAACAAAAAATGAGAAAAAAAAAAAAAAAAAAATTAAAAATAAATGAAAAATAAAATAAAATGTGTTTGTATGTGTTTATGCGGTGGTGAGTAAAGAGACAGATGGATTAAGAGAGAACAGCGGAATGCCATATAGTATAGAGGGGATCCCGCCGACGAGTTGGATAAGTATCGGAAAAGGGAGTGGTAGAATAATAATGTTTGTTCGGCCTGTGATCGATCAAGCGATGCGATCCCATATACCGATTTCTCTGCGCAGTGTGTGATAGATTGGGGGGGGCCCCATCAGGATTTTGCTCTTGGAAATATTCATCCAATGTCACTATATAGAGGTACTTGACGACGGATGGCATGAGGGTTTTTAGTGAGGATAAATGGCTCGTCGAATATTATTAAGCATCGCTGATGTGGTATATATATTTATATATTTCACGACGTGACAAATTCCGATTTTTCAAAATTGATATCGTTGTAGGGATAGATCAAGGTAATATTTGTTTCGGCGAATGTGTCATTCGTGATTTATTTTATTGTTTTTAAATTTTGAGATGCGATTGATTAATTTATGTGTATCAGTCCAAGTGGAAATTTGAGTTATAAATAATTTATGGAGAATATGAAAAAAGGGGTGAGTGAATAGTATAGAAATATAAATGAGAATTGGGAATTTTGTCAATTGATGTTATCCAATCAACACCTCGTAAAAACATGAGGAGAATGAAAAAAATTATATTTATATGCATATAAATATTTTTAATAAAATTAACATGTTTTGGTTATTGGTTAATTTTTTTTTTTTATATATTTGAATATCAAATTCAAGAGATTGGAAAAAATGGACAGGGGTTGAATGCAATTGTTTTGGATTTATATGAATGTGTGTGTGTGTGTGTGTGTGTGTGTGAGTAAGTGAGTGTGAGAGAATGAAAAAGTAGGTAGGGGGTAGAGATTTAAAAAAAAAAAAACAAATGATGGGCAAGTTTGTGTATACGGCAATTTAAAAATAGTAGGTCAGCGTGCGGTGGCTTTTATGGGGACCGCGAGCATCACCACGGGACGTCTGAAATCGATACGAGTTTACGTCATCAAAACCGACATCGTTGATTTTTAATTAACACTATGTAAATGAACAATCTTATATAATGTTTATTATTTTTATTTTTTATTTTTAATTATTTTATTATTATTTTTTTAGGTTTTTTTTTTTTTTTTTTTGTCAATTTAAATTATGTGGGAATTTATTTGAGTTTATTCTACTTTTCTTAAATTATTTATTCGTAAGTGTGATATAAAATAAAATTATGAAAAAACTTTAATTATTTTGTAGAATCAAAGAAAAAAAAAAAATCTAACATGAAAATATTATTGTCAAATTAATTATTTCAATTAAAAACAAAAAAATATTTTTGCTTTTTTTTTTATGCTTTTGGGATTTGAATGATATTTTTTTCTCCCTCTTCATTTTACGGGTATAATTATTATTTCATTTTTATAAAATCTTCTGTCGTATTACGATAAATTTAAGTGCATAGCACTGAAAAAGAAAAAAAAAATAATAATAATGAAATAAAAGTATAAAATTGATACTAACTCATAACGATATAAAACAAAGTAACAAAAAAACTTTGAAAATTTTACGATTTTATTTTATTTGCACTAATATTGTCGGTGCATTTTTTTTCTTTTTTTTTTTTTTTTTTTGGTTTTGTAGCTCAATAAGCGATAAAGTCATAATAGTAAGAAACATATACACACATATATTAATACTCATAAAGTTGTAAAATTCTTATCATTAAGTGAATATTTTGGTGATGATGTTGAAAATGATATTTTTCCATTATTTCAAAAACTACTCTGATAAATATATCTGTGCCATGAATAAAAAAAAAACTATATATATAAATGTGATGAATACAAAGTTAAAAAAAAAAAAAAATACGTTAAAAAAAAAACTAATAATAATGATAATTTTAATGATAAAAAATATGATATTGAATTTAAAAAAAAAATGATAATAATAATGTTAGTAAAATAAAAAAAAAATTAAAATAATAAGTATAAAAAACCCATGAAGAAGTAGTAGAAAAAGAGAATAATGAAAAAAAAAGAAAAAAAAAAAAAAAAAAAGTAGAGAATAAATAAATAAGCGGGGCCCCGCGAGTTTCAAAGCGGCGAACCGCGTCGGTCCCCGGCCATTTCGGAATTGAAATTGATTTCGGTCGACTTCCATTACTCAAAGACCGGCGGAAAAATGTACCGACAAAAGTCAGGAGCGATTCTTCTGGGGATAAGAGAGTGTATATCGGGACTTCTCCCTCACATTGAAGTATACAGAGAGTAAAAGAGCGAGAGTGAAACAGTGAAAAAGAGAGGTAAAGATAGATAGAGTGAGTAAAACGATATTTTGTTGTTGGGGTGGTGGAAGGAAAGGCAGGAGCTAAAAGAGGAGTGCGGCGGGAGGGAAGAAGGAGAACTAAAGTATAATGTATATATATATATATATATATGTGTATAGTTGAGAGAGGTTTCATCAAGCCCGGGCCATGGCCCCGGGAATTCTTGGCGTGTTTACCAGCAGGAGAGGATTCGTGACTGCCTTTGCCCGAGTGCCGACTGCTCTATCTTTCTCTCCAGTTTTGCCGATGAAATCGACGCTGATGCCGAGAGAGCTGGTGGATAATGTTCCTATCTCTTCTTCGACGATGACTATGACGATGACGATGACAACTACGACAGTCGTGGTGGTAGTGGTGGTGGTAATGATGATGATGATGATGATGATGATGATGATGATGATGATGATGATGATGATGGTAGTGGCGGCAACGTCGTCGGCGTCTCGGCACCACAAATTTTTCGATGTTATCACATCCGGCTTTTCTCAAAGGTCTCCGGGTCTGATGACCTCAGTTACGCTTATATTTTCATGCCTCATTCTCAATTCACTCCCGAGCTACGCGTAACCAATCGCATTTATCGCAGTCCAGTGAAAAAAATCATAGAAAGAGAGAGCATGGATGAAACATTTTGCCACAGTTCAGAATTATATACAATAGTCACAATCTTTTTTCTTCATCCGTATATTTTTTTTTCTTTTTTTTTTTTTTTTTTCTGTTATTTAATATATATTTATTAATATATATTTATTTAATATATATATATATATATATATTTATAAATATATATTTATTTAATATATATATATTTTTCCTCTACCATTTCTTTATAATATTTACTTCAATAATCATTCATACACAGATGTGTGATGGGCAGTGAAAGAATTTGCAGTTTGATATTATAACAAAAAGAAAAAAAAAAAAAAAAAAAAAAAAATATACATATGATACGATGAAAAATAAATAATAATGCGTAGGAGAGTTCAAGTCGATCTCCTTGACGAGAGACACAACGGTATGCAAAGTGAAGGAGAGAGAAAATAATACATGATGGTATCGCGAGCACAACTACACACATACACACATATATATATATATATATATATATAAATATCGTGTTGTTAACTATAGGAATCCAGACTGTCACAGCGGGGATTCCGTTTGCCGTTGCGCGGCATATTCAGAGGACGCGTGATTCCTCGTATCAAACCCTTTGAATCAGCCCACATCAACACAAATTATTAAGAGGCTGGCCAACGTTGATGCATTAAAAAACATTCATCTCCATGATTTGGTGTGGAAGAATGTGTAATAAAATGTGCAAAAATTCGTGTGTATTTATATAGGATTTAAAAAATGCAAATATATATATAATATTCCGTATGTTTGTATTATACGTGTGAGTAAAATATTGATCGTCGTATATTTATATATATATTTCTAAAACGATATAAACTTGCAATTTACACTTTATACGGGGACAGATAAGGAATTTAATTAGAATCGTAATAGCCATAGTCACGAATGTAGTATATACAGGCAGCCCATAAGATATCTCATGTGTTTCTTACTTGTATATAATAGTATACAGTTTCCTCTGTTTATTCTAATCACTTGCGATTTTCTCATGAAAAAAAAAAAAAATAAGAAGAAAAACAAAAAAAAAAACCCTTTGCTTTTCTCGTTTTAATGGATTGTGTTTTATCAGTTAATTGTAATGAGATGATTTTTGTATAAATATATAGATGGATTTTTTAGTAGATGATAAGACAAGGGAATTAGTGCTACTGTATTTTATATAAATGCATATTTGTATATATAATTATACATCAATAGGATTATGTATTTATAATGTAAAAGTATTATAAATTTTTTTGTCTGTTTTTTTAATTTGTATTGGTAAAAAGTTGTTGAGTTATTTGATAAAGTGTATTTTTTTTTTACTGTGTGAGAATTCCAAGTGAAAAATAATTTGTCAATTAATAAATTAATATAATAGAAAAAAATATAATGATAATAATGTTAATATATAAATTAATAAGGAAAAAAAGGAAAATTTGATATTCTTGAGGTTATGTATGGGGATTTTTAAGAAATCCCATTGTGTATTTAATTTCATGCACTTGTTTTATTTTTACTTGATATTGATGATAAAATCGGTATTCAAGTGCTGTACAAATGGCGAAAAACATTTTGGTTAGATAATAAAAAAGGAAGTATAAAGAGAATGAAAAAAAAAAAAAAAAAAAAAAAAAATGAAAAGAAGTAGAAGAAAAAGAAGAAGAAGAAGAAGGAGAAAAAAAAATCACGTAGATAGAAAGAACCGAAATAAATAATGGGAGAAGAGGGTAAAGCAAAAAATAAATAAAAGATAAAAAAAAAAAAAAAAAAAAAATTAAAAAAAAAAAACAAGAAAATAGAAAGATAGAAATATAATTGTTTTCTATAAGTGAAATTAAAAAAATGAGTGTCGTTGATTGGGGTTAATGACGGTATATTGTCTAGTCGAAAAATGACAGGATTACAGTTTTGGACCACCCTGTTTGTGCTGGGTATTATGACCAATGAGAAAAATGAGAAAGAGGAACCAAGTATAATCGAGAATGAGTCATTATGACTGAAGACGATGTATAAAAGAGAAAACAAATGTGTTATATAGTCGGCAAGTTAAATAGAGTGGCAACAAATAGAAATGAGAATGAAAATCAATTGACCAAAAATGAGGAGAGGGGATGGTTTAAGTCTTTATTTACTTTAATTTTCAATGGAAAAAAATATATTATATATATAAATTAATAAAAAAAATTTTATTGGAATATTATTATTGATAATAAATAATTCATAGTGACAATAAAATTGTAAATGGTTTGTGACAAAATGAAGAGAGAAATATATATACAATACTAATAAAAAAAAATGAAAAAAAAAAAAAAATATGCGACATCTCTACAGGGTTTCAATAGTGCGAATAATATGAGACCGAATAGGCAATATTATGGTTGGCTTTTTTTTTTTTTTTTTTTTTTTTTACATATATATTTTTCGTCTGAAATGCGTTAGGGTATCGTAATTCTCAAGAGAGTTTTCTTTTCATCTATTTCCTATCTTATTTCTTTTCCTGAACAGCTCGACAATTTTGGTGGTCCCTTTTCATATACAAAGACCCGCCGCTATATAAATGGACAAGTGCACCGAAATACACGGAACGGTGACGAAAACTAAGACCTTCTCTTTAGGGGGTCTCTTTTTCACTTGTAGACAGCAAGCAAGAAAAAAAATAAAAAATAAAAAAAAAAAGTGAAAAATAATAAAAATAAAAATCTGCTTAGTCGTGACGATAGTAAATATGTTATTGTACTACAGTCTAAATATTGGTGTATCTTTTTTTTTTTTTTTTTTCTTAAATATATAATCAGACCTACAGCGAAGTTTTTCACTTTTACATTTATTCACAATTTTTTTTTTTTTTTTTTGGATTATTCATAGATGATAATTTTATTTGGATTATTACAATTATTTAATTACAGTAATTATTCAATATTGAATTATTTATATTTTATTTCTGTTTGCTGTGTTATCTTTATCTCTATCAATTTTATCGTTTATATCCAGTCGAAGAAATGATCCAACCATTGATCGTGCTGTTGAGGCTGCACGTGTAAATCCACTATCACTTGCACTTGATTTACTACCATTGCTACTGTGTGAAATTTTTATTGGTTTTGTTTCTTCCCATATATTCACTGCAAATTTTAATTCAGCAATAAATGCTTCACTCGGTGTAATCTGAAATACAATTGAAAATGTATCAATTAAATTGCCATTTAATAATTCGAATATATTTCTAATGGTATTGACATTACTTTTTCTTCCACTGCGACTTTTCGTACATTCCAAATAAATTCAAATACAGCAATTATCATTGATAAAATCAATCCAAATATGAGAACGAGAAAAACACCACCAACGTGTCCTACAGTTAGTGCACCTGTATCCAATGTGGGATCACTTTCTGTACAATTTTTACTACCTCTTGACCACCATTTTTCTTTTAATTCTCTCAAAATTCCTTTCTCTTGTAAATGAAGTATTGCACCACTGAGTTGCGTACGATATGGCGAGTCTGAAATTATAAAAATTTAATTTATCATTGATATCAGTAAATATTTTACAAAATATTGAAATAAAAAAAAACAAAAAAAAAACAAAAATTTTTTTTCTTACTTGGTGGTAATGCAATTCCATATCCTTTATTATCCAATAATGATCCAACTTGCATTAAATCACAATTTCTCTTAACATTATATTCAATTGATGTTGATTCCATGAAAAATGCATATGTACGTTTTCCTTTTGCCACACGTTCAACACCCTCAGTATTTGTTTTTGTAAATACTTCGGGTCTTGCATCATTCATAACTTGTGCCATTTTTTGATACATCGTAACATTTGATCCCTATAAAAAAATACAAAAAAAAAAAAAAAAACACAATTTTATTTCACAGTTATATAATAAATATTATATTTATATTTATTATATAGATAATATAATATAATTACGGAGAAAAATGATGCAGTGGAACCGCCTTTGATTGCCCCATATTTTATTTTTGTTTGTGCAGCGAGTTCTTCAACGCTATTAATTGTCACGCCCATTTTTTTCTCAGTGAGAAAAGCCGCAAGATTTGCTGTGTATGACGATACCATAATCAATACGAAAAACCACCACATACCAGCCAGCATACGAATTGATGGTGCACTAATAAAAAACAAAAAATAAAACATATACATATTTTTTTAAAATTAAATACCAATAATATAACATTTGTATCAATATATATATATACATATATAAATTAAGTATTTATATATAAAGTTTATTATAATCTTAAATAATATAGATTAATATATATTTATATGATAATGTTAAGAGAATATATTGAGAATGCATGAGAAAGGCCTTTGGTCTTACCGCAATTTCACACAATACACATACACACACAAAATATGTACTTAAATACATACAAAGAGATGTTTGGCGACTCCTAATTGGCAAAAGGGAGAGAGAGAGAGAGAGAGAGAGAAAGAGAGAGAGTGAGGTGGATAGAGGCAGTTTTCACGCGTGCAAAACGTTTTGTCGTATGCAAACGAGCGCGCAGAGCCGCACACAACATCCGAGTTTTTGTTTGTTTGCCGTATGCCCATGAGTTTACGAGTGCGGGTGATATAAACACACGACGGTGTGTACGGGTAGCAAGACCCAGTGTGCATACTTGGCATACTATATGTTGGGACAAACATTGTGTACTATCAATGTGAATAAGCGAGAAAAAGAGAGATTAAGAGTAAAAGAGAAAGAGAGAGAGAGAGACGATCTCACGTTGGTTCACGTCGTGGTCACGATTATATTCTATGTATATAAGGAGGGAAGAGTTAGCGCTCGTGTCAACGCGCTAACAAGTGGCAAACCGCCTCAAATACGTCCGGTAAACATTTGTCTTGTTATGGGATTTTTTTATTTTATTTATTTATTTTATTTTATGATTTTTTTTCTTTTTTTTTTATTTATTCGAAAATGAGAGAATAATTAAATGGAAATTTTTTAGATAAATTAAATTAAATAATTTTATTTATTTATTGTTGTTATTGAGAGGGGAATTATTAATTGATTGAGAATTTTTCTTACACTGGAAGGATATCTGAACCCTGTTGCATGAGTGTTCCAACAGTTAGCCACAATGAATTTTTTAGATTGAAATTATTTTCCAATTCATCGGGTACGGTAACACATGGATGTGGATTGTGCCACTCTTTTGGTGCCATTCTGTGACAAAATAAAATAGTATATTATGCAAAATGCGTGAAAAAGTGTTTGTTTAGAAGGAGCAAAACGAATTTTTGATTTTTTTTTTTTTGGAGATATTTTGCTCCCTTGTTTTGATTCTTGTTTTGTTTTGTTTTTCACTCTAATCTTTTTTTTTTCTCCACACCTTGTAATATCGACTTGAATATACATTCCAATATTATTTATTATTTCATTATTTATTTTTAAATACTTATTCGAATTAGGTTAATTAAAAATTTTTTTAAATATAAAAGATAACATATATAATTGATATATAATTAAATTGAGCAATATTTTATTTTATTATATGGGGGAGATTATATGGGGGATATTTTGAGATATTTTTGTTTTTCACTCTGTTTTGCTTTCCCACATAAGATAATATATATATATATATATATAATTAATATATGTTTAAAATAAATAGTATTTTATATATATTTTATTATACGGGGGCTCCGCACGGGACCCCCTCTCCTGCCCTCTCTTCTAGCCCACCCCCTTTTCTCCCACCACCGGAAGATAGTACTTTTTGTGTGCACTTGTTATAAAAAATATCGTATGTACCTCGGAAGAAACACTTTTGCTCTCGTGCTGTCACTTCATCCGCGGGAGCAAGAGTTAATTTTCCTCTCCTGGTGCATAATATACTAATATATATGCATATGTAAGATAAAAATGTGAGAGAATAAACAAAACAAAAAAAGATTAAAAAAATAAAAAATGAAAAAAAAAAAAAAAATATATTATTTAAAATAGATGAAATAAAAATATACCGCGCTTGAATAAAGAGCATAAGAGATACCGCTAAATAAGCAGTTGCCATATAAATCCATACATCAGCTGAGAATGGTGATAAAAATGTGAATAATTCTGGAACTTCATTTTCTGGTTTGGCAAATAAAATACTAATGCCAAGATTCATAAATGGCATTGTAAAGTCTATGATACTTTCACGTACTTTTGTAATTGTAAGATCACACACTGCCATATCAGATTCCTGAAAAGAAAAAAAATATATATATAAATATATACATATATAATTTAAATTTATTTGCTGAATATTATTGAATATAACATGAAATTATCTAATGTATTCACACGTCGTAAAAGACCACCAATTAGACCATCCCATTGTTTAGTTTCTGGATTATAATTTCCATATGTTCCATCAATAATTTCAAATTCATATTTGAATTTCAATACTTCAGATATTTCATGGATTAGATCAAATGCATAGCCTTCATAACGTTTATTATTTATTGGTATTCCACGTGATGATCCATCAGTTACTTCTATTGTCCATGGTTCACCCTTAAATTTATGCAATAAGAGAAGCAAAAAAAAAAAAAAAAAATCGTTGATATTAAATTTTAAATGAATATTTTTACTATAACAATAAATATATTATTACAATATTACTCACGGGTTTTGTCGTGACTTTAAACAGTCTCATTTCAATACTCTCTATCAGTGATGCTTCACGATCCTGTTGAGTTCTTGTCACTTTTAATTCTCCATCCTCCCAACTTCCTGATTCAAATGCCTTGCCAATATGAAATTCTTGAAATGTTAATCGAAATATCCTACCACCATTTTCATTAAATCTCAATGGTCCTGTAATTCGCCCAACTGATGCTACCTATTGCAAATAATATGAATATTAAAAAAAAATATATATGTATATATATTATAAATAAATAAGAAAATTTTTATGTTTTACAATTTTTATCACATTTTTATCTGCAGCATGTACAATATCGTGAGAAAACTACAGTGTTGGATGACAGTCTGATCATCAACATTCAACTTTAAACTCACTTGAATGCCACTGTCGGTATGGTAGTTATCGTTAAATAGTACTCACTCAGATGATCAGAAATTCATCATTTTAAAATGATGTGCATATTTTATTTTATTTTATTTATTTTTTTCAGAGTCTTTTTTCACTGACCTCTCGCATCAGGGATGAAATATTATGACCAGCTTCATATTTCTCGGTATCAGAACATGATAGTGATTGAGGTTCAATTGTCAATTGTCGATGTCCATTGAATCCATTACGCGCTTGCAATGCTTCCAAAGCATCATTCAATAGAAATACCGAATCAAAGAGCACTGCACTCTCTATCTGAAATAAAAATTGAACTTTTTATTTATCATATTTCCCTTTTTATTTTTTTTTCTTTTCTTTTATTATTACTATTATTACTATTACTTTTATTATTATTATATTTCTTTTTTTTTATTTCCAATGTAGTAATATTGCATGGATGAATTTTGAAAAACAAAAAAAAAAAAAAACACAAAACACAAAAGAATCAGTTCATGGAAATATTACTCTTGATTCAGAGGGATAATTAAATACGAATTTAGAACTGTGCCGTCAGGTGGGTGCAAGTATATTCCTTCTCTCATCATTGAAAATGGATGGAAGTAACTGCCGGATATGCACTTTAAAGCGTCACTTGCACCCGTTTGCTTTGGATACGCAAAAGAATGGCGGCTTAGTATAGAAATTAAGTTGTAATCCTTGAATATTTCGGAAGAACAAAATAAAAGTTTTTTTTTTTTGTTCTTTTTTTTTTTCTACATCTAGTTTTCGAGAAATTTCGTTTATATCGATTAATACGTGTTCTTTGAAAATTATTATTTCAAATACAATTACCGATATTGAATTGTACGTATTGTCTGTGACGAGTTGCATTGCTGTTATATTTGCACTGGATCCATTCACTGCTGCTAGCATAATGTGATTTGGTATGTGCTAAAAGAATTTAATTGAATAATATTACAGTAAATTATTATGGAGATATGATTGTGAGTGAAAGGCTCAATTATTATTTTATAATACCAGACAAGTGATGATGTAGTTATAATAGTCTCTCAGTAATTTAACATCCTCAGCTTGTTTCAATATTGATAATAAATTTTCTGGTTCAATATCAATGATAACATTGTAAATCGTTGAATTAGCTATTTCTTTTAACAATGGCCGATAATCTGGTTGATGATGTTTATCATAAGTAGGTTTTAATTGACGAATTGTTATTGGATAATCACTTGGTCCGTGCTTCATTAGAGCTTTTTGTAATCGTGACAATCCATTATCTGTCTCGTAAATAATTGTATACTGTGGCCAATTCATTGCGTCCAATAAATCTGACAATGCCTAGAATTTATTTCATTACTTTTTCTTGTTTACAAATAAATTTATTCAATTTATGTTTCAGTGGAAGATTTTTTTTGTTTTTTTGTTTTTTTGTTTTCTTTTTATTTTTATACGTACTTCAGATATTTTTTCACTATCAGGATAAATATTGACAGTGGTGTGTGGCAATTGACTTTCTTCAATGCGACGAAATGAATATTCAATATGTGGAATTTCAAATTTTGATGTGATACTTGAAACTATATCACGAGTGTGCGGATGAGTGGGGCCAAATATCGCTGCAACACCCTCCTCGATCAAGTTGCACGCTACATTATAAATATTTAAAATCATCAGTCAAATCAATTTGCAAATTCACGAGATATTTATATGAATATTAAAGTAATATATAGCAATATAAATCATTAACTTGCCAGCCAGTGATGTCTTGAAACTGTCGGTACTTGAATTTATCCATTTGATGATGGGTTCAAACTCAAAGCTCGGGGCTATCTGTTCGGCTTTTAGAATTGTGAGAGCTTTCATAAATGCAACATAGTTTACTTCATCACCATCATGAAAAATCGCACCTATTTTTATGAAAAAAAAAATATATATATATAAATACATAAATATTTTGTTTAATAATACTCTAAAATTTTCTATCATATTTTTATTATCACGTTACAGCAATCGAATAAATTTTATATTGTTTCATATAATATCACTATTTGATTATTTATAAATATATTTTTATGAATCTACATAATACAACATAAAGTTGAACACTTAAATAATTGAAATACTTGAAACAAAAAATAAAATATATATATAAATATATGAATCTGTCATGTGAAGGAATTTTTTTCTATTTTCTTTGTGGCACTTCCACTTTGCCATACTATTTAACTCATGTCACGCCACTGCTACTATCTAGTTTTGGCGCTGTGGGTTTTCCCACTCGGGTTATATCACAAATGTGTGCACATATTTATCATACAGTGTTTATCCTGTATATATGTACATATGAAAATATATATTGTACATTTCTACCAACACATTCAAAGTTGCATTGTATATACTATTTCTGCAATGAGAGAAACACACCGAGTACAATTCAACAGCGTTAGCAACGGCCTGTTGGGAACTAACTTGCAAACGATTTGTTCAGGTTAAACCAAGCAATTCGCCGTGTCGTGGACGATTAAGATTATGTTGGGCGGGATGAGTAACAGTAGAGACTGTAGAGATACTACGTTCTCTCATCAGTTTAAGGGGTAAAGAGAATTGGTAAGGGATCATGATAGGCAGCATGAACGTGTTAGTATGTGGATATGAGAGAGAGAGAGAGAGAGAGAGAGAGAATTGAGAGGAAGTTGTAATTAATGTGAGCACATTGTTCATGACCAATCGCAAAATTCTCTATATAGACAATTGGAAAATCCGACAATTAATCCGCTTCGTATTGTGTATATATACAAATTGAATGTCAAAATTCTGGATCTACTAGAACGATTTGATACACAAAATCATTGATTTCTTTGTTTTATGTTATATTTTTGATATTCAATTAATTTTGATTTAGGATATGAGGATAGATGATTGTGAAAATAGTGACGTGTGAAGTAGTAAATATTTGTGTGTGTAAATTAAATTGTTACATGAACAATTTGTATATGAATTGATTGATATAGAATTATTTTATGGTTTGATAAATTTGTGGAAAATGAAATGATTTTATACACTTTTGTATGTTGGAAATTACTGTCAGGTAGAATTATGGTACTTTTGAATGTCATTATTCATAAGTTTAAAACGGATGAATGAAATAAACGATTTAAAAATTGTGATTTAGTGAGATGAAAAACAAAAAAAAAAAAAAAAAAAAAAAGGTGAGATAAAAGAGAAAAGTAATAAACCGGTTTATTGATAATAGTCTAATCGATAAACATTTAATTTTCAATGGTGTAAAGTTATGGTAGTGGTGAGGTAACGAGCGATAAACGATGAAAATTGGAATTTGAAATTGTGAAATTGACACAAAGTTCACGGGCAACTTACCTTTTTCGTGGCACTCATTTAGTTGGTGACACCACATCGATCTTCTAACTTCTTTTCTGACGCTCTATTCCCTTTTGTAACTTTCTATCTACTTGGTAGATTGAAAATTGAGGAGACTGAACAACTATGAATTGTTTCAATTTCTATGATCGTAAGTTCACAATAGATTGTGTGAATACGTTCTGTATATATTAATTGTTATAAATTTTAATCAATGAATATTAATTAAAAATAGTGACTATAAGTTAATGGAAAAGTTAATCTTAAGAACAAATTCGACTTTTATGATTGAACAATTTCCAGGTGGCTTAAGATAACTAGTGATCTTTTATAAAGCATCTGGTTGTGGTTATACAAGTTCACATTGAAAATATACAGGTATAAGCAGTTTGTTGGATAGTTAATCTTTCAACTTTATCCAAGCGCACGCTTCCTCTTGCCAATTTGATACCACAAATAAACAAATATTCTCTAATCCTTGAAAATCTATATCTTTGATGAAATTCCAATTTTTTATTTTTATTTTATTTTCCTTTGACCATTAAATTAATTATTTCTTTGTACATTTCCTACCAGATATATTTTGATTTATAAATATTACGGATTAAAATAAAAATAAATCTGATTTATTAAGAAGTGAATTTTTAAATTATTCAAATTATCTTATCAGCGATAGAAATTTTGAATTTATATTAAATCACCAAGTCTTGTATTTATCTCTTAGTTAAATACAATATTGAAATTTAATTAATTTCCTATGCAATGATGGAATTGATTGAGGTCACGAATCTAAATAGAAGTTGTATACCGATAATACAGATAGAAACCCCGAATGCCTCACTAAAATTCCCACAAGATCTTTTATCAATACTCAAAAAAATACTGAAACAATTTAATATTATTTATTTATTTATTTACTATTTAATTTATATATATTATGTACATGGTAAATATAATCACGTTACAATAAAGAACTTTGGAATTATTATAAATTCTGAAATTCATCATTTACAGGAAATCCAATAATTCTGCTACATACTCGGCATATACAAATAATATATATATTATATGATTACTATTTGTGATATGAATGTAATGTTATACGTGTATTGTTTCATTACACTATACAATTGTTATCCAACCCGTTGTTATCATCCGTAGCTTGGTCATGATTGGTCATCTCGCTCATATGTCGTGGTCTGTCATCGTTTCGCTGGTTTGGTATATATTATAACACTAAATTACGCTGAATTTCGATGCGCATGACTATCAAAATTATATACGATATTACATTGGGTTACGTGTGGTCATACGCTAAACTATTTCAACTTGGTTTTATTGATGATGTGGTTAGATAAGTTTCATCCATATCAATCTGACTACTATGATGAATTGATTTATTTCAAGTACAATAAATTAGATAATTCACTCTTTTCTTTATTCATATATATAATTTTATGTTAAATTTATGTTAAATTAATGTGCATCACAGTGAATATATTTTATTAAAATCAAAATTTAGTTTTAAAGTTGATGCAAATCATCATCAATTCTCTTATATATATTTCATTTGGATAGATATGTGTAGAATTGTGTTTTTTTTTATATTTTTTATTTTTTTTGTTGATATTATACTCACGTCCATGTGATGGTAAAAGACGCTCAGAGCAATTTATTATTATGTCATCGTACTATATACAATCGTGAGAGGGCAAACGAGTCTTCATACTGACGAGTTAAAAATGGAAAAGTCTCTCGTATTTTTGTACAGAGTGAGCAAAGGAATGAGGATAGAAGGGAAGTGAGTTTTTCTACTTTTTTTGTTTTTTTCTCTTTTTTTTTTGTTTAGTTTTATATCGCATAGTGATATTCGTGACATCATAACCATGCTCGAAATGACTCATTTTTGTATAGAAATTTTATAATACATAAAAGTAATAAAATAAAAATAAAATATCTATAAATTTATAATTTTTTCATTTTTTTTTTTTTCAGATTTTGTTGAGTTGAAAAAAAAAAAAAATGAAAAAGAATAAATAAAATTTATTTACACTAGGAAAATAATAATAAATTCAAATTATTCACAATTATATACTGATTATATAGTGAAATATAATTCATTGTAATTATTGATATTGATGATTGTAAAAATAATTTTTATTATCATCCAAAACAAAAACAAAAAAATAAAATAAAATAAAATAAAATAGAATATATTGGCACAGGTCAATTATCTTGACAATACGTGTAATGAAGTGTTAACAAGATTTTCACAAGTAATCAACAGGAATATTCAAATATGTCATATCCATTGTATGAATTAAACAATATTTGTATTAAAGTTATTCATGTAATATAGAATATAGACATTTCTGTTGCTGAAATACTTAATCATAATATAGATTTTCAATAAATTGAAACGTGGGAATATTGGTTACGTTTGCGTTATAACTGTTATGAATTTGACACTCGATGTCCAGTCAGATTTTCATTATACGCTTGGACTATTGCTACGATGTTACGCGGCCACATCGAGAAGCATCGACTCACTATATATATATATCTATATGTACAATGTATAGAGGTAAATTAATATATATGTATAGACTGCAGTAACTGCCCTTGTGGTCATGGGTTTAATTAAACTTATAACTATTATCTGACGTAGCGCCAAGTTGAGTTGGGCAGCGACTGGCGCTGTGTCGTTAAGCGACTAGAGTCGAGTGGAATTTTAATAGCCGACTCGAAACAAAGTTGTGATGACGAATATATACGAGGATGTTGGAGAGAAAACGAGGGCGAAATATGAACTGTTTTAAGGGGGATGACGGTTATGATACTGATGATGGG
This sequence comes from Dinocampus coccinellae, assembly GCA_963920625.1. Classification (NCBI taxonomy): domain Eukaryota; kingdom Metazoa; phylum Arthropoda; class Insecta; order Hymenoptera; family Braconidae; genus Dinocampus; species Dinocampus coccinellae. The sequence continues at coordinate 1,167,690 of OY987186.1, forward strand.
GGGGATAGGCAGTGAATATGGAATTGCGAGATTGATGTGCATACGCGAGTGCACGATTTGAATATAATTCGTGTGATTGAGCCGATCGTTGGGAACGTTCATTAGGATGACAAAGAACTTTGCTACAATATATACCAAGAACTTGCTTATGTTATTACTTATATATATATATATGTAGTGAAGCCAGTTGGATTTATATAATTGAGTATGATTAATTACTTAATTTAAAATTCACGGCTGTTGTGTTAACTTTGTGTATTGTAATTAATTAAAAATATATTTATGTCTGGATTATTTCGTAGGAAAAAAAAAAATTATATGTATTATATTGTCATGTTATTGCATATAGTGAAAAATATTTCCAGTAAAGATATAAAGTTTCAAACTTCATTTTACGACAGAGCTTTACTCTGCTTTATCTTTGGGTTTGTGTATAAATTTTCATCATAGTCTGACGTTATTCAACAATATAATTTCAAAAGTAAATTCAAATACATGAGCAATGACTCTATATCTATATAAATACATGAATTTTTTCAAACTATAATATTTTTAATTGGCCAATTAACTTACCAATTTTAATACGACGCGGAAGAGCGTATCCAATTGAAATGAGTCCCATTAAAATTAGTCCAGTAAAAATTTTCACAATTTTCATCGTGTGGATATTTCAATGCTACCTGGTGATAAAAATTAAATTAGATAATTGAATTATAGCAATACACATTTAATTATTGAGACAAAATAATTAAAAAGACAAAAAAATAATAATGTTTTTTTTTTTTGTTTTTACAAATAATTCATTGTAATGTACAATATGTTATTATTGCTATCTTTTTTTTTTTCCTTATTCTCCCCAGTAATTTCTATTTTTAATATTCATTTCAATTTTTTCGTTCTATGTAATTGAATATGTGATTGAAGCAGATTGATTTTCATGGATTCGATGAACTGTATATATATCTATACATCATACGAGAACTTTGAATATAGCGAAAGTAATGAATTCATCGTTGGTACGCAGAGAGTAATTTATATATATATATATGTACGTATTTTTTTTTTATTTGGTTTGTAGTGTATATTCCATGACTACATTTATATTGACGAGCGATTGTTTCATCAAAAAAATAAAAAAAATAAAAAATAAAAAATGAGTAAAAAAATTATATATTTATCCTTTCGGGCAAAATATTTATTTTAGATTCTACTCAACCGTGTATGTATATTTTATTTAACATAATGAACCAAAAAAAAAAAAAAAAAGAAAAAAAAAGTAAATAAATATAAAATAATATGAATAAAATATTTAACTGTTATTTTGTATCAATTTATAAACTTGAATGTACTACTACAAGTACTCGAGAAAGTCTATAAATAGAGAAATAAGAATGAAAAGTAGAATGATAAAAAAAAAAAAAAAATCGAATGAGACGAATTCACGTTACTATTATATATCTAGCGCTTTGAAAAAGGTTCACATACAGATGTGCAATGACAACGATGACGATGACGACGACGACGACGACGACGACGAGGGTGAATGGTGCTTGGTAATTTGTCAGAGTGCAGTATGACACCGTCTTGACAATTCTATCGGCAATTCGTGCACATTCCACATTCGTCTAGCTATATATATATATATATAATAGATAGATAGATAGATAGATAGATATTACGGTAAATTGTGAAAAGCTCAATTCACTTGTTGCACTGATGTTGCGGACAATTCCTCAGTGTGTATTTTAACTTTTAAATATAACCTAACAGTGAATTCAATTGAAATTTAGTATATTATACAAATGAATATTTATGATAATGAATTTTTATATATAAATTATTATTGCGAAATAATTATAAATATAATGATGTGAATATTGTGTATTATAAAATTTCCATGACACTAATTGTAATGTATTTTCTAGTGAGATAATTACATCTCAAAAAAATAGAATATCCACATCTTTTAAACACATTTTTCATTGAGATTTATTTATTTGTAGTGTAGAATTTTTACTTTACTTATTTCCTTGGACAAAAAAACGTGAATGAATCAACGCATTTATGTATATATAATTATGTCTCTTCTTCATACGTTCATAAAATTTTATATATTTTAATTTATATCATATAGTATACGCGTGTCTATGTACGTGTATGTGTGTGTGTAATTCAATGTTTTCAACTCAAGTTTCGTTACCTCATTTTCATCATTTTCATCATTTCCTCCTTCTTCGCTTTCATTTTCTCATTTCTTCATTTTCCTTTTTGTTATTACTCTTTGTGTACTTTCAATAAACTTTTATTTTTTATTTATTTATTATTATTATTATTATCATTATTTTTTCTTCTTCATCTTGGGTTTTACTTTATTTTACTAACGACCACCGTGCCAATTTTCACGACGTCTTTATCCCAGCTATATAATATGCATTCGCGCATCTTTTTCCAAAGCTACTGAAATGAGTCAATGGGAGATTTTCTTTTTTATATTCATCCATCCATATATATATTTGCCCGTCATTAAAATCCCTACTTACGTTCATTTACACTTTATATACTTTTTTTTTTTTTTTTATGTAAATAAATATGTGTGAGTGTGTGTATATTTTTTTTATAAATTTGTGTTGCAATAGTTGGAATGTCGTGTAAGAAATTTTGACGTCACGTTGTAACTGGCGAGTGCATCATCACCCATTCAATGTATAATTCACTTAGACACACACACACACACACACACACACATATATATATACACGAATGAATACACAGTATTCATATTTTTAATTATGGATAATAAAATAAATAAAATTCATAAAATGCACTGTGAATTTGGATACATAAAAATTTATGACTTATTTGTTAGCAACTGAAAATTTTGTTTGAGGATATCAGTGAAATGGAGGCTGATGAAAGTCGTGCTGTTGCCTTATGTATAAATTTATCTTTAGAAAATATACGTCATAAAATGATTACGGTATGTGGTAGGATTATATACAAGTGTATGTATATAGACATTTTGTAGAAGCTCCTGAGTTTTTCTTTGCCTTTTCTTTTTTTTTTATTCATTATTCTTATTATATATATATGTATATTCTTTTTTTTTTGTTTTTTTTGTCTCTTTGTCTCTTGCCCGCTCTTGTTGGTTCGTTTCGTTTGGCTTCGGTTACTCGAACGAGCCAAGTCAACCTTCTTGAAAATCTGTGTCAGCTATGGTTAGAATCACGTTGAATTTGGCCAACTGTTTTCGGTACAGTGAATCGACATGGTCAGATAAATTGAAACCTCCAAGAGAATCTATACTGTGTTATATATTTAAAGAAAAAAAAAAAAAAAAAAAAAAAAAAAGATAAGAAGAAAAAAAATTTTTTTAAATAAAAAGAATAAAGAAATAAATTTATTGTTGGAAAATTCGAGAGTGGAATTTGAGATGAATTTTAATTCTTAATTATTTCAATTTTCATTGTTGATAGATTCATTTAATATTGTAATGAGGGATTGAGAGGTAATGGATTTCAACTGTAATATGAGTAATTATATAGAAGATTGAAATATCGTATTAGTTAAGTTATAATCCAAGTAATTTTGTTGCAATAACAATATTAAAATATTATATTATACTGACATTGAAGTTTTGTTTATCGACTCTATCGAATACATCATTGAGTTAAATATAATATTATAATTTCACATTATTTAAAAAGTATATAAAAGAAAAATAGAATGAAATAATGTAATTGTTGTTGTAACAATGTAGGGTCAAGTATAAAAATATTTTACTCACGTATTTCAAGAATGAACACGACTTTGACCTAGGACACAGAGGTAAAGTACACACGTCAAAGGGTCTTTAGTGTCGATTCGTTTTTCACAGCACGATCATGAAGTGACTCTCATGTTACTTTGTGTTTGACTCTTGAGCTTTTCATGCTCATACCACTGAGCACACTGATCTAAATTTAACTTAATCCAGCTTAAATATTGGTGGGTTCACCGCATGTGGTTGGATGTTTCACGACGCCATTCTATAGTCTGAAAATATATTATTGCATATATAATATAAGTCAAGTGGAGGGAGTGAAGATAAAAACATAGAAAAAAAAAAAAAAAAAAAAAAAATTATTATAATAAATAATTATAAATGTGAATTACTTTATAATTATATTCTACATCTTTTCTTTATCACTTTTTTTTTTGTTTATCCGCTATCTCTCATCAAACATTTTTCTTCCATTTTTAAATAAACGAAGAATATAAATTACTGACTAATATTAATTATAATAAAAAAAGTTTTTGATTAATGTTAAATTTAATACGTTCCTTAAGGCAATTCCATAACTTTTTGATATATATTAATATCAAATATGTATAGATGAATATTGCAATGGTAGCGTCAATTCTTGACTTGAGAATTTGCAGTTCAAGTTCCAATCATCGTAGAGATATTATCAGGATTGTGGCTCAGACCATATCATTCGTGATAATGCGTTCAATAAATTGTTACTAAACTGCAATGTTATGCAAGATTAAATGAATAATATTAAACTATTCTCATAAGGGGAATCCAACAGAAATAAAAAGAAAAAAAAAAAAATTTTTTTTATACATATAAAGAAAAAAAAAAAATTTACTTTTTTATTCTTCGTTGATTTAATTTTTTGTGTACACTACAAAAATATATGACCATATCCGAAGTGTATTTAAACTTTGAGAAAAAACTTTTTGTTTTATCTTTACTCGCTTCTTTGTAGAGCGAACAAAAAAAAAAAAAAAAAAGAAAAATAATAAATAAATAAATAAAAAAGTTTGTATTAGTCCCCATGGTGTGTATGTGTATGTTGTGGTACATAAAATCTTTACAGTTTTTCAAATCTTTACGCAGTTATACCGCGAAAATTATTCGTGTTCACGTGAGGACAGAGACAAGTGCGCCTGGGTTTTTTGGGTTAAGATAGTGATTTTGGTATGCCCGTACGTTGAGTGTGTATAGGTATAAATTGAGAGAGTGAAAAAAAAAAAAAAAAAAAAAGTGAGGGTGGAATAAAGGAGAAATTGAGGGGTATAGCTTGAGGTAATATAGAGTGCAGGCACCGCGAACTCCTCGGATATTACACTGCCGTTTTTCCCAGCACCTTTTGAATTATTTAGACTCTCCCCACTCTCTCTGTTCTCTCTTTGAAGGGAAAATCTTTCTCTCTCACTCGTTTTTTTCCTCTTTTCCTCTTTTCTCTTTTTCTTTTTTCTCTTTTCTCATTCTTTTTTTTTACCTGTTATCTTATCGTGATTCAAGTTATAAATGAAAGTTTCCATCTTTGTGTATATATATAAATGTGAAAAACTCTCCCATATACTCACTCATATTTATTTTATTCACTGAAGATTTTATTAGGTGAAAGAAGAAAGGAAAAAAAAAAAAAAAAAAAAAAAACAAATGCCATTTAATTAATTTAGATTTATTCGTGTGATGAAAAATTTACATGGCATTGTCAAATAGTAATTTACCTAATTTAAATAAATTCGAATAACATTTTTATGTTTTCACAATTAAATTATTATTATTAATGAGAATAGAATTATTTTAATTTTATTATTTCATTTGTTTTGTTGTTGTTGTTTTTTTTTTATTCGAAAAATAAAATATCACCGATACTTGATAAATGAAAATAATATATTGATGATTGAGAGTACAAAGAGTGTCACGTTTTTTTTTATTTAATATGAGTGAATTCAGGTCAGTGATGATGAAGAATCGTTCGTTTTTCAAATTAAATACCAGTATTAATATGTGTGTGTGTGTGTGTGAGTTGGTAGAAAAAAAAAATACAATAAAAATAATAAAAATCAGGGATAAAATTAATTTACTATTCGAATTTATTTCTTTATTTGACATTTTACATTTTTCTCATTATTATTTTGTTTTTTTTTTGTTTTTTTATATTTTTTTGAGATGAGTAGAATTAAAGATTGAGGAAGGAGTGAAAATAGAGAAGAGAAGAGACGGGGATGGGAATAGTGGAGGTTGGTAGATGTTGAAAAAAAAAAAAAAAAAAAAAAAAATTATTTATAATTTACACGTATACATACACATGTTTACATATACAGATAAAAATGCATATTGCATTGTCTGTTGATCACCATTACTAGTTTCAACATCGTAAATATGAATGAGTTTGTTGTTTATTTTCGATATTCGTTTTTCACATATCTCGTTTACACATCAGAGACTATATAGTCACATGGCTAATGGGATTTTCGATATTTGTCGTTATAAATCCTGGCACGTTCAAGCAAACGGAGTGGAAGTTTGTCGACTACGATAGTTTTCATTCTACTTTAATTCATATTTTCACATTTCTATACATAAGTACATATTATTATTATTATTATTATTATTATTATTATTATTACTTTTTTTTTTCTCTCTCTTAATAGTCACACCTGCATCATATTACACATTGTATTCACACATTTTTTTTCATTTCAATTATTAACATGAATACACATTTACATTTATATATTATCACTTTTTCAAAAATAAAAAAAATAATAATAATTATTATTTAATTATTTAATTATTTTTATTTTATTTCACTCTTATCGCCAAAAAAATATCAAGACCGAAAAAAAAAAAAAAAAACGAAAAAAAAATAAATAAATAAAATACAAAAAGTGCATATTTTGTTCTCGTGTTTCACCATCCACCGTTGAACCAAAAACTTTTTTAATTTACATACTGCGTCACAGCAATATCGACTATACAATATTTAAATATTATTATCATTATTATTATCATTATTATTATTATTCTTATTTTTACAGTTATTATATATTCAAAAAGTAAGAATTATTTTTCTTCATTTTTTATTTTTACTATATATTTTATTTATTCATTTATTTATTTTTTTCATTTTTTATTAATTTATTTTTTTACGCATACACGGTTTTTGCACTGTTCATTTTTATTTTATTTAGTGATGTTGCCTGTTAGCTAGGCTATTAATCACTTGGTAAAATACATTGGGCGGTATGGGTGCGGTTTTGAACGAGTAACCGCGCGCGCGAGCGATGATAAAAACACCAGACATTTGATTAAAAAGCCGCCGATCGACCACCGCACACGCACCCAGGGAATAGTTTTACGTATATATATATATATATATGTGTATTGGAGAGTGTGTGATGTATATATATATGAGGACAGTGTTATTTTACAATGTACGTTATCCACAAATATCCATTGGTACAGTTTTCATTAGACTATATAACGCGTTAGGTGACATATTTTCCCCCGACGCTTGTTGATATTACTGTATATATATATATCCCACTATTTTTATTCACGCCCCGTAACATTATGGTAAATAATGTAATTACTATTGTTCGACTATAATGATTATCATTGTTTCAATAATGATCTGTGTGTAATTATATCTATTTGAATTCACTTAATAATAATATAATTAATTACTTTACTATTTTTGATAATGTTTTGTCACTTTTATTCTGTGTAAATAAAACTTTATATGTAAATTGTGAATGGGAATAATTGAAGACAAGGTCATGAGTTGGAAAATCTCACCGTATACCGCAGTTAAAGCTCAGGATTAATTTCAGGAGTCTCTTGTGATAGAACAGTGATGACGACCAAAACTAAGTGCTTCAGACAATGCTCGTTTTCTGTTGATAGATTGAAATACGATCTAGATCTCTCTCACTCTCACTATTGTCTTTTGTCTTTGTGTATATGTGTATGTAGAAAAGTTTCTGTTAAGTATATAGACTTAGTTGTGGTGATTTTTTTTTTTGTTTATCTTCTTTTCCGTTATTTATTTCTTATGTAAGAATAAAGTATTTTCTTTTTCTTTTTTTTTTTTTCTCTCTATTCCTCTTTATTACTGTTATACTATATTCAGGATTATTTTGCTTATTTCATTATTGACTTTTTTATTTTATTAATTCAATCATTCAGAGTTGGCATTGACGAAGTATACAGTGACTGAAAAAAAAAAAAAAAAAAAAAATCCACGCACGAATGAAGTGAATAATTCAATAAAAATGGGAAAAAAGAATATAAATAAAATAAAAGAAATAAAAAAAAATAATAAAAAAATAGAATGTAATGGAAAATCCTGCTTTCAAATTGATCGATCGACATTTATGATTGATAGTGATGCAATAAAGATGGTGACGTGGATTTTTGAAGACTTTGTAAAAGTCACGTGTACAATTTTTTCACGGTATAAAATTGACTGAAAACACTCCGTTAATAATTTATATATATGTATATTAAAAAAATTTTATAATATATTTTATAATTAAATTGATATTTTTGCGAATTTTTATTAACTTGATGAGATTTTTTTTTTGAAAAAAAAAAAAAAAAAAAAACGAAAAAACAAAAAGTTTTTCGGTAATTAATTTTACATTTTTTATTGAGTACTTTTGTTAGAAATTTTTTTTTTTTCAATACATCAACAATGAACGAGAAAAAATGAAAATAACAATGAAAAATTACAAAAAAGTAAAAAAACAAAACAACAATAAAAAAAAAAATGATGAGTATATAAGCGGGAGTAAGTTTTTGCGTGGAAACTTGGCAGGAATTGCTATTGAAAGATGTGAAAAGAAAAGAAAGTTTGTATGGATGACAGAGGGCTCATCGGAAGCAACTGGTCGGATTCTCACGGTGATAACCTTCATAAGACGTTCCTTCAATTCATTTACGATCAACCCTCTTACAATATTATTGTATAAGAGAAATGAAGAAGAAAAAAAAAATAAATAAATAAATGAATAAATAAATAAATAAATAAATAAATAAATAATAATAGTGAAAAGTTATTGAAAATACATGAATATTATGATTAATGACAAATGATGATGAAAAAAGAAAAAAAAAAGGGGGATAAAGTAAAAATTTTATTTTGTAAAAAAATGAAAATATTTATACAGTAAATTATTTGTTTATTAATAAAATTAATCAATAATTAATTTATTTTTAAATAAATATATTATTTAGTTTAAATGTTGTACAGTTGAAGTTATATAAATGTAATCTTGTTCAAAAGCACTTAAATATTCCATCAATGTAATTTTATCACAAATCCCAGATGATTAACATTGGTTAGTTGATCACTCAGTGATTCGACGAACTTTAGGTGACTGATACTAAAAGCGTGTGCTATCTCGATTAAATTCCAACCTACCTCAATATGAAGAACAACCAGTGTGAGAATATAAACGCGTTGCAGAGAACCAAGAGACAGATAGAAATAGGGAGAAATCGTGAGAGTGACTGAGTAAGTGAGAGATAGAAATGTTCTCTCTGCCACGTATTCCCTCGAGTTGCATATTGATGCACTAATTCTTGGTTAGATTCATCATTTTTAATTATTGCATTCAATTCATTTCAATACTTATTAATATTTCATTTATATCCAAATATAAATATTTATATTGATAAAGAATTTTTATATTTTATATTTCAATAATTATACGAATTTGTATATCATCATCATTATCATATGTTTCATTCTATTTTTAATTGTCATATAACATATACTCATTTAACATTTTACCAATTAATTATTATTATTACTATTATTATTTTCAATTTTTCATGTTATTAAATTTCAAAGTGATTTTCATCATCAAAGAGAAACGACGTAATTTTATCGGGTTGAGTTTTGAGTTATCTGAACACAATAATGAGTAAAATTTCTCCTCTTTATCTTCTTTATTAATTATTTGTTAATTATTTATTTATTATTATTATTATTTTATTTTTTTTCTTCCACTCTTTACGAGTAATTTATTATTCGATTATTATTTTTACGAGAGATATTTATGCAACACGAAATGTGTGAAAATTAGTATGGATTTTGTTTAATTAATGGAGAATATTATATGAGACATTAAAATTATAAATAATTCATATAATTCATATATACTTGTTTATATATTATATTCAACATTTCAATTTATATATATATATTTTTTTTGTGACTTTTTTATATAATTTTGCCGCAAAATTTTTTCACTAGCTCATTTCACCCTCTTCAGTTTCTTCTCTTTTTTTCTTTCTCTTCATTTTCGGCTATTTCATTATTATTATTTTTTTTTTCTTTTCTCTCTCTCTTGATTTTATTATTATTATTATTATATATATATATATATTTTTTTTCATCCAATACGTTCACTCTATCTTATTCTCAACGAAGCTCTTTGCACTCACCCATTCACCCCACTCACCCACTCTCATCGTGTCCCTCACCCATTTTCTTCCCCGCATTCCTTCTTATGCCCATCCAAACTATCCTATTTCAAGTTTCACGCGTTAGTATATAGTTGAAATCGGCTTGGCTGAAGCAAGTGGAACGTGGATGCTTTCCAACGTGGGAGATCGATATAGTAGAGGGGGATGAAAATGATGGTGGGATGTTATATATAGAGAGAAAACTCGAATCGGGATAGAACATGGTTTTGTATTGAGAGGGGATGAAAAGGAATTGAGGAGAATAAGGGGGAAAATAGGATGGCAGTGAGAGACGAGTAGGATGAGGGTTGATAACGTTAGATAGACGGAGAGAGCATGAACGAGTATTTCTGCGTCGGAGCGAAACTTGCCGCGGTCGCAGCCTCTGCGATGATGGTCCAGTTCACCCTAGCGACGCTTCATAGAAACAGTTTGTTCTCTCCTCTTTGTATACAACGTTGTTATCATTCAAACGACACTATTTGTGAAATTGAGTATTTTAGATTACGCAAAATTTTACATTTATTTATAATTCATTTTTATTCAATTTTTTTTTTATTATTTTTTTTTAATTCTATATTTTATTTTTGTACAGTTGTACATATGATATACTAAATTTTTCCGAGATTTTTTTTTTTCTATTTTTTTTTTCTTCTTTTTTCAATTAATACCAAAAACTAAAGGGTGTAACAGTCGAATGTGTATATTATAGTGTTGTTTGTGTATTTATTATTATTTTTTTAATATAAAAAAATGTTGAGAATTTTTTTTTCTCCCCTTCCCTTCTGAGATCATTATATATATATATGCAATGACAATTAATCGTGAATCCAAGTGAATATTTTTTATTTTTTTCCCTCTCTCTCCTTTTCAAATAGATATTGTGATAACAATTTAAAAATTGTGTTGTGATAGTTTATTTATTTATTTACTTACTTATTTATTTACTTTATTTTCCTGACGAGCAGTTTATATTTTCAATCTGGCGTTTTGTATAGATTTATTGGTGAGTATAGTATTTATTTTCTCCATCGCAATAACAAACATGATAAAAATCTACAATAAATATTTATTATTTATTCATTTCATGAATGAAGAAAAAAAAAAAATAAATAAATAAAATAATAGAAACGAAAAAAATCAAGAAAAATATACGTCGAAGTATATTAAATTTAGTAACACATGAGTTTACTCAAGTGAATTTATCTCTCATCTACTGTATAAAATTTTATATAATTTCAACATTAGATTGATTGTATTCTTCAATAAATAACAAATATTGAAAGTACTGTCGAGAGTTGAAATCGTCGCAACGGAAGTTTGTAATTTTTTTATTTTTTATTTATTTATTTATTTATTTATTTATTTTTTTCATTTTCTTTATCCTCATCTGTCTCGTCTAGTCTGTCTGTCTCGGTTTGTATTCTATACATATGAACAACCGGTATGAAATCTTGTCACGTTTTCCACTCACGTATCCCCAAACAAGAAATTATTCAATGAACGTACATACATATACGTTATTCTGAATTAACACCGACTTATCCTGAACATTAAAAGCATGACAAGTCGAGTGATTTTTTTTATCCTTCCCATTTATATATTTTTTTTGAATAAATTATATAGTATCCAAATCTATAATCATTTCAATATTCTCACATTTTTTCAGTGAATAAATAAATAAATAAATAAATAAATAAATACCTTATGAAATAGTTTATCGAAGAATTTAGTCGTCATATACGACATATTATTTCTTATCATTTCAATTTTTATGATTATACTTCAATTCCACACACACACACACACACACATCCGCATACATAAACACTATGAGTTTATTTACATATTCATATGTAAATACATAAATATATTTATGATGTCACCGAATTTACTATTGAACTCGGGGGAATATAACCGATCACTGTACACCTCTGTGATGATATTCGATTTCATGTACGACTTATTTATTTATATATAACACAAATAAATAATATCTATAAAAAAAAATCTCATAATTTTTTTCTTTATATATTTATATATAAATATAGTTGTGTGTACTTCACAATGATATTCTATCAGTGTTAATACTGTGCATGAATGTACTAGTAGTTCAACCAAATTACACTCAGCCTCGTCGTAGTACTTTGCACAATATCAAACTATACTATCTAATCTATTAACCAATTAACTTGTTGAGAGTGTGTGCGTGTATATATGTTTTCATAGTATTCATATTACACGTATGTGTGTATTATGAAATACGTTTGAGTAAATATAAACCAGTTAGCTCATTATCGTGTCTATTATAAATTTATGTACAACTAAATGTTATGAAAATATTAAATATACAATAATTTTCTTACTCATTTTTCATTGTCACGTTTGACAATAAATTTAATTTCATATAATTTTTTTTTTTTTTTTTTTTTTTTTTTTTCAATGTTTGTGGATTATTCACGTTGTACAATTTGTAATTATAAAATGAGAGTGTTGCTTTTGAATTAATATTGGTCATTAAATTGTGCCAGAGTAGATAATCAAAATTCACAATAAATTACTCGATATTGTAGGGCAAAAGCCAGAGTAGAGTGTGTTCTTAATTCACTGTAGTAGTAGTAGTAGTAGTAGGAGTGTGGGGTGCATCCAGGGTGTGAAAGATGAACGAGGCCAATTTTACCACGTTCAATTTATTAAATATATATATATATATATACGTAAAATGTGAAAGGAAGAGAGAGATTTGTGTAATGTTTATTATTATATCTATTTTCTACAAGTTCATTACTACTGTCAAGTAATTTATATTGAATATAATAATATTACATTTGAGTTATATTTTATTATTTTTTAATTACTTCATTAGTACACTCACGCTAATAGAATGATTATATTTATACAAAGTCATTTCTTGCGTGACTGATTGTGTAATAATAATAATAATAATAATAATAAATTGTTGTATTACATTTCATAGATGATATATATTTGTTTTTTTTGTTTATTTAAATTGAACAATTGTACATTTATAAATAAACAGAAAAAAAAAAAAAATATGTAAATATATAAAAATTATTCAATAATATTAATGAATATTATAAATGTAAATGTGTGAATATATCATGAAATTTTGGAGAATTTTTTAATTTTAAATTGCATTAAATTTAGTTATGTTTTGCAAACGAATCGGTTGTCAATACTTGTCAATACTTGTCAATACTTACTTTGTCAATATGCAAATTTCATGAATACAATTTTCACTTATTCCCATATTCTCTCGTTTCCCTTCTTCTCTCTCTTTCTATTACCCTCATACAATTCAAGTTGAATCACGATTGAATAGATATAATTTAATGGGGCTGCCACCTCCATTAGGACAAAGTGCAAAGAATAAAGAAAGTTCTACTAGGCAATTTAAACTATCAATCGGGTCACGGTTGTATATGGTAATGTCGTTTACTTTTTACGTTTACTTTTCATTTTTGTTAATTGGCTTTTATTTATTTTTAAAAATATATATTTTTTTTATATGCTTATACGGTGACGTGACATTTCGATTTATATATATATATATATATGTATACACACACACATACACAAGCACATAGATAATAATTGAAACGTACAATGTCATTGGAGAATTTACAAGTGACATTGTAAATAGCAGTATCATGCAGGTGACATTGCAAATTTTTACAGTAAATTTTTTTTTATTATTTTTACTCTTGTCATTCTATGACTCGTGAATTTAACATTTTTCTTTTACGTTTTTACCTCCTTTAAAATTCTTTTCTACTTTTTATTTCTCTTATTTATTCTTATTAATATTTTTTCTTTACTTAAATGTTTTTTTTTTTTTTTTATTCACTCATTGATATAAATAATAAAAAAAAAATCATCAAATATTGATTATGTCAGTGAAATAGAGACAGTGAGTGAGTGAGTAAATTCAAAAGACGAAAAAAAAAAAAAAAAAAAAAAAGAATAATAGTACGAGAGAATAAGTATCACATTAAATAAAGAGAAAAATATAATAATGTAATACACTTTGCATATACTCCATGAGTATTCAAATTTTTCTTGTTTTATATGTCCACTTTTGTATATAGTTAGAATAGGTCACCGTAACGTTAGTTTATTAATGTTACCTCATAAAATTCATCACATTGTTTTGTTCATTTTTTCTTTTTCGTTTTTTTTTTTTTTCCCCTCCTTTTTTATTGTTATTATTGTTATTATTTATTATTATTAATTTTTTTTTTTTCCCTCGTTTTTTTCTTTATACTTTTTATTTTTTTTTTTGGTTTTCGTTTGTTATTTATTAAACAATACTCACAAGCCCACGGTGTTAGTATACTTGGCTTCATATTATTCCGTTTTCACTGTATTCCACAATAATCCCCTCATTATTTTACGTCAAGCAACTTGACGGCACTAAAAAGTCGCTGTATTCTGTTGGTTGGTTTAGTTATATACGAAACTCCCTGTAACCGACATTACATCTTATTTTATGTTATTTTCTTTATCTATATTTATATATATATATATATATATATATGAATTCTCGTCGTTTCTACTTCGCCCTCTTTCATTTTAGTCCCGTCCCCTTACTACAACTATATGCCATATGTCAGACCGACTTCTTCTATGTCACGCGAATAAAATGAAATACTAATATTGTTATACTGTTTACTCATGAATTTTCATTTTACTGTGGCATGCGTTGTATATACATCATCATACTCTATGTATAATTTTTGTTTTTGTTTTTTCAAACATATTCAACAGTAGAATAAGTATACGCAAATTGTCGAGAGTATTTTTTCTCAGATTTATTTTATAATTTTTCTTAGTTTTATTTTATTATGTTCCTTTTTTTTTTTAATGTGAATTTTTTTTTGTGTTTGATAAATGGAGAAAAATTCATGTGTTTTTGCCTGATGATATATTTTTCTTGTGTACACGATCATACAATCTACTACGAAATATGGAAAAAATGCAAAAAAAAAAAAAAAAGTCTGATATCTCAGGTGTATGATGCGAATTTTAGATGATAAAGTGATGGTGCATGATCGAACAACTTCACCTGGGTGTAGATAACTATCATACATATAAAGTGTGAGGTAAAGTAATAAAGAAAATAAAACTCGATGAAAATACATATATATAGTCTATGCATTTTCTTTTATATGTATAAGTGTGTAGTATTAGTTCTCGTAAAGTTGAAACAAATCGAGTCATTTTACGGAAAATTTCAAAGTCACATTTACATTTGCATTATCGTTTTGTTCTTGAGCATTGGGTATAACGTATAATAAATGAATTACTATTCTATAAATGATAATTTATTTTTATTTGTCATATAAAAAGCGTTTTACAATATGATTTGATATGAGTTCAAGTAATAAAGAGTAAATTGTATTATTTTTAAATATATAAAAATTGATTTGAAGTATATAAATGTGTATATTAAAATATACACGATACATACGGTAATAAATTTATTATTTACGAGCAATAATAAATATTGTTACAAACTGATTTACACGTTATATGTATATATATAATGGATCTTATGTACTTGAACTTTTCAGTGTGTGGGATATATTGTAGGGACAGATGTTTAGTTTATTATTGAATGATATTTATAGTTTTATAGATTATACACATCATAATAAATCACTTATTTCAAAAAATTATTTTACTTTATATAAAAGAAAAAAATTAAAAAAGATAATAATAAACGTCAAAATAATTTTTACACAAATGTCAAGTTGAGATTTTTGAGTTTTTCTTTTCTTCCACAAATGTCGTTGTTAGTTACTCCATAAAAACACAAAAAAATGAAACATACTCAAATATATATATATATATACATGTGGTATGTACATAAATTTAGACGATGACTGGAAATAGCCGCAATGCGCGACTCACCAATTTTCTTTACGTCGCGTTATATTCGTTTTTGCAATTTACGAATGAGAGAAAATTGTGAGTTAACGCAAAGTCCAACTCTACTGTACGACATCTACTTTGATGGAAAAAAAAAGATGATGATTATTGTCGCTTTTTCTTTCTCATTACTTTCGGAAAATAAAATAAAGAAAGTAAATAAAATGAAGGAAAAAAAAAAAAAAATAATGAATAAATAAAAGCCATTACATCAACACAAAATTGTAATATATAACTAATTATTTTTGTATTTATATATCTAGAAATGAACGTAGATAAATTATTATTATTTTTTTTTTTTACTCTTCTTTAATATTTTTACCATTTTACGTACAACCAAGAATTTAATGACGAGTTTTTAATTGCATCAGAATTTTTGATAAACATTGAGGTGAATACAATCCTCAATAATTCATTTATTATTATTCGAAATATAAGAATTATTTTGTTTTTTTTTTCCTCCTTTGGATATTTATGCAATCTATATATATAAGTATTATGAAAATGATGAAAGAAAAGGATAAGAAATGACGGAAACAATAAAAATCGTTATCGGTTTGACCTATAGATTTATATAGAAAATAATATATATATATACGGATATAAAAACACAAATGGGCTTGTCGTAGACTCTCCCCCTCTCTCTCTCTCTCTTTTTCTATTTCTCTCTCTTACTTTTGCTCGAGACAAAATCTACCAATTTAATTGCCATGCCAACCGTTCGCTCTTTCTTCCTCAGCTTCAACTGTTCATTGGGTCCTTCACTAAACGGCCTCCGTTTGACTCCGGAAATCTGAGTTCTGAAGCGAGAAATTAATGAGTTTCCTATCGGTAACGGCAGCGTACCAATTTTATGGGATAAAATTCACCTTCAACTAGTAATAATTCTCTATTTTATATATATACATATTATTTATGTACAACTAAATAAAAATATTAGATGAAAATATTATATAATAAATACTATAAAAATTTATCTATCTATTCATCTATTATAATTAATATTTTTCAAGTTTTAATGATATAAAATTCTAGGAATTTTGTCAATTTTTTTTTCTTTCTTATTCCGGCTATTTTCATCCATTTCTTTATTTATATTAAAAGTCAATTGATATAAATATATATATATATATATAATTGGTGTTTGATGAATTTACTCTGCAATTATGAATTTCGTAGCTTCATTAGTAGAATTTAACGAGAATTGTGGGGTTCGTATATTAAAGTCCATTCTGTTAAATCTAAACTGCATACCATCATCTAATATGTATTTAGATCATTTATGTGGTATTATTGCAATTGTATTGTCTGATTGCATTGTATGTGTTTATGCATTTATGTACAATCAAAAATACATATGTATATATACGTAATACTAGAATATCAATTAGTTCATTGATATTATCACTTTTTACAATTTTTTTTTCTTTTAAATTTATATATATCGTATATAAATGTGGACAATGTGATTATCAATTTGCCCACATTAATTGCGTGACTAATGTGAAATCATGAAAAAAAAAAAAAAAGGGCAATTGATTTGCATAAACTCGTGGAAAAACATTTATTTATCGAGTGAATTGATGGGGTTTTTTCATTATACAGTTGAATGCATTATAATTGTAGAACAAAAAAAAAATTGGCCATGGAGAGGGGTAAAATAAAGTGGAGAGGAAAAAAGACAGAGTCGAGTCATTGACAGAAGTAACGATTTTTTTTGTATATTGAAAATTGATGAGAGTTCACTTGGAATATTTAAAAATAATTCAACTCGATGTTCATGTTACGAATAAAATTTATACATCAAAATATTTTTTGATCTGTAAATAAACAAAAAAAAAATTTTTCTTTTTTTTTTTTTATGAAAAATCCTAATCAAGTTTGTTGAATTGCAATTAAATTTATGATATATATGTTCAATAATTGATGATGATTGGTATTGTTTGATTGTTGGAAATTTCATATAAATTTATTTTAGTATGAAATGAATGAGGTCAAATAATATATTTACACATCAATACAAATATTGAATTATTGGCTTTATCGTATTGGATGAAGATAAATATTTTGAATTTATATTGAGTAAAATTTATTATGTGAATGTTGAAAGAAGGAAAAAAAAAAAAAAAAAAAAAAAAAAAAAAACGAAATATTATTTATGAGTTTGTTGTATATATAATAAATCACGAAGGATATGTGTACGTAATACGTTGGATTCGAGTTACAATGAACATGATCACATGGTCATTGGGGTTGCATTGTTCCCTCGAGGATGTACGCATTTATATGCATGAAAGCTGCACACAGTTTGTGCTTGCGAACTGCTACATTCCAATAAACGTTTCGTATATCGTGAAAACGATATAATTATTTGTACATTTGAAATTGGCACTTGACTCAGTTAAATGTTTTACTATTGTAATTAACTATATTAAATTACTATTAATTTAAATGAAGAAAAGAAGAAAAAAAAAAAAAAATTATATAAATGAAAATATTTATATCAAACAAATTTCATTATATTCATTAAATTATTTATTTTATTTCTATATATTTGAATATGTGGTATTTCGAATTATTCGTATAGAATTGGAATATAATAATATTTTACTCAAGTGTAAACGAAAATTATTATTATTTTTTTTTTTTTCCAATACACGTCAATATAATTTCATGGAGTAATTTAATTTTTATCAACGAGTAGAGTACTCAATATCACACTGGAAATTTTCACGTGTCATCTATATTCAATAAAAAATTGAATTAAAATGTGTTAAAATATATTGATAAATATTCATGGAGAATATAATAATTAATTCATAATTGTATATTGATAATATTGATCGGGTGATGATATAAAAATTATTTTTTAACATTTTAAATACATTAGAAATAAAATGTAATAGCGTGTGTTTATATGCAGAGTCAGAATATCGTTTTTTTTTTTCTTTTTCTTTTTTTTCTTTTTTCTCTTGTTTATTCTCACTTTCACTTTCACACTATTACAATTTTATTTATTCATTCATTTTTTTTTTCTTCTTCTCCTTTTTTTTATTTAAAAAATTTTTTTTTTATATAATTTATACCCATGAAAATTAATGAATTATTAACATTTTATGTAACTGATGTAGAGTATTGAAATATATTTTTACATTTAAATCCGTAACACCAATTATCGTAGATGCGGGGACTGCATTGACATATTTCAAGTGTGAGGAATATTGTGTTAGTCAATCTCTTGTAAAAAAAAAAGAGGAAAATAAAAAAGAAAATCCACTGCTATAACACCCTTCAAGTTAAAAGCTTTGCAATTCATATACGCCACAGCACGTCTGTCGCGTCGTGCCCTAGATTTCTCATGTTTGTTCGGTAGCTGGTGTGGATGTGTTAGTTGATGGTGGTGGGAGTGTCGTGCGCTTTGCTCCCCAACTGTGCGAAAATGATCTCTCTCTTCCTTCTATTATATATATCTCATTTCTCGTCGTATGCGCACAATTTCCTCTTTTCCTCTTCTTCCTATTTTTTTCTCCCCTCTTCCATCCCCTTCCGTCCCCGTCATTCTACTCTCTCCCTATCCACCTTCAATACTCACATTGAATTCTGCTCTAACTCTTTCCGATTACCCGGAAGTGTGCATCGTGAAAGCACCCAACACCCGAAGCTTTTCATGTTTTGCTATTTTATATTTTTATTTTTTTCCATGTCTCCCTTTCTTTTTTCTCATTGTCTGTCGCATTTATTTTCCTCCTGTTATCCACTTTTGTTCCGTTCATTATTTCATTTCTTTTTTTTTTTTTTTTTTTTTTTTTTTCAATTTTACATTTTATCGATATATTGAAAATTTTCCCGGTTAAAAATTTCTCGTATATATATATTTTTTTTTCTTTCTTTTTCCCCTTTCAATATCCGTTAGTATTGTATAATTGGATCAATATTTTATAGGTTAATCGTATTACGTTTTTTTGTTTAACATTGTCGTGTGTTTTTTTTAATTTAAAAATTTATTTATTTATTTAAATACATTTTATTGTTAAAGAAAATAAAATACAGTGGATTACAATTGTATTTAAAGTCGGACAAAGGGATAATTAAATTTTCAAGCGTCAATTTTCTGTCGTTGAAATATTGGGCGTGTTCGAAAAGTGGTACAAATACGTGTGTGGTCATACTAAAAGAGACGGTGGTGGTGGTGGTGGTGGTGTGAGTGTGCGAGAGAGGCAGAGTCAAAGAGGAAGGGATGAGCAAGCAAATCGTTAGGGAATGCAGAGCGCGTCAGGGAAATGTATAAAAAAAAAAAATGTGAGATGGCAAAAAGAGTTTTAGCACGTTACCCGGATGTTCACATTACCACGATGGTAATTCACATAGTGACATAAATTACTTCAGGAAGGGATGGGGGGAGTGCAAAGGTGACATATCACATGATGAGATGACACATTTCTATATATTTTATATTGTATAATATAATCGTGAATTTTTTAAATTTATTTTTCATAACAATACCGTGTGTGAAGAATCAAATTTATAAATCGGCACACACGTTGAGATTTTATTGTTTCATGATTTTCAACAAATCGATGACACAGATGTAAATGAACAGGGAAAAAGGGAAAAGCGACAAGGGAAATGTGAAGGTAAATTATGGTTTCTTACTTTGGAAAAAAAAAATTTTTTATTTTTTTTTTTTTTTGGTAGATTAAAAATTGTGAAAATAAAAATCTGGATTTTTTTTTGGGTTTTTTTTTGTTGTTGTTGTTGTTTTTTTTTTTTTTTTTTTTCAGCGAGGGTTGAGAATATAGGAAGGTAATACCCTCGTGACATCCAATTTGCAAAATTGTCCATGAATATTTTATTGCTGGTCTTGGTATATACCCTCGTCAAAGTTTACATGTATATAAATATATATATTTATTTTTTCTTTTTTTTTTTTTTTTTCACACAAAAATCTTTTATTTTGTTTTTATATGTACTCAACTTTTTCTTTCTTTTTTTTTTTTTTTTTTTTTTTTTTCATATATGTACGTTGAAATTCCATAACTCGACAACAATGCAATTTCCTCTGGTGAATATTTAGATTTACCCGTTATTTTACGGCTTTATACTAGAGGGGTCACTATCCTCTTAATCTTCATTCATACATCATAACGTTGACTTTTGTTCTTTATTTAATTCCTTTCTCTTTTTTTATTCTTTATTTTTTATTTATTCATTCTATCCTGTAGTTTTTTTTTTTCTCATGTATAAATTTTATGTACATATTTTTATAATAATAATAATAATAAATATTAATAAAATTAATTAACATGGAAAATTGATTGAAAAGTCAGAGTGACATCACTCGCGAAATAAATTTCATTATCACTATCTGACTAACTACAATTAGCTGCAATGTACGATACAACGATATAGTTCACAATATATATATATGTAGAGAGAGAGAGAGATGAAGGTAATAAAGCTGTGGATTATATTAGGATACCGGGTACAGGTAGTCAGGACATAAATGTTCTCTCGTGTATGGCGTCAACGACGAGAGTAGAATATGGCAAGTCTTGATTCTATTATCCATTTTCATCTTGCCTATGTGTGTCATATAAAAATAACGAAGAAAGTGAAGATTATATAGGAAGATTTGGTTATATACAGAAATGTCATTCGGAAATTGGAAAGTATATCATTGAAGAAAGTAAAGAGGAATTTGAGTGTATAGTTGAAATAACTAAGTGCAAATGACAGAGTATGCAACGATAGTACGATGTTGCTGAGAATAAGAATAAGTGGAATGGAACGAAATGAGACAAAGTATGGAGAAAAGAAGACCACAGTGGATTTTATTATATACATATACACATGTATATATATATATATGTACTTGCTTCAGGTCGTTTCATCTGATTTATTGTGGATGTACATTCGGGGTCGTGTACCACGCGCGGCTTTTCCACGATAGTGTGCACAAGCAAACGTTAGAGCCACGAAAATTAAGTATACGTGAGTGAGTCTAGCTGAACAAACTTTATTGCCAAGTGAAAATCTAAACCAGAAGGCAATCGTACACTGTCGTCCAACTTTTTCTTCAACATAACAAAATAATGAATGTGTCTAGGTGTATATTAGTGTGGGTGTAGGTGGATGTATACACGCATTGTTTTACTGTTCCATTGAACCAACAAAAACTTGTAATATAAAACAAACAAAGAAATATATTATTGTAATAATAAAAAAAAATAATAATAATAATAATAAAAATAATAATGATAATAAAGATGTAGGAAATGAAAAAAATGAAATAAAAAAAAAAAAGAAAAAAAAAGAGAACAATGAAGAGGAGAAAAAGTAAAGGTGATTGGAGGTCATGGAGAAAATCGATTGTGAGTATACGTGATTGACTTGTCTATGTTGTAGTATGTGAAGTTGGTAATATATATTTTACTGGATATCGAATGTAACGAGTGTGCACTAGGGATTCAATATACACATGTATATATCCGGTTTTGGATGTATGTCAATATTCTTCAATGAGTTTGCTTCCGATAAATACATGGACGTGTGTGTATATCATTTCATATAATACAAATTGTTGTTTTTATTGGTTGGTCTGTTGAAAAAAAAAAAAAAAAAAAAAAAACACGAAGAAAAAGTGAAAAAGTGAAAAAAATGAAACGGGAAATATTAGAATGGAAAAAAAAACTTGTGACACACTGAATGAGATGAAATAAATGTATAAATAAATTTATATATGTTGAAAAAGTTGTGTGACACAGTGTGGGTGTATTGAGAAAAAAAAAAAAAAAAAAAAAAATACGTGAAATTGATCGCTTTTCTTTTTTAAAAACTTCTGTACTGTTGAGATATTTTTTTGTTTAAATAAGAAAAAAAAAGTTTTTTGAAACCTTGAAAAATAGTTGTTCGAGCACAATCTGAATTATCATATTCGGACAAAAAAAAAAAAAAAAAAAAAAAAAGTACTTTAATGTGACGTGGTGAGGAAGAAGTGGGAAAAAAAAAAAATTTAGCAAATTATTATTATCAATAATTTATTTTGATAAATTTTTATTAATAAATTCTTTATATGAACTGTATCAGATACTCATTTTTATATTATGTTGTTTGTTCGATTATGATTATCGTTGAAATTTTAATTAAATTTCTCCATGTCCTTTGATCATTATTCATATTTATATAAATTCCTATATATTTCTATTGAAGTTCTGTAATAAAATCTATGTGCCTGTGCAATACACCTGCTAAAAATTGGTATACTCTTGATATATATTCTTGTAATAATTTTTCGCTTGAGTAACGCTGTGAAAATTTACTTGGATGATGTAGAGAGAGGGGAATATTTCATGCCCTAATTTTCAACACACTTCACATCTAAATGATCTTATGGATTTTCTTGTAAAACTTTTAGTTTGAAGAAAAAGAGAGGAAAAAAATTCCATAACTCTGCACAAAGTAATGCAAAATGAATTTATTATTATTATTATTATTATCTATAATATCTTAATAATTAATAATTTTATAAAATTTGCATTTAATTTTATGAATATAATTTTTATAAATATATTTACATTAGTTGTTTTTTTTTGAGAGAAAAAAAAAATAATAATTAAATGTCATATTGAATTTTTGACACGTAAAAACGATAGATTATTTTTGACATTTCCATGGAATTTTATTAATTTGAATGATTTATCATAAACTCGATGATGCGACTTTTCACGTACATACCCGTTGGGAAATAAAAATTCTTCAACGATATCCAGCCCGTTGTTTCACACCACCCCAAACGACTTAATGCGAAAAGTTGGCAGCACAACGAAGTCAATATCCGTCTGTATGCGGCTTGAGATGCGTTTCTTACGTGAAATTTCTTCGTTTATTCTTTTTCACAACCATGTTCTATTCTTCTTTTCTATAAATATATATATATAGTTTTCTTGACATTGCTACTTTGATATTTCTTCATGCTGTGAAACACTATATCGTTCTATCCAAACATTTGTTGCGACTTTTCGTGTCAATGCGGGTGCACTCGCATAGATTAGAGATGTCACGTCGCGTCTCGTATTTTTTTTTTTTTTTGTTTGTTTGACACAACTTCGCTTATATTTTCTTATTCTACTTTTTCTTTATATTTTTTTTTTTTTTTTTTTTTCTAGTTCTTTTTTGATTTTATTCATTCATTTATTTATTTATTTATTTATTTATTTATTTTTTTGATAAAATAAAATGGTATTTTTAATATTATTGAAAAATTCTTATTATTCCAAATAGTACAACATAAAATAAGTTAAATGTATTGTATAATAATCACAAGATATTTTTCTTCATATTTTTAATAATAAACTAAACAAAAAAAATAATATTAATTTTTTTTATTTTTCAGTTGACTAAATTACATCTGACAGCTGTACAAAGAAGAATTAGTAATGCAACTGCACTGGTATAATTGATGTAATTAGAGTAAATCACAAAATGGCATTGACGTGGCTTCTTTTTCCAATTCTACTGACACACGCGAGTGCATTACCCGACATTATCAGAATTGGTAAATAAATAAATATATTTAATATACATCTTTTTTTTTTCCTTTTTTTCTTTTCCTTTTTCATATATATATATATATATTAAAAAATTTTATTGCAATCAATATAAAAATTATTCTATGATATTGTACGATCAAAAAGAATTTATTCAGTAATAGAAAAACGTTGGGTATGATAAGATAAAAATAGTAAGTGAGATAAAGATAAAGATGTAGATACATAGATAAAGATAGTGCAAAAGAGAGAGAGAGAAAGAGAGAGATGATAATACCTACTAGGAAGTTGAATGTGCTGCTGTGATAAATTATTCATCCGTTTCCTGAGTGCCTTTTAATCTTCCGTGTATCGGAAGTGAGAGTGGGTACTCTGATTCTCTTTATCCTGCATCGTGTAGCATCCCCAGTAGGCAATTTTCTCTCAATCTCTTATTTTCATTCTCCCTCTCTCTCTCTTTTTCTCTTTCTCTTTCTCTTCTTCTTTCTCTCTCGCTTCAAATAAAAATACTGAGTCTAGTAAAGGAAGCGCCATATTACATAATTACATTTTCTTCATCGTCGCGGAGTTAAGTACTCGAGATAGACCAAAAGAGATAGTGTTGAAGGGCATGAAAAAAAAAAAAAAAAAGAGAGAGACGGCAAATAACAACTTTACTTTCTTTTCCCACGGATAGTCGGAAGCAAGCAAATGGAAAATCATAAAATGTAGAAAGATAAGTGAAAACTTTTGGTGGTTCTATCAGTGATAGGGTTGAGAGAATATTTTTTAATTTTTCTTAAATACTTTTTTTCTTTTTTCTTTTTGTTTTTTTTTAAGTAGTTTAATTTTTTAACTGATTGTATTTCTCGTGCAATATTGATGGACTTGTAAATTTTTTTGTTTTTTTTTTTTTTTGAAATTGTTACATTACATGATATTGCAATGAAATAAAAATAACAAAAAAAAAAAAAAAAAAATTCAATTTATCGTAAAATATTAATATTTATAAAATTTTATTTTACAATAGATAAAAAATAATATTTTTCAAGTGAATAATTTTATATTGATTACATGAAAATAAATTCTTCATTTATTTCCATACTAATAATCTTTGAATGAATTATATGAAAATTATTTAATGTGTATAGATATATAATAGAGGTGTTATAGAGTTTGTTCAATTTAAGTTCATTTTTCTGTAATATGAGATTCAGATCAATGTGAACGCGATCAGAAATATAATGGGTGGTATTCAAGATGTAGTAAATTTGCAACTTTGATTGCTGTGCGAGTGTAATTGGCAGATAACGATGGGCGAACGAGCTCCATAAATCCGTCAGCAATAGAGATAATTTGCGGCTTGGGGAAGCTTGTGTCGCGCCCTCTCTCGTTCATCTTGCACTATGATGAACACAAAGACCAGATACTAAAATTTATGTGATTAATTTTCTCGTTCGAACACATTTTCTTATTAAACACAAGAATTAAAATATTTTCACCGTTCAAACACTTCAACTCACTTGGAAACTTGATAAATTAATAGAAAATAATATTCGATATTTTAATTCTTTACTTCCTTAAATTTGTATTTTTTTTATTGTCTATTCCTGAAAAAAAAAAAAAAAAACAAAAAAACTCATTTGTATATTTCAACAGTGAAAATCGCCACGACTGTTTCGTGTTGCGAATGTTAATGTTTTAAAAGCGATCAATCCATTGAGCTGTACATGTAAGTGTCGGGTGCAGAGTTCCCATGTAAAGCCACGGGAAAAAGCGAGAGATCACGAGACATTGAGATAGAGAGAGAGTGAGATTGAATATTTGCAACACTGACGCAATAGATTATTTTGGCTGTCCAACTGGTACTTTATACTCTTTTCCACAACACAGGTACAATTATCATCCATCGATCACAGACAAAAGCTTCAACTAAATAAATAAATAAAAAATTAATAATAATAATAATAAATAACAACAGTAATAATAGTAAGAGAAAAATATTATTCAAGTGCTTTTCAAAACGATTGTATTTTATTATTCATTTTATTATCTTTGTATATTCATCATAAAAAAAAAAAAAAAAAATCTTGATATTACATTGCGTTAATAATGAATTGATGAAAGAAAAAAACGATAAAAAACGAAGAAGAAAAATAAAAAAATAAAACTTGAATAGGATAAAAGTATATAGTAAATGAAAGAGATGTTGGTTAATGAAAAAAAATTTTTTTTTGATTCTTTCATTTTTTTTTTTTTTTTTTTTTTTTTTTTGAAATAATAAACTTCAATGCCGGGTGTTTGATTTCCCAGGTGGTTTGTTTCATCCATCGGACGACAAGCAAGCAGTAGCTTTCCGTTATGCCGTAGAAAAGATCAACGCCAACAGGGACATATTGCCTAGATCGCGGCTCAGCGCTCAAATTGAACAGATATCACCGCAAGACAGTTTCCATGCATCTAAACGAGGTGAGTAAAAATTGTATAACTTTCAAAAATGGGGGTATATCTACCGTCACTTCATACAAACTTATTTTCCGTATATACATGAGAATATTGAAAAAACAAAAAACTGAAAAAAACAAAAAAAAACAAACAACGAATTGCATGTAAATAAAATTTAAAAAAAGTGACTTCTGAACATGGATAGAAGTTGGGATACAAGTTGTTTTTGACTTGACTTTGTTCCACGTACTGTGGAGTTTTTTTTTTTTCTGTTGATAAAAACTATCAGTACTGTGTTGTTTGAAGAATTTACGAACATTTTCCATCGCCTTAAGCTAAATCTCATATTTTATATCGACATCGGTATAAAATTCTCTATTTTTGAACGTACACGAGTACGCAATATTCTTAAAGTGTTAAAAATTTCCAAGAAAGAAAAAAAAAAAATTGTATTTTGTCAAACACGTATTCTCTCAAGTTTGCCCTGGAAAAAAAAAAAAAAAAACAAAAAAGAATAATAAATAAAGGAAGGGGTACAAAAAAGTTTTGTTATGTGCGTGTTCATATATTGTCGATGTCGTTAATCATCATTACGTCGAGTGTAATACGTGCCATCAATTTAAACACTAAATAGGCAATAAATTGGAAGGTAAGAATATAGAGTACAGATAAAATATTGTTGAAAAATATCTGTATGTAAGTGGAAAGACACTGGCGATTTTCCAAACATCAGTACTCATTTTTAAAGATAAAATTGTCATGAATTGACAATATTAAATTCGTTCAATTCATTACAGATGTAATGTCAGATCATTAAATTTATAAAATTATCAATTAATTTTTATTCCTACTGTAATAACGTGAAAAATAAAAAAAAATAAGTGATTTATTTTATTCACAAGATTTCATGGATAAATACCACATGACCAAGTTGGTATTTTATAAGTCTGTGTCAAAAACTATGATCCACTTTATGTTGATAAAAGTATAAAAGTTAATTGTCTGGTCGTTTGAATGTCATGAAAGGATGCTCGTTCATGTGATCTTTAGGAATTGCCTTGTAATTCTCCATGCGATTGTATGAGCTCGAATTTCTCTGGTTTACGAGCAAATGACATCGTTAATTCGCTCAATACAAAGCTAACAGACAAGTCTCAGTAGTACAATCTCTCTATGGTTCGCCTCAGTAATTTACCCCATACTCATCATTCAATCTGTGTCATGTATTCCTCCACATTCTAATACCATTACATTTCATCAACTTTACCAGTAATCATGATAATGACAATAATATCTGGTACTTATCAAGTGTATAAATATACAAAAAATTACAAAATTTTCATGTGAATAATTATCACACAATCAAAATATTGATTATCTATTCATGAACTATTACTTTTTGGAATTTTCTTATCATTAAATTTTCTCATTTCACTATTGAGCTATAAATTATGTGACTTACATGAACATACGTCTATGTCGTACACAAAACTCTTGATATCATTTTGAATGCGAGCACGACAATGTGAGAAATATATACGGTATATATATATGATAATTGAATTCTGAATAGTTATATAATCTAGGAAAGTTGGGTGATTAGGTTTTCACTAGAGTGAATGCATGTACGCGCAGCTGACGTTTTATGGACAAACCACATACGATTGAATAATCTTCCCAGAATTAATTTTCAAATATTTTCAATTTATTCTACATATATTATCTATCTGTGGGTCAATTATATTATATTATTATTTTAATATTATATTTAATATAATGAAAATTAAATATTTTCAACTAATTTTACAATTAAATAAACATTGGTGGTTATATCAAGTTCTTAATAATACCGTTATATCAACACAGTCAATTAATAATCATAAATCACCAGGTGTTCAACCTCATTGCAATCAGCCACGAGACATTAATTAAAGATAATGAATTGTATGTGAATCGAGCTCAGACTGTAGTGTGACTACCACACCCCTTGTCAGACACTTTGGTGAATGATCTTTACTACTATACCAATTCTCATTATACATTATCAACAAATATTATTTAAGATATAAGTTTATCATATACAATTAACAATTATATTAATAATTAAAAATTTATATTACTGTACTCTAAATAATTGAAATTTTTTATTTTTTTTTACTGTCCCACAAATTTTATATAATTGCTACATATTCCAAATGAAATTTTTATTTATTCATTGGCAATTTTATTTGTTAATCAAAATCAATCAAATTGTTATTTCGAAACTATTTTTTTTTTCCTTATTATTATTTTTTTTTTTCAATTCATTTTATATCATTTTTTGTTGGTTTCTATTTTATTTTATTTTTGTATTTATTTATTTATTTATTTATTCATTTTTTTTTATCCTTACAAATATCGAAATATAAATTTGCATGATTGGAGAAGTACAGAGCGATTTGTTACTATCAGGTCAATAACGAAATATAACAAGTTTTCCCTGTATATTGCTATACATATACCGTGATGTAGCAACATTTGTCGTCGTATTTCTCGTGTTAAGCGTACGGGTTTGAGTTTGGTACGTACTACATATACATTAACGATAAAGCAATACCTATATATCCTTACAAACAGGTTTGCCGCGCCGATTACAGTCAACAAGACTAATCACGTTTGTCTCACAGTCAATATAGACATATATAGGCTCGTGCTCAATTGGTGGATTGTGCTTCGATTGTTAATGAACAATGATATTGATATTGTAAAATTAAATGTCAATATTGAATAAATTTTAATATTTACTATTGAAATATAGAATAATTTATCAATTTAAAGATTATATTGATGATTAATAATACGATTTTATCGTAGATATTATTCTAATTTGATATAAATATCTTGAATTTCAATGTAAATTCAAATGCTATCAATTAGTCGTGTATGTAGTTGATGATATTGCTCAACTGTGATAAGCCAAGCTGAATAATCATGATTATATTACATATGTACATGTATTTTGTGGTGGTTAGGTTTTAGTAGAGGATATTCATTAATTCAAAATTTCTGCAATATTATTTTCATCAAATAGAATAAGTTAAATTCAATTTATGTCTGTTGCACTGAGAGGGTAAAATATATTCATGAGTTGTATTTAAATTCAAGGAGCATTGGCAAACGTTATATTATGGTAAAATTCGATATAAAATTATTGTCGAAAGTGTAATAATAAAGTATTTGACAAATGGTTATGCTGGTAATGGTGGGTAACGTCATCGTAAAATGGTCACTGTGAGA
Source organism: Dinocampus coccinellae (assembly GCA_963920625.1). Classification (NCBI taxonomy): domain Eukaryota; kingdom Metazoa; phylum Arthropoda; class Insecta; order Hymenoptera; family Braconidae; genus Dinocampus; species Dinocampus coccinellae. Next base: position 1,198,143 of record OY987186.1, read on the forward strand.
GCATATAACAGTGAATTATGATAGAGTAGTACGATAGATATTGTCAAGTGAAACTGTATGTCCAGTTACCTTAGATATTGCCAACAAAATATTATATATTACGTTCAAATCATGTGGTATATTATAATATTATTGTCATTTGGATTTATATATTGCAATTTTTTTTATTATCATTTATTATTATTATTTTCAATTTATTTGAATTATAATATTGCATGTTTTATTGATGATTGAAGTATTGACTGATAAAATTCTTTCATATTTTTACGATGTGATCTTAAATTGTTGGAATGAGAAATGAAAAAAGAAAGATAAATAAAATAAATAAATCAAAATTGGTGGGATGATTGAAATTGTGTCTGAAATTTCTCGAGTTGAAGCGTAAAATTGGTGGAATGCCAAATTTATGTAAAAATTTACATTGCTAATTTCATTTGTTGCATCATTCTCATGCTCGTCTTGTTGAACTAACTTGATTGTAATGTCTTTTGTTCATTGCTTATTTATACATGTGGATAAATTGGAATAAAATTTAGAACAACGAAAAAAGGAATGATAAAACAAATATCTGTTCAATTCGATGGCGAAAAGGTTTTATTTCGAAAGTTAAATAAAATAGTTCCAATCGTATTGAAAATACAGACAGAATGGTTCACGAGGCAGAGAGAGAGAGAGAGAGAGAGAGAGAGAGAGAGAGAGAGAGTGGGATAGAAGAGAAAGTATTAAAAATTAAATATGGATAGAAGAAAATACGAATAAAATAATGTCGTTCGTATATATTTTGATTTTTCATTCCAAACATTTATAGATCTTTGAAAAATATGTACATAATTCCAACATTTTAGTGAGGATATAAATGAATAAAAAAATAGGAAAAAAAAAAAAAAAAATTGAAAATTCACTAAATACAAAACGGAATAATATTGATTATTTATATTTTATCTTCAAAGCTACGAGTGGATTTTAGTAAGCATTAATTTCAACTCTGCTCTTGCTAAAAATATTTTTTTTTTTTTTTTTTTTAATCTTCATTGTTCATGAAAAAAAATTTTGAATAATTTTTTAAAATATTTTATACTCTTTTGATATTCATTTGTTAATATTTATATATGGTTGTACAATGTTATTTATTAATTTTTTCACTTTCAATATTTTTTTTTTCATAAATCAATTCATTCAATTTCGATATTGCATTTTTTTTTTTTTTTTTTTTTTTTTTTTTGGCGATATTCAGTGCAATATAATACTGTTTGAAAATTAGCAATAAAACGAACTTTTGTGTATTAAATTTAAAAGTAGCACTTTCATTTTATACACATAATAAGTGAATTTTACGTAAAATTAATAATGTACTGCACGTAATACTGTGATTTTTTGATGGACAAAAAATTATTAAATGATACTAAATTTTTATATTTTTGTACTTTTAAATCTTTTTATCGTGATAACAATTTATATGTCACATGTCAATTTAACTTTATTATTATTATTATTTTTTTTTTTATTTTTTTCTTCAGATAAATAAAAGATTTCATTTCGCTGACATATTCACTTTTCCAGAATTGTCACATTTATTATTTACAATGTCTCTGGTTGGTAGATTTTTTTTTTTTTTTTTGATAATGAAAAAAAAAAAAAAAAAAAAAGTCACTTGCACTCCATCCGGAAATAAATTTCATTTTCTACTATGAGTATATGGCTTTTAGTGAGTAACAGGAATAAATAAGTGAGGTGAATCGAGATATACCGCACATATATATTTACTTTGCATTTACTTTACTTATTATTATTATTATTATTATTATTATTATCATTTATATATATATATATATTTTTTTTGGTGGAGACATTTCATTCTAGATAGAGTTGAAGTGGAAGGGAGAAAAAGAAAAAATTCTATTTCTAGTTTATGAAATAAAAATGATATTATTTACAGTGAAACAGTCGGTACTTTTAGAAGTACAAGTTTATTTACAATGAATTTTATATATTAAACAATGTAAATGTAAACGTCTTTCTTGTACAATTTTTTTTTTTTTTTTCCTTTTTTTTTGTCTTGTATCTTTATATATATTTTCTCGTGAATAATTCATATTTGGTGGTGGCTGGGTATATATGGTTGAGTTCTTGTGAAATCGCATGATCTTGAGTTGTGCGCAAGTGCTGAATGGTTCACTGCCAGAACGGAACTCTGTGATATACAGCGTTTTATGCCTGTGACAAGAGTGAGGGTCTAGTGTGCGAGTTACTTCAACTATAAATTCGTGGCGAAAGACGCGCGTTTGCGAGAATGAGGTAACGTCCGTCGCGGTCAAGCACCTCTCTTATGTATCAAACTTCTACTTTATACTATATACATATTCTATGAAACTCACGTAATGTGAAAATTATTATTACTGCCATTATTATTTTTTATTTTTTATTTTTTTTTATTTTTCACATTTTTTTAAATTTTGTTTTGTAAAATCTTACAATTTATTATTGACGTGATAATTTTTTTATTCGTACGTTATAAAATTTTTTCCATAGACTAAGTCTGATATGTAACTGGGTTTAAATTTCGATGTGGTAATATTTATTGGAGAGTAGTGGAGCTTTTTATTCCTGTCCACTCGAGCTTTTACATGTTAGTCAATGATTTTATTGGGTCACAATTCATAATAAATCTGTCATTTTATGAATAATATTCATGATATTATTTCTGATATTTCAATATTTATTCAACATAATTTATATTAAAATTTTGTAATTAATATTATCGATATTTATTCGAATATTTAATTTTGAATTATCACAATTACTGTTTATATTACTTTATTATATGAATTCAATAAAATTTTATGTTTGTGATTTTAGCTATTTTTATTTTGATTTTTTGATTTATTTTTTTTTTTTTGTTCAACAAAACAAATTATTATTATTTTTTTTAATGAATCCAATTGGCACATTATTGAATCCTGCAATATATCATATCAGATTATGGAGATTCAAGTTGAATGTATACACACATATTGAAATAGTTGGTGTGAATGAATATATGATATTCAATAGATTTCCTGTTTTCCCTTTCTCTCCCTTTCTCTCTTCTCGTGCTATTGTTCAATAAATCATATCCATATGTTTTTCATATTCAATCTGAAAATTTGTTCTGTACTTTTATTCTATAAGTGTTTAATTACATTGTAACGTAATTGAGTTAGTCAATAATTCCTTTTTTGTCACACTTTTATTATTTTCATATTAATATACTGGAAAAACAATTTCTCCAGTTTCATATACATTTTATTATTATTATTATCATTTTTTTTTTTTCATCTCAAATATTTATCAAATATTCTACTTGATATGTAGGAAATTTACCATAAACGTAATGCTATATTCAATACGAGATGAATCGAATAAAATAAAATCATAACAATATTGAAATGAGATATTTTTCAAAAACGATAAATTATATTTGATAAAATTTCAATAACAATTGATACAGGATAGTATTAAATTTTTCCCCAGAGGCTTTTGAGAAATTATAGTTTAAATAATAGAAAAAAAAAAAAAAAAAAAAAAAAAAGAGAAGAAACAACAAAAAAAAAAACATTTGTTAAATTTCCTCTTTATATTCTATCGTCACTATACTCACATACACACAATTGAATAAATCGTTGTCGTATTTTTTCATTTGCAGTATGCCACTTGCTTAGCACTGGTGTGGCAGCAATTTTCGGTCCCCAGAGTGCGCAAACGGCATCTCATGTTCAGAGTATTTGTGACACAATGGAAATACCTCACTTGGAAACACGATGGGACTACCGACTGAGACGTGAAAGCTGCCTCGTTAACCTCTATCCACATCCGACAACATTATCAAAGGTACATCGTATATAATGTTGTAAAAGTAATAGAAAGTAGTGACAATAGTAACAGTAGTGGCAGTAGTACTAGTAATAGTAGTAGTATTAATCCAACAAGCGGGGATGGTGACGATGGTAGTCCCTTTAATAATATATTTTTGCTTTGTAGCTTTTTCTTCCTATTCAACTTCATTAATGAAAATTATAATTATAATTGAGAATGTAAATATTTATTTACAAGATTTATTTTACCTATAACACACACTCGATTACTTTACTATATATATAGATGTAATATATATACATTCATACAAGTGAATGCAGGTAGTATCTTCGTTCAATATTTATCACTTATGGTCTATATACACATTTTGTGAGCTTTCCAACACTACTGTGCCATGTTCAATATTTGTCATGCAAGATATAGTAAAGTATCCATTCTCTTGGGTATATTTTACAAATTTACTCGCATAACGTTGACAAGTGACTTTTAAATATTCGATTTATTTTTCATATCCAATCACATTTCATTGATGATTTAAAACCAATTCATGACAATCATGTATATATATAAATATTATAAATCATTTAATTATTAATAATATTTAACATGAATAAAATTTTTATTCAATTCCAATATTAAAATTTCTGTTTGACATATCAAATAACGACAATCCTTAAAATATTTTTCAACTAAATTGTATCGAACGCGCGAGTACACAAGGAACTTTTCATGAAAAAAAATAAAAAATAAATATATTTACATGCATGTATGGAGTCTCTTATTACTCTCACACTTTAAATTCATACACATTCTCATATATATATGTGTGTGTGTGTATATTTAGAGCGAACTACGGTTAAGGGTCGCTTTGAAAGTACAATGGTTATACTCCCAAGTATTTTATGAGACCGAGCCGTATGTGCTCACTTAGTAGCAACGTAGCGAGGACATGGAATAGAAAAGGACGGATGATTGGTGGGTGGGAACGGGGATGGGGTAAGGGAAGCTTTGTCAAGTTTTAACCAAAACTATATCTATATTTTACATGTATTTCATATATAAAAAATGCACGTGGCTTTCATTTTGAGGGGTATTATGCAAATCCTTGCGCGAGCCAACAAAAGTATGTGGATGCTTTTTTTTTTCTTCTATATGTTCTTTTTTTTTTTCACGTCGGTGTGTATTTTTACAATAGGTGGTTGGGTTTACCGCCTGCTTCTTCATCCTTCTATTATTTTTCCCCAAGCATTCATCTTATTAAAGATACAGAGTAAAGGTGCACACATGGATGGAAAAAAGAGTGAACTCCTTGTTGGTTTACCGGTGGAAATACTTCACAGTATCGTATATACAATTCTACCACAGTGGCGAATAAAATATACTCATAGTGTATATTGCGATGTTAAAATGGAATAAATAAAGGAGAAGAGGAAGAAAAAAAAAAAAATTTGAAAATAGAAAATAAATAAAAAATAGGGGAATGAAATATTGGAACACTCGAGCGTAACTTCTTGAGAAGAAAATATGGTTTGCAGTTCAATTTATTTTCAAGATCAAAGAACCAGTTGGATGCTGATGGTGCTACTGCTATTGGTGGAGGTGATGCTGTTGTGTAAAAAAAAAAAAAATAAATAAAATAAAATAAATAAAAAAAAAAAAAAAAACAACAATAAATAAATAAAAAATAAGAAATAGGAAATGAACGAGAGAAGAGAAGACAAAAAGGTGTATATCGTTGGAACGTAACGGACGTTGACAGGCAAAAGGTGAAACGTTAGAGTATTGAAGATTTCGTGTCCTTTGATACTAGTTAATTGCATCACAGTGTTCTGGAATTTTTAATGTTCACGTGCACTCGTATATCACATCTCTTTTCTTTACCTTTGTCTACTTTATTATTTCATTTATTATTTTTTTTTTTTTCAACATTCTCTTGTTTAATCGAAAAAAAAAAAAGCAAACACATCCAAACAAACAATATCCTCGTCAAAAAACTGAGATGTAAAAATATTAAAATTAAATAAATTGAATAAAACAATGATTTATTCATATACACGTGTGTTTATCACTGTCATTAACAAATTTATTCATTAATAAAAAATAAATAAATAAATAAATAAATAAAAGAATAATAAATAAAATGAAATAGAATAAAATAAAAATTCAATGGTATAACACGGTCATTTGTCTATTGGTGTGAAAATAAATTTTTTTTTTTCTCAACTACACACCACCAAACAGAGAATAAAAAAAAAAAAATAATAAAATTATACCGACCCTAGTTTATTATATATATATTTTCCCCAGACAGTTTTAAATTATTTTTCAACATCGTCCCAACTGTTTCCTATACATATTTTTATATACATACAAGTGTGAGAGCGCTGAGGAAAAACGTTTTAACGACAGTACAATATATGAGGATATAGTGGTCAGTGATAAAAACCACGAGATAGTTTTCGACCAACTAGTTCAGTTGTGTTGCACGATTGGCCACAAGACTTACTAACGCATTGTAAAATGTGTATGTAACGTGTGGGTTAGTCTGTGGAGTCATCCCAATATATACCTGTACATTCTTTCTAATGTATATATATATATATATATATATGTATAATATCAAACTGTATATCCAACTGGTGTAAGGCACTCAGTCACATACGTGCTTGCAATGGTAACGGAGGAACAATGATAAATTCCGCTTTGCCACATGACAATGGCCCTGGGAGAGGGTTTGTGCTCGACTTGAATTTCACCAATATCGCGATAAAGCCAACTTGGTTTGAAAGAGAATGAGATACACATATATATATAGGAGAGATGTTGCGCCAATGTCTGATGTCGTACGCGTGAATATTGCATATGTGTGTGTATATAAAATACATAACAGTTGTATCGAGATATTGTTGAGGAATGGAGAATGGCAATGGTAGTGGTGATGGTAATGTGGTATTGGTAGCACGAGAATCAGGAGGAGGGTTGAACTGAAATATTTCCGCGCAATTTACATTATCCACAAAAACCAACCCCTCATCTCTGACTCAGTATCATGCTCACACTTTCCTCATGCTCGATCTCTTGTAGGCGTGCAACGTCTCGTCACGCTTTGAGAATACGTAATATTACCATGCATTTTGCTTCTGTCTACATGTTACACACACACACACACACACACACACACTTTATATAGTTATATATTTCATACCAACCACGTTTATATTTATGAATTATAGTCGGTTGTGAAATTGCCACGGTCGTTTGCTAACAATTTTTCACTTTGTTATGATTAAAATGTTGAGTGCTATGAAAAAAACTTGATATTATTACATACAATTTAATAAATTATATGCCCATTAATTATTTATAAGAAAATTAATTTATACAACTCTATTTTTTTTTTCTTTTTTTTTTTTTTTTTACTTTATAATTCTATGAAGAGTTTGTGATGTTTATTTTTATTTTTATATTCATTTATATATATTTTTTTTCGTATTTATTTGAGGAAGCCAGAGTTGACATATAAATAATATCAATGCCAAGTTGTTTTATTATAGACACACTAGTAAGTTATATATGCATATATATATGTACATGTATAGAGAGTGGTGAGGAAAACGTTGAGCTTGTTAAACTTACTTGTTCGCCAATAATGTACACTGAGGCTTTCACTAAACTTTAAGTTATCGGAAATGCAGCGCCAAGAAATGTGAAACCCGTTATCCATCTCTTTCGTGAACTGGCAAACTTGGATCGTCATTTATATATATATATATATGATAACAAGCTCAATAGTGAAAGTATTGAAGTAGATATATCTATATGAGAATAAAAAAAAAAAAAAAAAAAAAAAAAAAAGTCGATGTAAATGTGATGATTTTCAAATTTTTTTTCTCCAATCATGAAATTCATGAATTTTTCATATATTTATTATTATTATTTAAATTGTCCAATCTTCTGTTTCACTTATATTATATTTTATATAAAAACAATTTACTCATATATTATAATTGAATGAATTAATTAAATAATTGTTGAATTGAAATGTACGTTATTATTATGAGTGCGTGAGAATTTTTGTATAAAATTGTGTGCTCAAAATATTGTATATATAATATATTGTTATTTAAGTTTATTATCACGAAAACATTTTCAACAATTGTGCCTCTTATTTCAGGCTTACGTGGATCTAGTGAAAGCCTGGGACTGGAAGAGCTTCACAATAATATATGAAAACAACGAGGGGCTTGTGAGACTTCAGGAATTATTGAAAGCACACGGGCCGAGTGAATTTCCCATTGCAGTTCGACAATTGGGCGAGGGCGATGATTACAGGTAATTACTTGGCTGTATTACAATATATATATGTACAACATTAACATTTAAATATGTAAATATATTTGATAAAATAAATAGAATTACTTTGTTATCACGATAAAAATTTTATCCCACTATTAAATCTTAATTATCGTAAACCCGATGATAAGATAATATATTTCAGGTATCCAAATAAATTAACAACAATTACAAATGTATCAGTGCTTAATTGTTTAAGCTTTTGTGTTTATTGCCAACGGCAAATGCTACTACAAACTCGAGGAGATACGTTAATGCACAAACAAAGAGACAACCAAGATATTTTCAAGAGAAAGAGAAAACGAGGGTGGAATATACAGTTTCTGGATTTGGATTGCTTTGGATCTCACCACCGTTTGTCAGAGTCACCTTTAACGTTTTTTTCTTTTCACTAGGGAATCTGAATGAAAAGTAGTCTCAAGGGTAAAACCAAGCGTAAAGTTGTGCTCGTTGGATAGTGACGATGCGATAGGATGAAGTATATTCCAGTGTACCAAGTGTATATCAAGTATATACCAAGTGGTGACTAGGTGTTTTAGAGACTTATCATTTCTCCCGGTGGATTCATTCGCAATACAGAAATGGAAACGCCTGTGACAGTCTACTTTGCCAGTTGTTATAACCACAATGTTATATTGATGACACAGTAAATTACTGCATTGCTTTTATGACGATATATATATATATATTTTTTTTTTTATATACGACACTTAAATCCAACGATGAAAATACCAATTGAGAATTTATATATCTATATATATAGATATATATATAATAAATTTATACTGATGAAAATTCCAATTTATCCCTTGGGGTGAAATTTACGAATCTAAATAATGACATTGAAGAATTGTATGTGAGCTATTGATTATTTTGAAGACAACTGTGCGCTAGGGCAAATAAAATGTGGGACTCCAATGTGATGTGGGTCGTATAAACTTTCCACCGAAAATTCGTGCACACTCGTGGAATTTCATCGGGACGAAGAAAATCGAGGAATCCAATATTCATGAGTGCCGGACGTAAACGGACTACGTGAAACAGAGATCCGACGGGGAATGACAGTGTACTATATCGTGGTGTATATCGTATACATATCCTTTGTAAATTTACGTATACACGTGTATTCACACAGGTCAAAATACATACACACACACACACACACGCGCGCGTGCACTGACACGTATATCTAAACGATTGTGTATACGAAATATATATTTACTGATAATCTACGAGATCAATTCGATTCATCCAATAGTTTATTTCAATATTAAAAACTAGGATTGATATTTTTTATTTTTTTATACTCTTGTTTTCAAGAATTTTTTTAATGAATTATCCGATTGATTTTATGCAGTTTTTCAATTGATTAACCTCTAGTTATATTAGTGAAAAAACATGGATTATCATGTCTATCAGAAATTTCCTGTCGTCGTGTAAAGAAGCAGAAATCTCGTGGACATTTCATAAATTCTTTTCCGGGTGAATGGACGCCCTCATTATACACCTCATTGATTATATTTATTTTGCATCGTTATTGATAGAATCTCTGCATTTTTTACTACATCATCATCATCATCGTCATCATTATCGATCCCTCTCATTAACAAGTTATATATATATCTATTATTAAATTGAAATATAAATTATTATCAACAGGAAACATATTCATTTATATTCTGTTAATATAAACGATTGACCGAGTAAATATAACGCGCCAGTTCATTTATAGAGTAAATCCTTGTTCCATTACATGAAATTGCTCTATTGATATTTGAAAACGAAGTGATATATATATATATATATATATATATATATATATATATATATATATATTCACGGTGAATTGCATTTTACCGATAAAAACTGGAGTTGAAATATTTTTAATCGTCATTGAAATAGCTTTTTCCATTCTTTTACAAAATATTACGTGTGTTCTTTCACATTTTTATCATCAATAGTCGCAAAATTTATTTGTACTATTTTTCATGAATTTATTGAAAATATATTTTTTAATAGCAATTGAAAAAAAAAAAAAAAAAAAATTTTTTGAATTAAAAATTAATAAAAATTTATTTTAAAAAATTATTAAAATCAATACAATGAAAAACGGTGTGAGAAAAATATTGAAATTTGAATACTAATAATAATAACCTGTGGAGAAAAAAAAAAAAATTACGTGGTATATGTTTTTGTACCTATGACAAAATTTATTTCTTTTATATCTAAAAACTTGTGATATTGAAGAAAAAGAAAAAAAAAAAAAAAAAAAAGAGATAAGATAAGAATAAGTATGAGAATAAAAATAAGGAAGAAATAATAGACATGATAGATAATTGTAATTAAAACGTACGTGAAGTAAAATAACGATTGTTATACTATCTCTCATGATAAGTGAAAGAAGATTGGAATACTGATATTTAATTGACTTTCAAATGTTTCAAACAATAATAAAAATAATCAAGTATTTATTCATTCTATGTAATATATATACGTTTAGTGGCTCTATTTTATCTGGTTAAAGTTTATTTTTGAATAGATAGACAAGAATTAATTAGCGTAAGTCATTATTGTTGACTTTTTTAATGGTATTTGAGATGTAAGAAGAAAATGAATTAGAGAATGAAGATGTAAGAAAATATAGAGATGAATATCACGTTAAAGTTTATAATATGAATCTGGATACTCATTATGATATACTGTATTTTAATTTTTATATATATAATGAACATGACTTGACAATGTAACAATTAAAGTTATCGTAAAATAAAACACAGGACACAATATGCTAAAAGCAAATGTGTTAAGCAGTCAGTGGCAGTGAGCGTATAATATTTGCGATTTAATCAACGAACCATTTCTGTATATATATCGTAGTAATTACATATTCTTGTAGTTAAAGTTGACAGTTTTGTAAGCAAAACGTGAAAGTGGAATAAAGGATGAGATAGACTGAATGAGACAAAATATGAAAATGCAGTAGAGTTGAATAAGGTTTGAGGCAAATGTGTGTGTGTGTGTGTGTCGGTCCTGTCTGACAGAATAAGTAGAATTTCATAGCGGTGCATTTTCATAAAGAGAAAAACTTCCGAATGAGACGGCTAACGCACAAGTAAAACCTGCGTATACAGGCGCCATATTTGATAAATAATGTAAAAAATATGAAATATTCCAACATGAAACGGGTATACATATATATATATATATATATAAATTACCATAATAAAAAAAAAATATATATGTATACATATAAATGTATATACTGACGTTAAGTATGAGGACTCATAAAAGGAACGTTGTGAATTTTTACAAGGAACATTAGAAAATTCACATTGAAAAAAGACTTACATACTTTTGGCCAATGTTATTGCAGTTGAGATATGAATTTTTGATTGGCACATTGACATTAAAGCTGTGTCAGTGAGTGGACAAAGCTTTCAAAGAAAATATATAACTAATGTACTTGCTCATTAAGCCTTTTTCTTTTTTTTTTTTTTTTTTTTTTTTCCCCTCTCCATCGACATACTTTTAAGTACACTCAATGTAGTTCACTATTGAAATTTTTTTGTTACGTATTTTTTTTTTTTTTTTGTTCAATGATTGTTGTGAATTTTATAATGATATGGAGAATAGATGATGATTTTATTAAAATTAATTTTTATTTTATTTTATTTTTTTTAATTTTTTTTTTTTCAGACCACTACTCAAACAAATAAAAAACTCTGCAGAGTCTCACATTGTACTTGACTGCTCGACTGAACGTATTCATGATGTTTTGAAGCAAGCTCAACAAATTGGTATGATGAGTGACTACCACAGTTATCTCATAACGTCATTGGTGAGTATTAATATTATTTTATTGTGTTAATTTGTATTTTTTAATTTAAAATTTTTTTTTTTTTTTGTTTCTTCATTCGTGATAAATTTTTTTTTTATATTCAATTATCAATAATTACAGTAGGATTAAATTGTATTATGAAATTTAAATGAAAATGATATAAAACACTTTTATATTGCAATCATATTTTTTTTTTTTTTTTTTTTTTTTAGATTTGCATTATAGTGAAAAATATAAAAAATAAATTTACTTTTTCAAACTAACTGATTCGTCAGATAATTAATTTCACTCTTGGTTTTATATTGCCAGAGGAGATTTTAATTAAGATCCATTAAAATGCAAATAAGCAATCGTGCTTGTGCGGTCACTGTCTGCACGTGTGTGTCATTCTTGAAAATTAGACGACCAACATCCCACACAAAATAGCAAAACATTGTATAAAAACGGTGAAATAAAAGTATTATTTTATTTTTTTATTATTATTATTTTATTTTATTTCATTTATTTTTCATTTTTATCATTTATTTATTTTTTTTAATTTTTTTAATTTTTTTTTTTTTTTTAGATAGAAATTGTACTCTGAATTCAGTCCGAATGAATTTGTACGCTTTTTCATTCTCTTTTCTTTTATATTTACATATATATATAGATATTTTTTTTTAGTGTATACCCGAATATACAAAACAATCGGTGATTAAACGTTGAGATAACAAAGTCAACTGGAAAATATTCAGTTTTTTTTTTTATTTCATTTTTATTTTTATTTTTATTTTTTATTATTATTTTCAAATCCCAATATTTGACTGGGGAATATTGTCCCTATATCAATACATCATAACATGATAATATAAGAAAAAATGTAAATAAAAAATATTCATACAAATATTCATATCGTACTATACAATTTGTCATTAAGATAATGTAGTTCTGGGGAGTAATAAAAAAAAAATAATAATAATAAATAAATGAATATAAAAAAATAAAATTATTTGGCAAAATATTGTTTGTACATAAAAAATGAATTGAATTAATGGGTGGACAAACATTTGGATGGTGAATGATTGATTGTCAATCGAGTAAAAATCTTGAGTCGTTGCATCATTGACAGAGTGTCATGAACAAGTTCATGCATCTATTTTTGTATGATATACTTGGATGTTGAAACGTTGGAATATATATTGAGTAAATGTGCACGACAGTGTATATATATATACATATATTCAACGAGACGAATATTTTGTATATTCAATGTCGTGTGTATACAGTTGACAGTGGCGACAGCAAAGCAAAAGCGATGTCTGCATGTGGTCTTCAAGGAGTCTCTCTTTATTCACGTATATACATCAAAAGATATAACAAACGATATAGCAGTTTCTTTTCTTTATATTGTGTACGTATTTGTATACAAGAGTGAGCACCGATCATTTTTTTATATATATAATATATAAACCATAAAAATCGCAAGGGAGAATTCTGATTTAAATTCTGTCTGGAGATGAGATATGTCCTTTGAATAAAAACAAAAATAATTTCTATGATAAATAAATATATATGTATATATAAATACACTGTAATAATAAATAAATATATTTCAATTTTTCAGGATTTACACAGTGTTGATTTGGATGAATTTAAATATGGTGGTACTAATATCACGGCTTTTCGATTGGTTGATCCTGAAAAACCTGAAATACAAAAAGTTATTCAAGATTGGATTTATGGCGAGCAACGTTACGGGCGTCAACTTGATATGGGACAAAATCTCAATAAGGTGAATAATTCGAGTACATATTTTTTTTTTTTTTTTTTTTTTTGGATCTCTACTGTTTTATCAATTTTCTCCTCATACGTGTGGTTATGTTGGTGTACATGTATATACATTTGTCATTTATATAGTAAAAAAAAAAATGATAATAATAATCATAACGAAATTGGGAGAGGGAGGCAAAAGAGGGGGATCAATATTGGCTGGCTGATGTAACATCACGTGCCAACGACGTTCAGAAACTTGAAGAAACCCAATCTCGATTCACAAATATCAACCGTCTTGTACTCAAAACTTTTTTCCCTTCTACTTTTTACCCTCTGTGCCGTTTTTTCATACATAAAAAAAAAAAAGGAAAAAAAAAAAGAAGAAAAATTTTCTTCTTTAATAACGATCTGAAAAATTTTCGCACATTACGTAAATGTAAATATAGACAGTAATTTTCATTCCATCACTTTGGCATTGCTAACATATACGTGGTACATGGGTATAGTAGTATAAAAGAGGACGTCGAACTGTCGAGAACTGGGTAATTGGAAATTATCCATTCAAAAGTTCTTCGCCAGCTGTATAGTGGGATCCAATTTTCCGGACACGTGCCGATTCTCATAATAATGCAAATACCACAAAGAGAGACTGAAATAAGTTTTATGAAATTGTTTTTTTTTTTCTTTTTTTCTTTGTGTCAACGGAAGAAAAATATAGATAAGGAGACAGACAGATGAGCGTATAGACAAAGTAGTCCGGTAACTTTGTCGCAAGTATCGCGATGACAAATATTTATTCACGAGATGATGATAAAAAAAAAAAAATAATAAAGGAAAAAAATAAATATGCACCCGTTACAATTATATTCATAAGTCTCGTACATATATATTTTCATTTTGATGCATTTTGTTAAAATAATGAAATTCATAGAATGACATCGGTGAAATCAATGAGATTGAATAGCTTTTTTCCATTTACTCTGGGATGTCGATTAGATTGCCCGAAGACAAATAATATACGTCTGGCGACGTGGCGCCAATCATTCGTCCTTTCTTGTTTTTTATTTTTATTTTGTCATCTACTTATTTAATCCTGTTTAGGCGAATTCTTCATTATATATATATATATTTTTTTTTAGACTGATACAGGAAAATAAATGTCTTGAGAATGAATTGCAATGTACTTAGCGTTCACTTATACATGCATTAATCTAAGTTTCAAGATTTTTTTTTTCTCTTCTCTTTCCTTTTTGTTTTTTTTTATTTTTTTTTTTTATCATTTATATTGCATAACAGACAATTTTTTTAATTTTAAAATTTTTTCTTTATCCTCTATTTAAATTCACAATGTCAACAAACTTTATAATTATAAAATGGAAATAATTTGCATTAAATACAGATCATTTGACTGCTTTGTTGTGAGAAGACAAAAACAAAAAAAAACAAAAAAATTTGTCAGTAGCATCTGGCCATTTTGACGTAAACTCAAGTTATAAAAAGAAATGTGTGAATACACAGTAGAGAAAGCATTCGAGTAGAGTTTTTCCAGTGTCATGTGGTATCACTTACTGGTCCTTTTTCCGATTTGAAAACTTATTTTTTGCTATTATTTATTCATTTTTTTCTTTCTCTCTCTTTTTTTCATATCACCAATTTCCTTTTGGTTCTTATACCGTCTTCTTATCCCTTTCCTTGTACATTTTTTTTTTCTCTCTCATTCTCTCCCGTCCAATTTTCCCTTTGCTTTCGTATTATTTTTGGCGTTGAGCTGAGTTGATCTATTTTCCCTATGGTATATCCATATTTTTTAATTTTATTATTGTTATGGTAATTTTATTATTATTATTATAATTATTATTATTATTTTTTTCAAACTTTTCATTTCGCCTCGCCATCGGTTTTATGACAAAGCAAATTGTCACTCGACTATGACGATTGTTAAACTATAAATGGGGAGAGAAAGGTACGCCCATTGTCATATAGGACGCCACGAAAACTTCAAGTTTTTAACCCGAGTCTGTGCAACCACCGGACGTTCTATTCGGATGAACAGTTTGGCACGTAGTTGGCAAAGTACTGGAAAATTTTCACGAGCACGCGTAAATAGATGGAAATTTTTACTGTGCATAAAATTTTTTAAATGAATAAACGTGTGAATGAATGAATGGGTAAAAGGCAGAAAAAAAAAAAAAAAAAAAAAAAAAATGATAAATTCACCACAAAAAAATAATTTATGATTTATTTAAAATATTATTTATTATATTAACGTTGAATATAAGACATTGAACACCATTAAATCCAGATGAAATGATAAAATTTTTTTAATCGAGCCACAAATTTTCTTTTATTCAAGAAATTTATCAATTATGAAATAATAAGAGCCATTGGATCTATTGTCTATCTACCTATAGTTATCATTAGTCTCCAGTGTGCGGTACCTAAGATTTTACGATGAGTCAATGATAATATAAGGATAACGACTGTAGTTTAGCTCAGTTGTGTCGATGATATATTCATATATCATGATTTTTCATTGCTCTCACAGGCTTCATTTAATTTACGTGACCAAACGTGATAACAGTGCACGCGCGTGCTCAATCTCTTGTTTTATAACAAAAAAAAAAAAATATATATATATATATAAAGGTAGACAGGGATTGATTTTTTTTTGTTTTCTCATATATATGTACGTGAATTATGGAAATATTTATCAAGTGCCTCTTAACATAATTCTCAAGTTGAAAAATATAATTAACATGACACTTCATGAAGATCAATATAAATAATTTTCATAAAAAAAAAAAAATGTGTAAAAAAATTTATTTGATAATTTTTTTTTATTTGTTTTATAGGGGTAACTTAATAATATTTTTCTCACTGTTTATGCTGCATTTGATAACAGAATAATATCACATCGATAAAGGTAAATTGTATTACATTGATTATTTTTATTTTTTGTTTGTGTTGATGTGCCTATTTATTTGTTGAAAAGAGAAGGAGGCAAAAACGCATAAAACATTAAATCTCAAATGTTGTCAATCCTACAGCTTTCTCATGTAAAATACACATATATACATTTATGGATATATGTAGATGATATTATTCCCCTTCCAAGTATTGATGTGACTATCTATGGAAATGTTATGACCGCAATGGCAAAGAGTCATGTGTATATGTACATGATATGACTATCCGATATAACAAACTGTGTACGTGAACAACCCGAATTTATTGAGAAAATTATGGATTATATGACTGTTGAATTTTGATATTCTATTGTGAATTTAATGGATCGATATTTTTTTTATTGACGT
The DNA here is from genome assembly GCA_963920625.1 of Dinocampus coccinellae. Lineage (NCBI taxonomy): Eukaryota > Metazoa > Arthropoda > Insecta > Hymenoptera > Braconidae > Dinocampus > Dinocampus coccinellae. Next base: position 1,215,252 of record OY987186.1, read on the forward strand.
TTTTAAAGATAAAAAAAAAAACAAAAAACAAAAAAATTCGATACTCTCGGGATGTACAGTAGAAATAAATTAATTGTTTTTTTTTTTTTTTTTTTTTTTTTAATTTTTCTCTCTTCTTATATTTTGGCATCAAGTTGAATATATATTTATATTTTATATTTTAGACTGAAACCGCCCTCATGTACGATGCAGTCCATTTATTTTCAAAAGCTCTACACGTTTTGGACACATCCCAACAATTGGATATTAAACCATTGTCATGTGAATCATCAAACACGTGGTCACACGGTTACTCATTGATCAATTATATTAAAATTGTGAGTATAATCATGGACTAAAGGAATTAATTGCAGGGAATAAAAAAATTTTTATGTAGATGAGAAACGATGAGAAATTCTCAACTGAGTTAAATAAACTTTTTCCCCAAATGGCTGCCTCAATTTAATAGAGTAGTGAAAAAGAATATGAAGCGAAGGAAAATGCCCAGTAAAATATTCTTATTTATTCTAAATTCATTATTGAATTGGTTAAAATTTCAGATAAATTGTAGAATATGAACAGATAAAAATGGATAATTCGTGTTGAGGAAAAAGTTTATCTGAAATAAAAAATTGAGTGAATAAAATATTTCATGTCTCTTAGTATTTTATTTATTCATTTATTTATTTATTTATTTATTTATTTATGATTAATTGCGAAGCTATTATATATCAACGATAGATAATAATACACCACTATCACATTTACATGAATATAAACTGACCTCACATCGCATTACAATTATTTGTCACAATAATATGTAGATATTGAAATTAAATCATGACATTTTATATGAATATTAATTTCAACAAAACTCGTTCGTATTATTAGCGATTAATATTTGATATATCATATATGCACTTTTACTTTATAATCATTAACTTTTATAAATTGAACGTCGAAAATCATCAGTCAAGTTGTGAAAATAATGAAAAAGAAAAAAAAAAAAAAACAAATTAATTATAATATAAAAAAAAAGTTCGAGTGTATGATACACGTCAATGATAAAATGAGTGACGAGTATTTGGTTAATTAGTGATAATGAATAGTTGATAACGTTCGATTATTTATACACGCCCGTGACATGAATGTAATAGTCACATATATAGTCTGATATTCAGTTTTAACGTACAATTTAATGTGACGAATAATTTTACGTGCATTTATCGTTGCTCATTAATAAAATCTCTTATCGAATTTTCCCACTTGTTCTGCGATCATTTTAATTTGTGATGTAAATGCATTATAGTACACGGTTGACAAAGATAAACAGCATAAAAATAAATAAATAACAATAATAATAATGATAAAAAAAATTATATTTATAACATTTATAACGTTCACATGGGGCATTATCGTTTTTAATATTTTTTCAGTATCACATTTTATGATTTCGTTTAATATTTTTTAATTAAATTAAATTTTTTTCTTCCTTTTTTTTTTTTTTTTTTTTTCAATGACAATGAATTTTTATGAAATATATTTCTACAGGTGGAGATGAAAGGATTAACAGGACTAATAAAATTCGATCATCAGGGATTTCGTTCGGATTTTATGCTAGATATAATTGAATTGAGTACAAAAGATGGTTTGAAGAAAATTGGAACGTGGAATAGCACAGAGGGAATAAATTTTACTCGTACATTTGGTGATGTTTATACACAAATTGTTGAAAGCCTTCAAAATAAAACATTTATAGTTACAACCATTTTGGTGAGTGTGTGATACATAATGTATAATTTAAAAATTGTATTTTATTCTTGAAGACAGGAAGATAAACCTCAAATTCCACAAACTACATATCCTTACCTCTGTTCAACTCCTTTATATTTTTCCTCTTGTTAGTTTTTTTTTTGTTTCTTTTTTTCCTCCCTTCCTTTCTTCCTTCCTCTACCCTCCTTCACATTTTTCTGTACTTATGAACATTAGTGAACAACGAATATTCGTGCCAAAACTTTTGAATTATCTTGCCACTTACTCGTCGGCTAATTGCCCAGAGAAGTAACATACCCACTTTATGGGCATTGCTTGTCTGTATGTAGAATGGAAACTTGGTTAAATGTAGTAGTGTTGGTAATAGTTGTTGCAATACTGTAGTCCTTGCACTTGCCCAATGTCGTCGTCGTGCATTGTCATGTCCTCTGCGTCGCTACCTTTTATACGTTCCGTCGCGCTGTCAACTATATTCACACTCGTAAAAATAAAGAAAAATGAAAACTTGACATTAGATATTACTTCAAGGTACAGTAAAATAAGAGGAAAAAAAAAAAAATAATAAAATCTCTTGAACTCGCCAAGTAGTATGAATACATGGCAAGTCCGCCGTTCTTTTTTTTTTTTACATCTTAACCACTTGCCAGTTTCATTGCCTCGTTAAACCAAGTCCAAAGTTTAGATTATTCTCTTTATTTTTCAACGTATACAATTGATACTTAACAAAATACTAGATGACTTGATTAATTTTTTTTCTCACACATGTGATGTAAAAATTAATTTTTTATTTGTACAATCATTTTTTTTTCCTTCTTTTTCTTCTTTTTTTTTTGTACAGATGATTTTTATATTTATTTTTAGAGTGCACCATATTGTATGCTGAAAGATTCAAGTGAAAAATTACAAGGCAACGCGCAATATGAGGGCTACAGTATCGATTTAATTCATGAAATATCACGTATACTTGGATTTAATTATACATTTCGACTTGTACCGGATAAAAAATATGGCTCATTCAATAAAGAAACGAAAGAGTGGGATGGAATGATAAAGGAATTGTTGGATCAAAAAGCAGATTTAGCCATTGCTGATTTAACCATTACATATGAACGTGAACAGGCAGTAGATTTTACTATGCCATTTATGAATCTTGGTAAAAAAAAACAATTTATATATATATGTGTACTTAATAAATATAAATATTAAAAATAAATAAATAAAATTAATTTTAATTCAATTTTATGTAGGTATAAGTATACTGTACCGGAAGCCAATTAAGAAGCCACCCAATCTATTTTCGTTTTTAAGTCCACTCAGTCTTGATGTTTGGATATACATGGCAACCGCATATCTCGGTGTGTCCGTTCTACTTTTTATATTAGCCAGGCAAGTAAAAATAAATATGTAAAATATTTCAAATATAATCATAATTTAAATTTTGTATATATATAAATGGATTATCTCCAAAATGTATTTTAAAATACTAAAGGAAAATTTAGAAAAAAAATAAAAAGAAAAAAAAACGCAATTAATATTTTTAACTTAAAATACATGAGTTCGATGAATTTAGATTTACACCATATGAGTGGTATAGTACTCGTCCATGCGGAAAAAATTGTGACCATGTGGACAATCGCTTCAAACTCATCAATTGCTTGTGGTTTACTTTTGGCTCTCTAATGCGTCAAGGCAGCGATATTTTGCCCAAGTAAGCAAGTGGTTGAAAAAAAAGAAAAAAATACAAAAAAAAAAAAAATGATAAGAAAAAAAAAATCAGCCAATCAGATTATCAATTTTTCCCATTATTATTTCTATTATTAATATTATTATTTAATTAAATTTAATTTTTATTATTTATTCTTTACACATTTTCCAATTTGCAAATTACTCAGAGTCGTAATAGTGACAGCATCGTCATCTGCCAATAAAAACATCGATCATTCTATCTCAACACAATCCGTTAATCAAACTGGGGCTGATGAATTATTTATTTTTCCTTTTCTTTTTCTTTATTATTATTATTTTTTTTTTATCGTTTTAGGTTTCTCCTTTTGTTCTCACAAATATCGCCGCTATTGACACACGGTTAATTGGGATGATGTGGAAATGTACGAGTACGACTCTGAGATCTAATCCCATTCCCCCATTCCATTAACGTGTCTGCAGGTTCAGCCCATATGAGTGGGAGAATCCCCATCCATGCAACGCTCGATCCGATGTCTGCGAGAACGAGTTTACACTCCTTAACTCACTGTGGTTCACCATAGGCTCCCTCATGCAGCAAGGCTCCGATATAGCACCTAAGTAAGTTACTTAAAAAATTCTCATAAAACATTTGGCAAAAAAAAAAAAAAAAAAAAAAAAAAAAATTTCTTGTTAAGTTTTTGATTTTTATAAACGTGTAAAATCACAATTTTCAACAAATACAACTCAAGAATATTTAATAAGAATGCTATATCGCAGGCTTGGTGCAGAATTCATACCGACATAATTTTATTTGTGTTAATTTTATTTATTTATTTATTTATTTTTTTTTGTTTCTATATATTTTTCATATTTTTATTTAATCCTATGTTTTTTTTTTGTTTTGTTTTATGTCATTCATGCATGCTCCACATGGATGTGAATTATTAAATTAATTCAATTAAAGTAAAAATTTTTTTTACTGGATACGTAGATAAATATAAATTTCTCAGGGCTGTTTCAACACGAATGGTTGCTGGAATGTGGTGGTTCTTTACTCTCATAATGATCTCATCGTACACCGCCAATCTCGCTGCTTTTTTGACGGTTGAGAGAATGGAATCGCCAATTGAGAGTGCTGAGGATCTTGCTAAGCAAACAAAAATCAAATACGGTGCTCTTTCTGGCGGAAGTACTGCAGCTTTTTTTAGGGTAGGATAAATTTTATTGCTATCAGCGCAACATCTTTTTTTTTCTTTTTTTTTCCTTCTCGAATCTTCTTTTACACACGTGAAATGTTTCCACACGATAATTGACATGATGAAATTAAAAAAGAAAATGAGGAAAAAATATTTTTCTCTTTATTTTCTATCTTTTTACTTACATCACTTTTTTATTTTATCAATTTAGGATTCCAATTTTTCAACGTATCAGCGCATGTGGTCATTTATGCAGTCGGCTAAGCCGAGTGTATTCACAAAAAGCAACGTCGAGGGAGTAGAGTGGGTAATAAAGGGAAAAGGTAGTTACGCATTTCTCATGGAGTCCACATCAATTGAATATGTGATTGAACGTAACTGTGAGCTCACGCGAGTTGGCACAGAGCTCGATTCAAAAGGATATGGCATTGCAATGCCACCGAGTAAGCAAAATAAAATAAAAACACAAAATGAAATAAAAACTTTTTTGCATATATATATTCTTTCAATTTTATTTTATTGTCAAATTATTCACATAAAATATATTTTACTAGGAATGTCACATATTTTTCAAGAATTGTAGATTTATATAAAATTTTTCTTGTCTTTTATGTCACATTTAGATTCACCGTATAGAACTGCTATCAGCAGTGCAATTTTAAAATTGCAAGAGGAAGGCAAATTGCATATATTGAAAACACGATGGTGGAAAGAGAAACGGGGCGGTGGCAAATGTAGGGTAAGTATTAACAATTTGTCTACACAAATTGTCACGAACATCCCATAATAATACAAAACAAAACAACACATATAAATATATATTTATTTATTTAATTTAAAATTTGGAAAAACAAGATAATACCAGTAATTTAATTTAGATAAAAATATTTTTATGATAAGTTAGAGTAGAATATTACGATAGGTCTTGAGTTTTTATGTAGAATAGGTGGTAAAAGACGCTTTTCAATGCATGTCTTGAGATAATTGGCAAAGTTTGTCTTACGTGACTTCAAGCTGGATTAATTTTCATAGAAGGCAGTTCTACTGCTACGGTCTATTTTCACTTCTTCCTTATCTTTTTGTCAGTCTTTTTACATCAAGTTTTGCACTTCTCTCTTTACTTTCATTTTTACGTCTCGTCATCTATTTTATACACTTTATTATCCTCTTCAACACATTATATATATATATTTCATACGTTGAAATATTATCTGATAATAATGTCAACATATTATTTTAAATATTCTCTTGATTTAATTGGTGTCACTCGTGTTCCATTAAATTAAAAATAAATACAGAATATTCATATTTTATCTTGATAAAATAAATAAAAATATATGAATATTAATTATATCATTTATTATTTTTTTTTTAGGAAGACAATCAAAAACCCGGTTCAACTGCAAATGAACTTGGTCTGGCAAATGTTGGTGGTGTTTTTGTTGTTCTAATGGGTGGCATGGGTGTTGCCTGTGTCATAGCTGTATGCGAATTTGTGTGGAAAAGTCGAAAGGTCGCTGTTGAAGAACGGGTGAGTGTTGTTAAATAGCACAAAGAGAATATCAGTATCGAGGTCCATTGTACATTATTGAATACTACTTACCTCGATCCTGATACTATTCATTCTGATATACCACGAGAATATATCAGTTGATACACGTATAATCGTGGAGTTCCTCTTTAATGATCCTTCAATGCGTACAAGAGTACTCAAGTATAAATAATTAAATATGCAATTATATTTATTTTATATATAAATGAATTAATAAATAAATATAATTATTTTATTTTTCGGCTTTTAAATCATTTATTTTGTCACAAAAAGCGCATGAAAATAGTCAATATATTTGTAGTGGTTTTTTTTTTTTCCACACTTGAATTTTCATTCATGATGATAATTATTGATGATATTAAACCAAAAAAAAAAAAAAAAAAACCAATATTATCATCATGAATTTATTTGATTCTGTTTTAGAAACACAAGTCATCGGAAAAATCAATCTGCGAAGGTTTTACTGATCTTCACTAGCAATCATCAATTATGGCCAATTGAATAAATCCAACGAAAGACATTCAAATAATAAATCACATTCGAATGAACAAATAAAATATTAATAAAAACTTTCTTGTACGCATGCTGACATGGAATCGGATCTCTAAGTGGAACTTCATCGCTCAGAATTATTATTTATTTGATTATGTGTACGTGTGTGTTTGTGTGTGTGTGTGTGTGTGTGAGCGCGCCTACAAAAACTTATAACGAAATGATGATAATAGAAGTTAATATATTTACTTAATGGAAAAAAAAAGAAGAAAAAAATGAATAAAAAATAATTGCGCCCAAGTGATGTACTTAAAATAGTTGGTATGATAAAATATACGTGGCAAGTGTGAAAAAAAAAAAAAAAAAAAAAAAAAAATTAAAACAAAAAAAAAAATAACAAAAACTTTGACATCCTCAACTTTTAAAAATTCTGAGTAAAGAAATGAATATATCAAAATTGAGGAAGTTAACGTGTCAGTCAACTGCTCATATCAAAATGTTTTTTATTGATTATTTAATAATTTTTGTGTTCATCAATAAATATTCATACGTTAAAAGTGTTGAGAGAAATAGAATGGAAAATGGGTGAATTGGAAATATTATAGTGTAATGAAATAGAAAAATGCCCAAGATTCTCGATCGAAGAATATTATTCGGAGATAATCAATAAAAAAAAAACAATCAACCTCTAAAATCGATTATATAGACTATGAAAACAATGGAAAATAAGTTTATTCTATCTCATAAATGTGTCATAAAGTTTAACAAAAAAAAAAAAAAAAAATTTATCATTATATATGATAAAACTTTCATTGATTCTTCACTTAAATATATAATATAAATGATTGGAAATTTTATATAAAATTGATGGTGGAAAAAATTTGAATTTAAAAGCAGATAAAATGAATGGAAATAATAGGTCATGAGTATAAAGAAAAAAAAAAATGAATAGAAAAGGTAACACAAATAAATGATAGAATACGAAAAAAAAATATATATATCAATAAATGAATGAATAAATAATAATAATAATTTCAGTATGACAATATTCGTTATGTCACAACGTTTTTTTTTGCATTTCCACCTGATGGAAAATATTGAAGGTGAGCAAGCAATTTACCATACATTAAAAAAAAAAAAATGAATAAATAAAAATATTGACATGTGATGAATTAAGAAAAAAAAAAAAAGAAAATTTCTCCGAATATTATTTATTATATTTATAATATTTCAGAAGTCATTGAGTTTGGATATGATAGACAAGTAACATTGCAATGTGAAAACAACACACACGACATTCAAACTGTAAAGTCGACGAAGAAGATTTCTTGTTATCGACAGTAGTGCCAGTCAAATTTGTCAATAGTATCAGACATTGGTGGGACTCCCGGCTATGCCAAGTACAGACATTTTATCGGCAATCCATCGTTATCTTAATTGCATGAAATTAATATATATCTAATAATTAATGATAAAAAAATAAAATTGACAAGAAAAAACAAAAATAATAATAATAACGACTGATTGACTGATGTCATAATGTTTACATGGTAGTATATGAGTAGGTGAAAAAATTAAATCAAAAAAAAAAAAAAAAATAAAAAATAAATAATCAAAAACTTGAATGTGTATGAACGAACATTGATGTGATGTGAAATATAAATATATATATATATTTTTTTTTTCTCTTTATTTAATAGACTATACATAGTATATACATTCTGAAATAATAATGTTAAAATTTCTGAACTTTATTAGTATAGAAGTCAATCATCTATTGACGAATCATATGATACAGATAATCAAAAAAATGTAAGAATTTTTTATGCGGTCCGATTGATTGAAATTGAACATAAAATGAAATAAACAAAAATGCGATACTAATATATACATACTAGAATTATTGTAAATATATTTGAAAATTAAACGAGGTATTTGTGCTGCGTGAGATATAATGAATTGTATATCAAAATTTTTCCTGCTCATTTAATTGCTCACTCAAATTTTGCATTTTTTAACATACACAACATCGACGATGGGAGAAAAAAAAAAATTAATATTAATTCATGCATTGTATAGTGTTAAGTTTTAATTTTTATTGTTTATTAAATACATTGAAATATTCATTATTTATTCGTTAAAAACTATGTGAATTATTGATAAATTATACAATTATATTTCAATTACTACCAAGAATTTATTCAAACATCCAGATATTGCCTAAAACTATTCGATAAAACGGAAAAAAAAAAACAAATATTGATAGCATATAATTAAATGAATGAATAAATAAATAAATAAATAAATAAATATAGAGAACACTTGTAAATATAATAAAAGCACAAGCCATATGTCCATGAAAATAAACGAATAAAAGCAGAATACAATTAGACACAAGAATATTTCAATTTACTACGAAATTAATCATAATTTTTATTCATAATGTATAACTTCAAGTTACGTGGTAGACGTAAATAAATTATTCGTCCATATATTCTCAAGCGTGCGGTCATGAATTTCAATAATTCCTGCCACTTATCCATTCATACATTGAGATTAATTGGCAATATGCCGGTGATATTTACCGCCCTCTCATTATTGAAGGGGTGGATGATACTGTAAAATGATGTGGGAGTGAGTAAACAAAGAGAGAGAGAATTTAATCCAGATTATAGACGAGTAGAGACCATACAGATTTTCAAATGTAATATATATATTCATAATATTCTTTCATTTTTCATTCATTTAGTATACGAAATAATTAATGAATACACATAATTTTACAGTGTCATGATACGAAAGTATCTTAATTTATCACTAACAAACTTTTAATCATATTATTTCATTTCATAAAATAAAAATATACACAGTGTAGACAATTAAATATTTGATCACGTTTATGAAATTATTTAACTTCACATTTTATATTCTCGTTTTTTTTTTTTTTTTTTCTTTTTTAATCTTTATTTAGTTCATGTTCTCTCAACTGAAAAGTGCGACAGCACTTGATTTCGTTTGGATATTTTTGACTCTCTGTCGCAGTGTATCTATAGTGCACCATTAAAGAGGAGAAAAAATAAAAAAAAAAATGAAAAAAAAAACAATGATATATACATATGTAGTATGAAAAGACAGATACAAACGTTCACGTAGTGGGGCAGCCAACTTAAGTAGAAATGGACAGTGAACGCAGACTCAAAGAATTCTTGCAAGTGGTGCGAAGCAAACAGTTTGAAAAACGTTATACTATTGCATAGAAATTTATTAATTATCAATCAACTTTTTTTTTTCTCCCTTCCCCTGTCCCTATCGACAAAGATACAAATGTTTTTTTTTTCTGATATCTCTTTATATCGTCATTGAAGGTAAGAATTATATTTAAATATATATATAAGGTATGTGATTGTTGAATAAAAATTCTTTTTGCATTATAATATTAAAAATAATACGTGTATAATAATAATAGTTGGTATTAATTTTCTAATTTTATTGAAATATTCAGAGAGAATGATAAAAAATTTTGTGATATTTTCCTTTTTTTTTTTTTTTTTTTATTTCATTAATTAATTATTGTGAATGATATAATGTTAGGATATATTTTCCTGAAATGTGTGTCACAGATTTTCAATCTAGAAAAGCACTGGTAGCGTCGCGACGCTGTGATTCTAAATATATCAGCATGAAAGTGTATTATTTGAATGTTGTCGTTAGTTAGCGCGTGACATTATATATATTTACATATTGTATAATTATAATTATTATATGAAATTGATTATTCATTTTATTAACGTATTTAATTGATGAATTATTATTATAACTATAATAAAATAAATAAATGTATATAATATTGATGATTATATTAATTATATGATGGACATGTTGAATTTTAAATATTTGAGTATTTTAATTATTTATCAGTATTAATTATTATTTCAGTAGAAATCCAATTTATTCTTTGTAAATATTTATGGTTCATTTTATAAAGTGTATCTCAAATTCAAAGCTCAGTAGACATAAATGTTTATATGATCGCATTTGCTAATAATTTTACTCCACGCTTATGTTTGTTTATGTGATTTCAAATAGAAAAGCACTCAGGAATAATAATGAACTGTTGTTTTTCATTGTATATAGAATGCCAAGATTTTTATTAATAACTGATAATGGAAATTTTTAGAATAATTTTGAACGATGAAGAATCAATTGATAATAAATATTTTTATTATCGTTTTACCAACAATTATGGGATTTTCCAAGAGAATAAATTTGGGTAAGTGCCATGTAATTAGTTGATTGATTAATTATTTTACTTAATTAAATTTATTATATGTATGCATTTGGATATTTTAATAATTTAGGTGGATTATTTGTGGATGGTGATGCGAGTAAACAGGCATTTGTACTGTCAATTAATGCAGTTAATAAAATGCGTCATACATCAGATGAATTTTCCAATGTATTTTTGGTACCGGAAACGATGACTGTTACTACCGATCCATTTGAAGTATCGAAAAATGGTGAATACTTTGTTTATTTATTATTATTATTATTATTATTTTATGTCAAAACTTTTATTTAACACAATAAATATTAACATTATATTAAATTTGGTCAAATATTTTATTGTTCATGATTAGAATCATGAATTTTTATAAATTTATTACAATTAAAAAATTTTAATTTGAGAATTTTGTTATATAAAAATTGTTAAATAAAAAATTAATTATTTATTATAATAGTATATGAACAACATTCAAGCTTCTACATATATAACAAGGCTCAGTGGTCTAGGGGTATGATTCTCGCTTTGGGTGCGAGAGGTCCCGGGTTCAAATCCCGGCTGAGCCCGTTTTTTTTTTTTTTTTTTTTTTCTTCTTCTCACTAAAATTATATATTAAAAGAACTTATGTGTACATGTAAAAAAGATTTATCAATTTTTCGAATAAATTTCCAGTTTGTTCTCTCGTGGACACTGGAGTTGCTGCAATTTTTGGTCCACAAGAAAAAATATCATCAGCACACGTGCAGAGCATGTGTGACACAATGGATATACCCAATGTTGTAACTCGATGGGATACGAATCTTGTCAAACTGAAAGCAATAAATTTTTATCCACACTCGGAAACTCTTTCTATGGTACTTTATATATATCACAAAAATTACTACCAATAAATGTTTCTATTTATTAAATTCTTTTTAGATTTTTTTTCATCTCGTAACCGAATTCAAGTGGAAGAGTTTTACAATATTATATGAAAACACAGATGGACTTATTCATATGAATCGTTTATTGGAAAAATGGGATCCCAAAGGTTATCCAGTAACACTACGATATCTTGGTGAAGGTCCGAATTATCGGAGTGTATTGAAACGTGTTCGAAATTCTGGCGAGGAAAATATTGTAATTGATTGCTCTTTTGATATTCTCGAGCAAGTTCTCATACAATCTCAACAAGTTGGCATCTTATCTGATAGACATAAAATCATCATAAGTTCATTGGTAAACAAACTCTAATATTCTTCTCATCTTCAATTCATATCATCTACAAAACATTTAAATAATTCTATTTATTTATTTTTCTATATATCCATTCAGGATTTACAAACACTTGATCTTGAACCCTATCAATATTCAGGTGTAAATATAACTGGTATACGTCTTGTCGATCCAGACGATCCGGAATCACTTGCAATTTTCGATGATTATCTTTATGAAATGGGCCTTGAAGATCTCTCAAAGATGCGCGTTGAATGGGCACTGATGTTTGATGCTGTTCAGCTGTTCGGAAGGGCTTTTAAACAATTTAAAGATGCTGTTAAAGGAAACATACGAGCGCTTGCGTGTGATGGATATGATACTTGGGAGCACGGAGCATCATTAGCAAATTTTATGCGCGCTGTACGTTTAATTTAATTATTATTACAATGTTGCCGTGAGTTTCAGTATTCATGCGATATACCGATAAATAATTTATTATTATTATTTCACTTTTTCTTTTTTTTTCTTTTTTTTTTTTTTTGCTTGTTCATCAGGTTGAAATGAAAGGACTCACTGGTTTAATAAAATTCCATACAAACGGCTTTCGCAGTGATTTTCAATTGAATATTGTGAGACTTGAGGAAACTGGTTTGAGAACTATTGGTACTTGGAACAGCACAAATAGTATTGAATGGCTTCCTGATCCACCACCAAAACTCGCTGACGGTGAAGAAGATTTAGCAAATAAAACATTTGTTGTTTTGATAGCCCTGGTAAAAAAATTTTTTTTTTTTTATCAATTATATACAATATTTCAATGGAATTATTTAATTATTCATTTTTTTTTTTTCAATTACAACGATTTTTTATAATTTTTTTAGCTCAATCCGTATAATATGTTGACGGAATCTGCAACAATGAAAACTGGAAATGATCGATATGAAGGATTTGCAATTGATATTATTCATGAATTGAGTAAAATTTTACATTTTAATTATACATTTGTAGAACAAATTGATAAAAATTATGGAAATTATGATCCAAAAACGGGAAAATGGGATGGAATGATTGGACGAATTATGAATAAAGTAAATATATTTTACAATTTCATACTTTATCTTAATTCGAATTTTTTAATTTCTTAATTTTTAATATTAATATTAATAAACAAATATATTTTATAAATTATAAAAGCAACACCGTATATCGATAAGTTACCGTCTAATTATCATAATCTTCTAACTGTACATTTCTATTACAACATATAACAACACATGTACAATTAGATTTCTATATTTTATTATTCAATTAAATATTAGGAAGCTGATTTGGCCATAACGGATTTAACCATAACATCAGATCGTGAGAAAGCCGTGGACTTTACAATGCCATTCATGACTTTGGGTAATCAATAAATAAATATAATTTTTTCAATGACCAAAAAAAAAAAAAAGAAAAATTATTAAATTAAAACAATATATATATATATTTTTTTTTCTTTCTCCAGGTATAAGTATCCTCTACAAAAAACCAACAAAAGCATCGCCAAGTTTATTTTCATTTTTAGCACCCATGTCAGTTGAAGTATGGCTTGCTCTAATTGGCGCATATGTACTTACATCATTGCTATTTTTTATATGCGGAAGAATATGTCCGGCTGAATGGAATAATCCGTATCCGTGTATTGAAGAACCTGAAGTACTTGAAAATCAATTTACATTCACTAATTCATTGTGGTTCACAATTGGAAGTATAATGCAACAAGGATCAGAAATAGCACCCATGTTTGTACCATCAATATTTTTATTTCAATAATTTCAAAGAATATAATATTTTAATGAATAATTATAGACGTTACTAATAATAATAATAATAATAATAATAATAATAATAATAATAATAATTTTTTTTTTTCAGTGGAACATCAACAAGAGTAATGGCCGGTGTATGGTGGTTCTTTTGCTTAATTATGGCAAATGCATATACTGCCAATCTCGCATCGTCTCTTACGGTTGAAACAACCTTTAGACCCATAAAATCTGCGGAGGATCTTGCCAATTTGAATGGTGCAATAAAATATGGTGCAAAAAGAGGTGGTTCGACCTATCTCTTTTTCAAGGTAAGTTTCCATAATCCATAACGGGCAATAGTCACACAAACATTCATTATATTACTCATATTGAGAATGAAAGTAGAGGAAAAAAAAAAATAATAAAATTAAATAAAAAATACGACCAAAGAAGATGATGATGATGATGATGATGATTATGAAGCTGGAGCTGAAGATTAAGAAACGAAGAAATGAACAATTTCAAGTTATTCCATTTTATTTAAGTATTTTCATTATTTCCAAGCATAAATAACTATTCCATAATTCATTTATATTATTTCATTTTACTTTTTGCAATTCATTAATTAATCTAAATAATTATTTAAACATCAAAATATATATAAATTGAAAAAAAAAAAAAAAAACAAATTTTTTTCACATTAATTTTTTACTCTAGAGTAATAAAATAAATAAAATTTATTTTCAATATTGGCAAATTAATTTTAAATTTACATATAATTATGAGCTTATTGGAATATATTTCGGTTAATTAGATTTATATATAGAACGTTCATAGATTAATTGAACAAAAATTCCTGCAATCCTTTAATCCATCTATTTTTGATATTGGTACATCCCCCTCATTTTGGAATATTTAGCGTGAGTGTTCTAATGTTAACTTTGAAAGAATTATGCTACTCTAAAGGGCTCAAACTATTCAACATATGCAAAAATGTACAAATACATGGAAGACAATGCAGAAGACGTATTGACAGATGATAATGATCAAGGCAAGGAACGTGTGCTCAATGAAAATTATGCTTTTCTCATGGAATCCAGTTCTATCGAGTATATACAAGAGAGAGAGTGTGATTTGGCACAAATCGGTGGCCTCCTGGATTCCAAAGGCTATGGAATTGCCATGAGAAAACGTGAGTATTCTTCTACGAATTTCCTATAAATAAATTTTTTTTTTTTTTTTTTTTTTTGCCCACTACTACAAACATTTTTCATTTAGATTTTGCACACCGGAACAAATTGAATACAGCAGTTTTACAAATGCAAGAGAGTGGACAAATATCGGATTTAAAAAAAAAATGGTGGCGTGAAAAACGCGGTGGTGGCAAATGTGGTGTAAGTAATAATGAAAAAAATAATAATTAATTAAAATAAATCATTATTATTCATGAAATAATATATAAAATAAATTTTAAGGATGCGAGTAAAGCTAATGTAGCTGAAAAATTAACATTGGACAATGTCGGTGGTGTATTTCTCGTTCTTGTTGTTGGTGTTGCAATATCAATTTTTTATACATTAATGGAAATGATTTGGAGAATTGGATGGAGATCGTATAAAGAAGGATTATCATTTAAAGATGAATTAATGGATGAAGTAAAGTTTGTAGCTAAATTTCGTGGTTCAGTTAAACCAGTGAGACACCGACGTGGATCATCACGAAGTGCACGTGAGAGTACGGGTGGCAATGATACTCCGCCTTACGGCGGTTTTGTCCCCACAGTAATAACGACCAGTCACAAGAAAGATCAACTATAAAACTGACCAACACCTATTTATTTATTTATATCTCAACTGAACGTATATCATGAACAATTGTCGGGGCTTGATACAGGCAAAGCAACGACGTGTGTGGATACGAGAGACGTCTCGTTGAAGGTCTTTAGATGGAAATTGAGTGCGATAACGGGTGACAAGTCGATCGTTCAGACACTTGCACGTTTTCTCTGATGACACCGCGTTACTTCTCTCATGATGCCAATGCATATTCGCGCGTGGTACACGTCAACCACTTAACAATATCAAGGACACTCATGGCAACGATTGGAATTTATTATTTTAGTTATGTAGTGAGAATGCAGTGCTATTTACCTTTATCATCTTTACATCAATTTATATATAATCATTGCAAAATTACCATAAAACAGTATTAAAAAAAATTCTATTATTATTTTATATTATATGTAATTGTAAATATCCCAAATTTTTCAATTATTTCGATAGATTTATTTGCATGTGGGAAAAAAAAAAAAAAAAAAACAACAACAATAATAAATATAAACTTATGAAATTAAATATTTATCCACTTGCATTCATCGTTCGGAAGACGGAAAATCCACATTGTAATATAATTTTAGAATTTTAAATTGCCTGATGGTGCTCTCACATAAATTATCTCACATGTTGGATTTATTACAAATATAACTAGCAATGTGGAGTTAATTGTTAGCCATTTAAGTAATAAATGACCACTTTTAAAATTCTGTATTGCAAAAATTGTGTACATTAAATTATTTCAATTGAAAATTAATAATCTACTGATGTGCGCACTGGCAAATTTTAATGAAGAATTTTTTTTTTTGTTTTTTTTTTTTTTTTTTTCATTATAAAAATGAAATAATGAAATAATAAAAAAAAAGATATAAAAGAAAATATGTAAATAAAATCTACGTAGAAATATATTTTACGACGTTGTTACACATCCGTTGACGGATAAACGCCTTCGTGCAAACAAACGACACAGGATATTTCTCAATCGTGCAACGAACTGTACAGAGTGTATATATAATACGTATATTTATATCCGCTAAACAGAAACAACTTGACGAGAAAAATAGAAAAATTATAAAAAAAAAAAAAATGAAAAAAATATTGAGAAAAAAAGACTGAGTGACATTTCACGATAGAAATCACGTTTACAAATGAAACTACGTCCTTGTCTTTGATTCGATTGAGTAGAGAGGAGTAGTGGGTGGATACCATCACCGACAGATTTACATTCTACAGTCCAGATACACTCATTTTGCATTTTGTTTACATCGTATATATATGCGTATGTATTTCTCGCTCTCGATTTCTCTATGTGCCCATACGGACACGCAACGACATTTATCTTATAAAGGGGGCCACTGTAATACCATATAACAGCTACCCATTATTTACATTGTCACGGGAATGGTATTGGAAAAAAAAAAAAAAAAAAAATCGAAACAAAAACAAAAACAAACAAAAAACCCTCGAAAAAATGACAATTTTTACTTTTTTTTTTTTTCCGATCTCCAATAAATTTTAATATGAATATAAAAGAAAAAAAAATAATCTAGATAATATATTTCATGTCATAAGTAACGATACTATTTTAATTTTCGTACACCATGACATTTTTCATTTTTTTATTTTTTATTTATCAATTTATATGAAAAAGTTAAACAAATAAAAATGAAAAAAAAAAAATTATTTCATATGTATCGAATAATAATGAAGCATAAAAGCATATTAAAAAAAAAAGAAAGTTCTATATGTGCGTGAAACAATATATATATATGTATATATATATATATGTATATGTATATACAGGGTGTAGTGTTGGATAATGGCATTAATCAAAGTGTAAAGTGTTTTTGCATCAACTCGTTCCTGCCGGGTAGCAGCACAGTATACTCACAAATATACACATCTGTAGATGTGTATGTGATTATTTCAATTTTTTTTTATTATTAATAATAAATAAAAGAAACGAAATGAAAGGAAAAAATAAAATTTTTTCATTTTTTTTTTTGTTTTTTTTTTTTTTGTTTTTCTCATCTATTTCTCTTACAGTAAAGATTGCCAGGCTGGGCGCAAATATCCGCGAATGAAGTGATTTCAACCGAGCATTCGACGAAGATTAGCAAAATAAAATCACGTAGTATCTATATATATGTGTGTGTAAGTGTGTGGATATAAAGAGGAAGAAGTAGTGAGTGATAAAAAAAAAAAAAAAATAAAAAATAAAAAAAAAATAAAAATAAAAATAATACCAAAGAGACGAGGAGATGAACGGGAGACGATTTTCTTCGCGCCAGATCGTCAATATGTACACACATACAAACACACACACACACACACATTTACATGCACATATGTACACATGTGTATGTGCACTTATCGCCAGGCTGTAGAGAAGGCCAAACGACTATTATTAAGGTGCGATAAAGTCACGTTCCACGCCCGTAATCTACCGGCAAAACTTCTCGTATCTACATATACGAAATACACTTACACATTTATACATATCTCCATATAATATTTATATATTTTATTTTTCTCTCCTTCTCACTCTTTCTCTTACCATCTCACTTCAACCTTTACCACCAAAGACGAGTAAAAAAAATATATATATTTATATAGATATAAAATATTATGGGTAATGTATTTTTTCGTAAAAATAATTTTATTATTGAATTAAATTAAATTCATTGATGAATCGATAAATTGATTAATAATTTCAATGACAGAATAAAGATAATAATAAAGTTGTTTTGAAAAATTATAAATTTATTATTGATATATATTATTTATTTGATTTATTAGTATTTATATTGAAATTATCAATCACAAACATAACAAATCTATCGATTGTTTGTTTATACGTAAATAATATGTGTGTACAAATGGTCACACACTGTATGTGGGATAACGAATAAATTTATACTCACACGCGTGATCTCGCACGTGTGTGATGTATGTATATATGAACGGATATGCGTCGCGAGTCTCACTATAATTCTCTGTTCAACTGTAAAATTCGTTACATTCTCTTTTCCTTTATCTCTCCACTCATTCACATGTTCATTCGAGGTATTATTTTTTCCCCGCACATTTACATACATCACCAATGACAATCTGCATTTTTGATCACACCACGAAAAAAAAAAAAATAATAATAATAATAATAAATAAAAGAAAATAAAAATCGTATAATTTTTAATTTATAAACTGGAAAAACTTGAATGAATAAATTTTTTTTTTTTTTTTTTTTCTCATGTTTCACGAAAATGAACAAGAAAATTTATCTGTCACTTATATTCTCTTGTTATTATATAAATTATTATAAATATTAATTGAAACATTGATAATATTTACAATTAAATATAATATTAATTGATACATGTGATACAATTATCACAATTAATTTTATGTTGTATTTTGTAAAATGGTATATTGAGTTTAATTTATTCACGTAACTCCATTAACAGGAATACTCTGGTAATTGTCTTTGGTTTTGGAGAGCTATATACATATATTTAAACCATGGACAGAAGGTTTGAAATTACTCTCAATTGTGCACGGTTGAAATGTGTACGTGAACAGCTATTAAATCCAAATAATTTGTCTTCCGAAATGTAAGTCTATTATTTCATTCATTTATTCATTTACTTTACCTATCCCTTCTCTCTCTCCCTATATATATATATATTTATATGTTTTGTTATCTCTTATATATGTATTTATAAGATATCACGTACAAAAATATGATATCCATCAAGATTAAACATTTGAGTGAGGTTGAAACGCAATGTCAAGTTTATTCTCAATGGGTGGTCACTTCAATAAACTCCAAGAGTAAAAAAAAAAAACAAAAATAATAATAAATATATATATATAATGATAATAGAAGAAAAAAAAAAAAGGTAAAGATATTTTATATTAATATAAAAAATTATGTCATGTCAGTTGATTGATGATGAAAATAATTTTAGTTAATTGTGAATTGTTGTGTATTACCTGTCACAATTTATATACACATATATTTTTTTTTTTTTATAATTTAATCTATGAAATTATACAATCGGTGTCAATATTTATAATAATAATAATAATAATAATAATAATAATGATATAAGAAAAAAAAGGTGAAAATAAATTATTTTTTTTCTTTTGCGCCCCTAGTTCACGCTCAAGTCACAATTTTTAATTTATTTCATGATGGAACAGAGGCGTAACACATTAAAAATAAATTGTGTCACTGGTTGTGTTGGATATATATATGATGGAGGTGACATTTAACCACCAACGATGGTCTCACACCAATTCACATTATATATATATATAAAAATACCGCACCACAAAACCATTTCTCTTAACTTGGTGTATAACATCGCGTACTTTTATTATCTCTATTCTCTCTCGTCGTTACGCTATAAATTTGCAATTATGGTCGCATAAGTTTTGCCTCACGCCCGTGAAGAATAGGACAATTACGAAGATTTTCTTATGGTGTATAGAGTAACGGCTTTCAGTGTACACGATTAATACACGCAATTGAAGATAAGTATCCATCGTAAAGGCGCGGCCGTTCACTCAGTCTCCAATTTTATATATATATATATATACACACATACATACGTATATTGTTTCTCTTCCTCCAGGGGAGTATTTGAAAGCGTGATGGTGAGTTCGAAGCATGACGAATCTTCATTCACAACGGTTTGCGCAAATACCCGTAATTTACATTATATCAAACAAAAATATTCTATTGAAAAATTGTCCTGATATAAGATTTATAATATTAAAAAATAAAAAATGAATAAATAAATAAATGAAATAACTTATAAACATGTGGATATTACGCAATAATAAACTTTTATCTACATCATCAAAATCATTTTACACTTTAATGATATATATTATGAGACTACTCTTTTCATTATGTGTATAATATAAATATATAATAATAATAATAATAATAATAATAATAATAATAATAATATAATAAATAAATTTTATTGATATTATATTATTTTTTTTTATATTGTCACGTATCTATAATAAGTAAATATTGATATTATATATAGTGAATATTATATATAAATATACCTAACGTTATTTAACTTGGGTGTATTTTACATACACTGTGAAATAAACAAAATAAGAAATAAATATATGTATATATGTATGCAGGCTATATCTCGAAGTCAAATGCGCGTCTACTGCATAGCCAGCCAATTTATTTTATCCAAGGTCAATTTCACGAGCTCATTTCTCAGTTTACACTATGTCTGTATATATACGTGGTTGTAGTAAAATTTAATTACACTAGGAATGAATGGGATGAAAATATATTAAATTGAAAATACAAGATAAAAATTATTGATGAAAAAAAAAAAAAAAAAAAAAAAAAAAATTAATAAAAATATAAATAAATATATATATATATATTTTTTTCGAATTTATTATAAATAATTGAATATATGATGGAATTTTATTGTAATTAATTTCAATGTTTTTGGACATTTATTTTTACATATCATCTCCTTTCACAATACAACCCTTTTTATTTTACTGATGTTGTATCATCAATTTCATCTTTTCATGATAAATTCAACATACAAATGTATCTATATATATGTGTACATACATACGTACATACATATATACATACGTACTTGGTCCTTTATCTTTGTGGTTAGACTCTCTTGGGTACATCCTTTTGCTGAGAAAATGAATATACCCTCAAGGACATTGTACTCGCCCTTGGATCTAAATTACCACCGAGGCTTTTAAATGCACAACGTGTACAACACAAGAAGGCCCACAATTAATAGTCCTCTTCAATCGTAACTTATATATAAAAATAATATAAAAAAAAAATATATATATATATATATGTGTGTACATATCTATATATAAATTATTATTAATAATAACGAATAAATATATAAATAGATGAATGATTTAAATAAAAATAATCTCGTGTGTGATAAATCATGGATATATATTTAAGAGTAATATTAATTAAAATTAATCAAGAATATATATATATATATTTTGTTTTTTTTTTTATGTTCTATTATTTATTAATTAGTGTATATAAATATTTTTGGATTAAAATAAATTTATCATCTGCGATTTCCGTTCGGGGAATTATAAGTTGATTTTTTTTTTGTTTCTTTTTATAAATAATATTCACTTGATTGGCGATATTAGTAATGATTTATGGTTGGATATTAGCATAATGGCGTGGTGAAAAATAAAAGGAAATATGAATGTGCGTGGTTGGGGTCCCCATCGGACTCGTTTGTTCGTTAGGTTCTTTATTTAACTGAGATGTGGGTTAACTTTTCAGTTGTCCCCTTGCCGCCACTTTTTATACCCACATCTACGCATTTTACATATTCATCTTCAACTTTATTTATTTATATACATATATTCCGCTAAAGTTAATCAAAATAAACGTTTAATAGTTGTAAAGTTCAAGTTGGTACCGTGTGTAATATAAATAAAACTGTTGGGAGAAAAAAAAAAAAAATTTTCACAATCCCATTTATTTTTGTCTTTTGATATATTTTTATGTCAAAAATTTTTTATTTTATTATTTTTGTTGTCGTTTTTTTTTTTTTTTTCTCATTTTTTTTTATTTGTTCATTGTACGATACTGCACATACCTCTCTGGAAAATTACGATTGAATATAATAATTCATATACCACTACACACACATATATATATACATATAAATATATTTATATATGTGTAGTTATATATGTACATATAACATTTATGTATATTTATCTACATATATGAAACCCTTGTAATTGCAGGAAACGCGTGAAACTCAAGTATCTCGTGATGCTTCCCCATATTTACGATGTGAAAAAGAAGGTGGAGGGAAACAAAAAGAATAAATAAATAAATAAATAAATATAAAATAAAGAAAAGAAAGAAAAAAAACATTGCGTCGTAGATTAAACGTGGATTAGATGTGGTGGCCGTGAGAAAACATGTTGAATCGCGGCAATATAATCGAGGGAGAAAGAAAGGGAGGAAAAAGGAAATACACGAAAGAAAATGTAAAGATGAAAAGTAAAAAAAATAATAAAAAAAATATCAGAAAAAATCCCTCACAAAAAATAAAACGTGTGAGAGTAAGAGACGAGTAATTACAAATGAAATAAAAAATAAAAAAAATAATAAATGAAGAAATTTTAAATTAAATAAAAAAAAAAAATTAAAAAAAAAAAACATATGGGAGTTATATGGATTTTAATTTGAAATAGGAGTCAATACTTTGTCAGTGAAGTTAGACCCCTTCGATCACTCACATATACATACACAAATAAATATATATGTGCTATTAATTCCACTCTTGGAGTTGAAGTCTGGCGCATTCCGTACTAATTGCATGGCGCAAGTCCGTGTCTGGCAACTCGAAGAAACTAAATTTACATAGTGGCCTCATGGTGTTCACTGTGTGTGTTGTACTGGTCTGTATTTTTCATTGAGTTGGCCGGTAACAAATAAAATGTATATAATTCATATGCAAGATCATTATCCCAATCATCAATGAGTATTAACATTATACCCCCGTGTCATATTACTATTTTATTATCATTATTAATTTTTATTCATTTTATATTACAATATATAAAAATATATTTATATGATCATTTGCCAGTCTGTTTATTATGAAACTGGCGATTTCTCAGATCGTGGGAAATGTACGTGGCTTGGGAATTTTTTTTTGTTTTTTTTTTTTTGTTATTATAGTATTGGTTTGATAAAAATTAATTTGTATATGAAATAATACACGAGAATGATGAGACAGACAGTTAATTATATGAAAAAAATGTAGATTATTTTTTCTTTTTTACAATACAAACTTATTACCATGTAAATATTTATGGTAAACGATTTTTTATTTTTTTTTATTATTATTTATATATATTGAAGACCCTATAATATTCGCACCCGCAGTTTCATTTTAATTCTCATAAAATAATATTTCACACACGAGAAAAGAAGGAAAAAAAACAAAAAAAAAAAAAACAAAATAATAATAAAAATGTATCTGCCGGGTAATCGTAAATTAGATAGCGTTTGCCCCATCAAGTAGTTCGCTTCACCTTTTAATCGTGAATTTCAAGCGACTCTGTTGTATATATTATCAACTCAACCCTCTAATCCACCATAATTTTGTTATGCCGCGTGCCAATCTCTAAAAATAATAAAAAGAAAAAATTTTAAAAAATAAAAAATTCAAACACTACACTATACACACCTTTTTTTTTTTACTTTTTTTTATTATACATAATTTTTTGCACATTTATGAATTTTTATTCTCTTCTTCACTTCACACTAAATATTTTCATTTCATTTCAATTTTTTTTTTTTTTTTTTTACCCCACTAAATAATAAATGAAAAAAATTCGAAAATCATCTTGGTAACTTTTCACATTGCTCAATGCACTAAATCTCCATATTCAGTATATTATTTTTATTGTACGTGTGTGTATGTATTTTTATTTATTCTGTGGGGAATTCAAGGACGTGGTTTTGCTTGAAATGAAAAAAAAAATAAAAAATAAAAAATTTTTTTTTCCCCTTTTTCTTCTTACTTTTTACACGTCTTTATCTGCACTTTTATTTATTTATTTTTTTTTTTCTCTTTTTTAATTTTTATATGTATATTTTTTTCAACC
This sequence comes from Dinocampus coccinellae, assembly GCA_963920625.1. Lineage (NCBI taxonomy): Eukaryota > Metazoa > Arthropoda > Insecta > Hymenoptera > Braconidae > Dinocampus > Dinocampus coccinellae. Next base: position 1,239,716 of record OY987186.1, read on the forward strand.
ACACTCACCAAATGAATAATATTTAATGAAGACATTAATTTTACCACAGTCTGGGAATAATAAATTTGAAAGTGACACACACACGGGTTACCCGTGGTGCATAAACGTAAAGGTGTTGTGTCGTTGTTTGTTATTTTCCTTATTTTTTTTTTTTTTTTTTTTTTTTCTTAAGTAAAAAAATTAAATGACAACTGATGTACACGATCATTAAATCAATGTGATTATCATCTTCACATTCATACAATGCAATATATAAAATATTAACTATTTATTTGTCAACAATAATATACATATACATAAATATAAATACAGATGTGACAAGTTATATTAACACAACACGAGTGTACTTGGTACAGCTATACATATAAAAGATGAGTATTAAATATATTGAAAACAAATCAATTCTATGTACTAAGAATTTACAGTGGCCAAGCAAGTAGAGATGCCCGACTTAGACACGCAACAACTGGCGGTAACTGCATCGTCGATTGACTTGTCTCGGTCATCGACATTTCCTTTACCGTGTCATTGACACGGATGTATTGATGTTGTTTTTTTATTTATTTATTTATTTATTTATTTATTTAATTTTTTTTATTCTTATTTGTACTATTATATATTTTTCTTTTTAACATTACCACACATATACATATGTGTGTTAGTACACAAAATAATTATCTTTAAAGATTTACAAATACTGAAATATCATTAATTATAAATACATTTAAAAATAATTTATATGTAACGTTGATGATGTTAAAATTTGTTGATGAAATTTATATATAAATAAATCACTTTATAAATATTCGCAAATCATCATCCATTGAATTTTTTCCCACAATTTACTATTGAAATTTAACTTCTTTGTCCTTATAATATATACCATATACATATATATATAATCCAGCTTTTATATATACAAGACGTCTGTTTATCGTAGTTCAACTCTGGTCAACTGAGGAATATAATGATGAAACTGGTTCTTAGGGTGAACAGCGAGAGGAAACAGCTCATATATGATATAGAGGCGCCGGCCACCTATACATTCATACATATATATATATGTAGATGTATAGACGGCGTCGTGGAACGACTTTCAATTCTGGAATGGTCGTCGCTAATTAGAGTAGATGTAAAAAAAAAAAAAATAATAAAAAAAAAAAAAATAAAATAAATAATAATAAATAAATAAATAAATAACAAATCGAACGGCACGTGACTCGCACAGTTGTTAGCTTCAGTTGTATTTTCTAGTGATACTGGTTTTCAAAGCGGTGGGTTTTCGCATACGTTGACGATCCTAACAGAAACAAGAAAAAAAAATTTTTTATATTGAAAAAAAAAATATATATATATATATATTTATGACGTTAATAATAGTAATGATTATGAGAAGAAAGAAAATAAAAAATAAAAAATAAAATATTTACTGTTCATTGAGTGCAGAGATAAATGAATAAATAACGATTTATTGTTTTTAATTATTTATTTATTTATTTATTATTATTTTTTATTTTTTTTTTTTTGCTTCATTACTATCATAAATTACAATTCGATGAATTTTAATTTATTATTTTGTAATTGACAGGATATTATCAATTAATAAAATTTCCATATATTTATATAAATACATATATTCACTAAGAATACATATGAATTGAAAAATTTTATATATAAAATCGTTATACTATATAAACACACATGAATTTATATTTATATTTTATTTTTATTAATCACAATTAGAGTAAAGATAATACATATACTTGATAATTAATGAAAGTAATTAAAAAAATATTGACGCTGCATGGACAAAGGGTTGTTACACTGAGTAAGTGTACATAAATATAAATATATATATATATATATATATATATATTATATAGGTTGAAGATTTTACGACTTGATGAAGACGACAGAGGGATTGCAGTTACAAGGAAACCCACTTCACGTTTACCGACTAGCATTACCAAGAATCGTACTTTTCTTTATTATTTTTCCCTTCTTTTATCACTGAGTGCATGATGAGTATATATTTTTATTCATTTTATTATTATTATTATTATTATTATTATTTTTTTTTTTTTTTTTTTTCGTTTTTCCTTCTTATTCCACTTGCAGTTAACCATCGGAAATTATTGAGATCCGGTCAGTGTATTTTTTCTCTCTGTATATGCACATGCTGGAAAATATTGCCCATATATATAAACATAGATTCTTTTATATTATATATATACACTAAACTGTTAGAGGATGAATAGAAGAGGGGGATTAATTCACTCAGGAATTCTTGCCACGAGCGACAAAGATAATTCGTGAGCATTTATCTCCCAATATGTGTCTGCCTATGCGCGTAATCCACCAATAAATTTAAATGTACACACTCTGTTAAGCTATACGATTTAAGACCAAGAGCTTTGATAAACAGAAAAAAAAAAAAAATAATAATAATAATAATAATAATGATAATGGTATGTGGGAAAAGACAGAATAGAAAAGAAAGTAAATGTGAAAATAAAAAATGAGGACAGATAGACAGTGACGTGCACTCAATGTAGTGTATAATTTAAATTCTTCTATTTTTTTTTTTTTTTTTTTTTTTTTACTTTAGACGAATTGAAAACCAGAGATTGAGTAGTGGAAAATATTTGGGTGAAAAAAAAAAAAAAAAAAAGAAAGACCTTTCAAATTTTATATTTATATTTATAGTGTTGGTTATATTTGGCTTAATAATTGTACGATAAATTGAACGACTCGTGAGGAGCAGAGGAAAGGCAAAGGGGATGTGAACACTTTACTGAGGTATTTTTTGACATAGTATGAGTTTATATGTATGTGGGGATCAGGATTTTGCGGGCTACTTTGCACGATACACGTTCATCCACTTGCCATGTGTTGGAAGAAATGGCGTATGTTAGATTCGCACGTTCCACATCAATTTTTCACAGTCATTCAAAACGATACCGTATGGAGCGACATATTATCTCTTATACAGAGTCTCTCTTCATTTTTCTCGACATATATTTTTATTCCCTTGAATTTTTATCGTTTTTATATTTTTATATTTTATTTTGTTTCATTTATTTTATTTATTTATCTACTTTTTTTTTTCTTCTTTTTTTTTTTTTTTTTTTTTTTTTGAATGAATCTCAAAGTGGATCGCGCGCGATGCGAGAAATTCGCACGTGCACCGCGAAATTGTTCGATAATATCTGCAATTCTTGAAGTGCCGCAAGCTAAAGAATGTAAAATAACGAGAAATGAAAAAAATAAATAAATAAATAAATAAAAGAAGAAAAATAACAAAAAAAAAAAAAACAAAACAAAAGCATGAATAAAAAAGAATGAAAACAATGAAATATTTTTATTACATTTGTTTCCTCTCAATTTTTTTTTATCATCTCTACACTTGAATTCGTGCTAATTAATAGTTACTAACATTAATTAATTAAACTAATTTTTAATGAAATATTTTTTTATATAAAATAATGAAAAAACAAATAAAAAAACAAAACAAAATATAAAAAAAAATTACACGTTGAATTATTCCTTATATGAATATAAAAGAAATGTCAAATATTGTATATAAAATACAATCTGAAAAATAATCAACGACAAATTGTATCTCATGTTGCGAATACCTTTTGTGATCGTATTAAATCCAACTGAAGAATATTGTATCACCGTGTGGCAATCGCAGTCTATCAACACCGTGAGTATACGCATCTAGTGTATATATATACATCGACTTTGACGAGGATTACTATCTTCATTTACGGTGACTTGTTGAGCGATTGCACTCAGTGACATCTCGTTATTTATTTTCTCTACGTCGCATCGAACAAACTATCTACAGAATAAATATATATATTCTTCATCTACACAATACACGAGAATCACGTGCCATAGAAAAATAACAAATACAAAAATACAAAGGAAAAAAAAAAAAAAAATTCAATTAATCCTTGAAACAAACAAAAAAAAATAATAATCATCATCATAATAGATAAATAGATAAATAAATAAGTGGAGGTGAGATTGAATAATATTTTTTTCTTACTATTTATTTAATATTTCAAAACCAATTTCATTTCACTTTTACACTCACGATAATTATTAAACATGAAATATATTCCATGACTGGTACATATTTATTTTTTGATTTTTTTTTTTTTTTTTTTTTTTTTTCAGAACAAACTTGACAGATATATTTTCACCACGTCTGTAATATAGAACCGACAGATATATGTAAAAAAAAAAATATATATATATACATAGAATATGAGTACAGATATATATTTCATCATGACTTTTAACGAAATGTAAAAATAAAGTTGGCTTGGTGAAATAATGACTGGCCTCACTAGTCGTTCGACACAAGAACGATCGTTTTTACGCGAAAAAAAAAAAAAAAAAAAAATCCAAGAAATGAAATGGACAAGAAGAAATGAATAAAAAAATAGAGAAAAAAAAAATGTGGGCGAGATGGGAGGACAAGAGGAAGGGAGAGGTTGGAAAAAAAAAAAAAAAAAAAAAAAAATAGAAAAATAAAGAAAAAAATTGAAAGAAAATAAAAGAGTGAGAGGAAGAATGAAAAAGATGTAGCAAATCAAGAAGAAGAGAAGAAGAAGAAGATGATGATGATGAAGAAGAAGAAGAAGAAGATGAAGAAGATGAAGAAGATGAAGACTACTCTGGAGCATAACTGAAGCCAAAGAACACTCTAGGAACAATCACAGGGTCTCTCTCCCACTCTCTCATTCTCTTTCTCACTGTATCTACTCTACGGTTAGGCCGCGGGCGGTACCAACTTATAATACACAACAACGAGTTAGAATGAGAAGAAAAGAAGCACTGAGAGAAACATGTTCAGCATACAAATTGAATCGGATTCATGCTCGCGGATGTGCTGAGTATTGGGGATCAACTGATATTTTATTTTTATTTCTCTTTGTCTTTATTTATTTATTTATTTATTTTTTTTTTTAATTTTTTTTTCATTCTGTTTTATGTACACTTTCCTACACATTCTACATACGTGTGTGTGTGTGTGTGTACTCCCATGTACCATTTATGGAATTATACTATCGTTTGTTTCTACAAAGAGACTCACACGAGCCCACGGGTATTATTATTCGTTGTAGTCATGAAAAGTGCCCCAAGAGCCAATATACAATTGTCGTCAGTGTCTTCACATCGTCGTTGTCGTTGTCATCGTCATTCGTTTATCGTGTGCATGTCTAATATATTCTGATTTACAAATGGTATACACTTACATATTCCCGTGTATCATTATTTATTATTAATATATAATAATATTCTATGAAATATTAATAATATATGTGAAATATAATTATATTTTTGCGAGAAAATATACAGATAATACAAACGAGAACAAAAAAAAAAAAAAACAGACAAAAAAAAAAAATTGTAAAGGAATAAGTAACTAAATAAAATTAAACGGATAAGAAAAAAAAGAATAAATGAAAAAAAAAATATATATATATATATACAATAATAATAAAATTGTATATGCACATGGTGGAACGTTGTCGATGACATCGGGTCGTTTAATCGACATGCCAAGAGCGAAATAAATAGAGAAAGAAAAGAGATATATCTCAGCTGCATTATTAAAGATATTTATATATATATATATATATCTACTTGGGAAATGGATGCGTGCAGCTTTTAAATTTGCGCGCGTAGACCGGTAGTCTTGGCAGCAGTAGAGAGTGCACACCAAGTGGTTATTTTGCCTTGAGCGTGCTATGGATCTCGAGGCTAAATAATAGCGTCTTTTCGCTGGAAGGACTTGGCGTATAACCGAGCCAAGTCATTATATATCCACCTTCTCAGTTCATATTATTATTATTATTATTATTATTATTAGTTTATATTTTTATTCGTCTTTTATTTTATCTTATTTTATTTTATTTTTTACTGACACATTTGTAATATACATATTCGTAATTCTTAATATACATACGTCTATATTTACAATTTATATAGAATATTTTATATGAATACAGTATATATATAACTGTGGTATCACTTTTGTATTAATATATTTTATTTCAACTATTTTAATGACTACGTTGCTTGACACATGTCGACAGAGTGTGGGCCAGCGATACAATTTAAATACAGGTGTGGATCCTTGAATACATACACGTAGTACGAGTTCATTCTCGAGGTTACAACACACCCGTCACACACTCCTCCTCACACACATCCCACATATTTCACATATATATATATATTTATGTATAAATTTATACATGGATATTGGCTGCAGACGGTATACACAGTAGATATCCATAAATTTGCCTCTGGACTATCGTTGAAATATGCAAATTTTCAGATGAGGTAGAGTTGGAATTTTACAAAGATTTGCGTTGTGATCATGTACTTATACAGTAAAAATATTTATAAATATATGTATATTATTATATATTAAATAATCGTTGATTTATTTATTTTTTTCACAATCATCTATATACTAATAATTATATAATACAAAAAAAATTTCTTTTTTTTTTTAAATATATTTTCAATGAATATTTTATATAAATATATTTCAATTTATTATTATTTATATTAATAACACGTCACACATTGCGCTGTGATGATATTAATATCAAATTGAGTTATCATATACAATACTTATGTTTAGGTATGTGGTTCGAATAATGGTATTGAATATTATATGTGTGTGTGTGTGTGTGTGTGTGTGTGTGTGTGTGTGTGTGTGTGTAAGAAAGAAAATCATGAGTGATCCGATCTAATCGTTGCAAGGTAGAGAAGGAAGTGAAGAGGGGAGGAAGATTGGAGGCAGGCACACACAATGTTCAAGATAAACCTGTCGAGAAATCGTAGGGGTACTTGAGTTGATGATGTGATACTGTTAGAGATGTATGCTCTACACTTCTTGAGATCGATTCTATCGCGTGGCCATCAATCTCATGACAACAGGACACGTGAGAAATAAAATATCCAAGTCGTTTTTTTTTTTTTCTATATTTATTTATTATTGTTTTTAAAATTTTTTTATTATTATATTCCACGATATAAACTTGTTTGTAATAAATATAAAAATGCAGATGAATTATTTTCTGTATTTAATTGATTTATCATCCACTGGTGTGAAGAGAATAAAAAAAAGATAATAATAAATGAATGAAATTAGTGGATTTTTAAATACATTTATCCGAATGTTTGTGTGATTATTTATTGTATATGACAATATTTTTGCATTATTAACGATGAAATAATAAATAAATATATATATAAAAAAAAAAAAAATAATAAATAAAGGAAAATATTAAATAACAAGACAAGAATGAAGTGACAATGTACGTTGGTGGGGCGATTAACTTTTGCAATCGGATTTACTAAGAAGCTTTGGCATTCTCTTTTCTCTTTGCTCTTTTCTCATCCAATGTGTGCGTTCCACTTAGATTGTCGCACGATTCAAATGCACAATATAGTAGCAATGCCATTCCTATATATATATATATATATATAAACCTTTCTTTATCCTGCGTCGTCACTTGGCAGGTACAAATTTATTGGTCGCATATATTGAGATATACAGAGAAACAAAAAAAAAAAAAAAATTATAGAGATACACGCAGTTGTATTTGCTGGGTAGTAAACATTGTACATATAGGTATGTACAATGAGAAAGCGTATAAAATGAGAAAAAAAAAAAATAATTTTATTATTTTTATTTTTTACAACGAGTTAAAGAGCGTGAGAGTGGGACACAGTGGAAGTGAAGTGAAATAAAAAAGGTTGGAAATGTTAAAGAAAAGCGTAACATTTCTACACTTGACAGATGGATCCTCTGTCGGGTTAAACCTTTTACAAACTCAACCCCATCTGGTTAAAAGGGACATCTTCAGTGAAAGAAAATCAATGTGTCGTGCCTATTTCTATCTGTAACTGATGGATTTATCGTTTACGAGTGTTTCTTACTCATGCTCTTCACGTTTGAATTAAAACTACAAAATCCCACGTACATATAAACATTCATTGTTCAATTGATTATTTAATATTGGAATATTTTTACATTATATTAAAAAATTAAATGTAGCATAAATAAATATATATATTTTGTATTGCTTCTCAATTGTCTAAAAGCAACGGTGATAATTACAAAACTTTTTCTTTGAACAATATAAATTGGAGTGTGTACAGTAGAAAATGCAAATGGATATAAAAAAGCATCAAAAAAATTAAAGCTGAACTAAAAAAAAAAAAATATATATATAAATAAACATAGAATAAAAGATGGTGTTGTTGAGAGATTTAAATATCATTTCGCTATAGGTAAAAGGAAAGAACTAATCTTCTGGAGAAAGCATTGTACTCAAAAGTACTTTGCAACTCTCACACAACAGTGATAATATACAGGAAATATATATATTACTATACACATAAACCCACCCACACACACACACACACACTTAAACACACACGTATCCATACATCCGTAAAATTTGAATAGAATAAATAGAAATTATTTTATGACGCAAATTTTTTTGTTTTATTTTTCGTCTTTTACTTCACATTCTTTTTCAACTCCTTATATTCTTCTTCTTGTTTTTTTTTTTTTTTTTGTTTTCTTTTTTGTACTATTATTATTCTTCTCTCTATTCTCTGTCACGGTATGACAAGTGTTCAACAATAGGATAATGAGTATTAGTAATTATGTAGGAAGTCACGTAATAATTTGTATAACTGACAGGCTGGTTTCGCTTGATGCAATTTAATTCTCGTCAAGGTATTGCGCGTGCGTGCCATTGGCATTGTAAAAAAAAAGTATATATATATATATATATATATAATTTTTTTTTTTTCACTGCCTTTATTCTATCACCATCTTCATCATCTATATACTGAGATAATATTAATAACAATAATAATAGTAATAATAATAATAGATAAAAATAAAAATAAATATTGTCCCAATAAAATATCAATTGGTGAAGTTTTGTAAAAAATTGTTTTCAACATAAATTGTAATATTTATTTACTCGTGCAGAAGATAAATATAAAAATAAAATAACAATTGTCAAGTTAATCGTGTGTATATATATGTGAGTATATAAAAAATTAGGATAGTTGTAAAACTCACTGACGTGAATTTATATTTAACGGATGTAAAAAGCAATTGAAAATATTTTTCACCAGTAAAAAATATATTTTTTATCAGTTGTTACACTTCAACTTCATCATCATGTGAATTCTTTTATCACAAATATTATGACATGTACAATGTGTTTTATATATATATATATATATATATATATATATATACGTGTGTTTGTAAAGATTTATATATGAGACATTGCGCTTTGTCATAACTTTTCGTGAGCATTTTGTTGTATATTATCTTTCCGGCTCGTCTGAGAGAAGAATCATAAAGCCAAAACTCTGATCCTGTGACTATGTGTCAGCAAAAGTTACATATATATACAATTCTATCTCTTGCATCCCCCTTTTGCCCAGTATACGTTGAAATGATTTATTATTTGAGAGTCCTTTTGAGAGTTCCGTCCTCCCCCAAGGAAGGTGTAAATCGTTCCAGTTATATATATAAATTGCACTCTCTTCCCTTGAGGTTAAGGTAAATCGTTATGTTTTCAAGTCTCAACGAGTTTCTATCTACAATAACTGTGAGGTGTATCGTTTTTTCCGATGTTACAAGTCATAAAAATCAACAATTGTATATTTCCTAGTCTTCTATTTTTTTTTTTTTTTTTTTTTTTATGGGCACATATATACATAAAACACATAACACACATACACACATATGTACAGGTATATCAAATATTTAGACAAGAAATTGAAATAATAATTTGCATGCAAACATAAATGTATAAAATAATTGCAATTGTGTATTTATTATTCAGAGTTATTCTCTAACTTTATTTTATTTTATATTTTACTTTTTTTTTTTTTCATTTATATATTTTATTTTATTTATTCATTATTCATTTTTTCTCTTTTCAATGAGAGAACACTTTTCCAACGATACATATTAAAATTGAATATGATGAATATTATTTGTTCCATCGACTTGTATATACAGGTGTATATATATTTATAATGTTATGTGTTTTTCTCTTGCGTGCCAATCTCCTTTAGCAAGTGAGTGGAATGTTTGTTGGGACATTGAGCAAGTTTGTTTCATGGGTGTAAATACACTGGTTTACGTTAAATCCATTCTTGTTTATCCTCACGTCATTCACAATGTCAATTATAAAAAAAAATTAAATTCAATAAAAATACAATAGCAATTGAAGAGTAAAAAAAAATTGAAGTAAATAATAATACATAATATTGAATAAAATAAGTAGAAGAAGAAGAAGAAAAAAAGAATATATATATATATATAAAAGATTAAATAAATATCATTTGTATTTTGTTTTTTGGAATTTTTAATTTATAACAAATGTACATTTACGATTTATCGTGTATACAATTTGTAAAAGCAATTACATTTCTTATACGAATATTCTTACAACTGGAATTTTCAAATAAAAACAATCAGAATATATATTTATATATGTATATAATTTTTTTTTTTTTTTTTTTTTTTTTTTTCGTATTATTTTTCAACGAATTAATTTTTACATTTTACAATTTTTACTTATATCTGGGTATATATAGAAAACGGAAACAAAATGGAAAAATAGTTTTATTTCTTTTATCTATATATTTATTTTATTTATTTTTCCTTTCTCTCTTTTATACTTTTATTACGAGTTATGTATTTACCGAGAAATAGAGATTGCATGCGATATATACCAGACAAAAAACATAGCGAGCAATGGAATACAAGAATTATCGTGGCATTGGGTGGATGGAATCTCTCACGGAAGATCTAGGTTGTATTGCCATTGGATATTCGAATTCCTTTGCACTAGGTAATGATCATGTATAAATATAAATGAGTGTATAACGTAATACTTCAACATATCAATCTAAACCTGTACAAGTAACTTGTCCCGCACTTAATATCCCATTACTATAAACGTCAAATAAGACATTTATATAAAATAAAAATAAAAAAAAAATGGAGTACATATAAGTATATACATATATATATGGAATAATAATGAAATATTTAAGTAAATCATCAATATTTTTAATTAATTTTTTATTTATCACTGTCATGATGTGCAATATAAAATAATTTGTCTTTAGTCATGGACTCAACAATATTTCTCTTAGTCACTCTACTTTTATTTATACAAAAAAAAAAAAAAAAAACAACAACAACAAATTTTATGTTGTTTTTTTTTATTTATTATAATTTATTATAATTGTTGAATAAAAATTATATTTTATATATGAATAACGGATTATTTGTAATTTTACGATGTGTATAACTGTCAATTTAATACAGATGTGGGTGGGGTGAAGGACAAGATGAAACGCAGATGAATAAAGTGAATGGACTTTAAAAATAATGGCAATATATATAAATGTGTATGAGTATACACATGTACATATAAATATATATATAAATATGAGTGTGTTGTGGTGACTGTATAAGCTCCAGACAAACGGTAGCCCCTTCACGCGACTTTAATTTCATGCTAATCCAATGCTAATTTGCTCTGACCAACGATTACGATGAAAAGAACGACACGTCCTTCTTAATTAAACCACCGCAAAGCGTATCGCATCGTCATTAATGGCGTTAAACCATTGGTCGGTCCAGCAATTTATTCCATTGACTTGCATACACGTTCAATCACCCATATAATTTTTTTTTCGACTGTTTTTTTTTTTTTTTTTATTTAAAAAAATTTTTTTTTTGCTTTTATTATTTCTTTATATATTTTTTATTATTTAATTTCATTATTGCTATTTTTAATTTTTTTTTTTTTTTTTCTGCTCATCACTTATCACACTCCGTTTTTTTTTTTTTATATATTATTTTTTTTTTATTTCATGGAAATTTATTTTATACACAATTATTGTCAATTCAATGTCATTATCAATTTTTGTTCGACAATAATTAATAAATAATCCAATTATGCAATATATAATTGTTTATAATAAATATTAAATATAAAATGTGTCATACAAATAACAATTAAATATATAATTATATATAATCAAAATGAAATTTTATATGAATCACATTTCAACTTTATAAATAACAATTTTAAAATTTCCAATGAATATTTATATTAATAAATAAACTATATAAACTTGTCAAGAAATAAAAATCAACAAGATTATATAAATTTACATACATATAAATGCATTTACCATCTCATTTTTATTCTTTTTCTTCATATACTTCTACACACATTGAGGAAAAAAAAAAAAAAAAAAAACAATTTTTTTTTTTTTATATATATATAAATAAATGAAAAATCATAAAAAGCAATTCAATAACTCACAATCGAGTTGTGTCCTACTACACTTGCCATCGTCATTACCCAAGTGGCAACCAATGATTATCCATCTCATTATCGATCAACAAATTTACGTCAATTTATTTTTACTATTTTTCATCATCGCGGGAGTCCTTACATATACCAAGTTAGTTTATCATATCTATCCTCGTGTATACACACATACATACATGAATATATATACATATATATATATATATAGAGAGAGACCATTTATAAAGACAAGATATTACGATCAGTCGTCAATTATTATAAGAAGAACCGCAACCACCGCCGCAACGTGTGTATACCATACAGATTCATATCGTCGACGATATAAATAAACGAGAATCACGAGCGTTGTATATATAAACTAAGTGGAATATATATATATATAGTGTACACTCATGTTGCACTACTTATTTTCATTGGAGAATTTTATTTGTTCGATAGAGACCGACATTTATATATACAAACTTGTGCTCGTGTGTATACACAATATTTGCCCTCGCCTCTTATTTTATTTAACCTCTCTCATACTTATCCCGTATATATATGTTTGTGTATGTGTGTATTTTCGTCTTTAATTCGTTACACATAATTCATTTTATTTAAAATTATTCACTATATATATCTACTTTGGTATTATATCAATCATATATAAAATTTATTTACCGTTCAATAATTTTAATGATCCAATTTAATTTTACCGACACTTTTTTTTTATCATCTTCATCATCATCATTATCCAAGTTTTTTTTTTATTTTTTTCGCTATTTATTATTATATTATATTGAAATAAAAGAAGAAAATAAAAAAAGATGAAAATTAATTATTTATTTGGTTTTTCAAATTATTGGATTGATAAGTTGTAAGTAAATATATATAGGGATGTATATACCACGTGAGCAATCAAGTAAAGTTGTTATTGGCATTATCGCCATCATATAATAAATGCACGAGCACATGTGTGAGTGTGTGTGTGTGTGTGAGTGTGAGTTGTGTCCCATCGTGGATGTTGAATGATGAGCAAAACATGCACTTCTAAAAGGATCGTAATAAAGTGAGTTAGAGAAGGAGAGAGGACAGCAACGCGAAAGGGAGTAAGTGAAAAAAGAGAGTGAGTAAGGGAAATAGAGGGAGACTCTAACAGTTGCATTCACATAGTGGCCATAAACTTAACTCTGGTCATATTAAAATAGCAATCAATATACGCAATCGCAACTCGTTGGCCTTGATATTTTTATTCATTTTATTTCACAATTTTATCATATTTATTTTTATTTTTATACTTTTATTTATTTATTTATTTATTTATTTATTTATTCATTCATTCATTTTTTTTTTACGGTGACATTCAAACGTACGATAATTATTCGAAATCAATATAAGGATTCAATTAAATATTTTTATTTTATATATGTAAAGTTAATTTATACGCAGAATTAATATACAAAATAAATTTTATTATTGGGCTCACTGTGGCGCACTCAGGCAATTGTGAACATATAAACTCCCTAAAGTTGAGTTGAGTTGTGTTATTATATATTAGATAAAGTGTATTTTGTCATTATACGTATGTATGTGTTTGTGTAAATTTTTGGATCATTGCCAACATTGAATTTTATACAATAAAATTTTCGATTATTAATACAATTATTGTAAATAATATCATTTCAACTTTAGTAAATAAATTTAATTTACATTTAACTATAAAAAAAAAATAATAATAATAAATGGAAATAATTAAATAAATAAATATTTCTCTTTAAATTATTATTATTTTATTTACACACGATAATTTGACTTTTGGACTTTTTCATTTTTATTCAAATTTTTTTTTATTTGAAATAATATTATATATCAGTTATAATTCGATCATTTATATCGATCGAAACAACTAATCTTACACCTCGTATTGCAAAAGAGAATCGTGTACAAGTATTATATATGGAGAAAGAGAGTGAAGAAAAACAAAGAAAAATAAAAAAAAAAGTGAGTGAAGGAGAAAGAGAAGAGACAAGAGAACTATCGTGATACGTGAGCGCACGACGGGACGCACACGAGAATCCAAGCTCACGATTTTATTGTACGATGAAACACACTCTCATCTATACTACACGATCGAATACGCTTGTATAGTGGACTGCGAGTGCCGGAAATTATTGTAATCGTCTGTGTGGACGTGTTCAACCAAAGATCACGAAAGGCGAATGAGGATGGGGGCGGACAGGAGAATTGTTATCCAACAGACACATACACATTTTATATAATAATATATTTTATTTTTCAATGTGACACATAAATTTGCATTTGAATAAAATATTTATTTTTATTTTGAATTATTCAATCAGTTAGAAATTTACAATTTTTTTTTATTTTATTTATTTATTTATTATTTTTTTTTATTTTTATACAAGAGAAATTTTATAGTCGTTGGGGTCACACGATAAATGGCGTTTGCATTGGTTAGATACAATCGAGTTGAATGAGAGGTTATGTTAGGCTATAGACGATGTAGGAAAAAGGAAATTATAAAGATCGCTGTATATAAGGGGATAATGGGTAACTTGAGCGATTAGAGTGCAGTAAAGGGTCGCACGTCAGTAGAATCCATCGTCTTCAACATAAATCGATCCTAGCGCCAAGGCGCAATTCGCGCACTGTATACATCCGGCGTAACATGTTCTCTCTATTCGATATATACACACCTAATATTCTCATATAGCGTAAAAAAAAATCCTAATTTTTTTTTCTCTCCCTTTTTATTATTATTACGATCCCTCACTCGTCTCGCCCCCATTTTTTTTCTTAATATTCTATTTTCATATCGTTATTTCTTCATCTTTTTTTTTTTTTTTTTTTTTTCAAGTTTATAATGAAACAAATTCAAGAAAAAAATATATATATATATAATCAACAGTCTCTGTAAACATTGAAATAGAAAAAAAAAATTGATTATCATTAAATTTAATTATATATTTTAAATTTTAATTCTAAAAATGATAAAAGTGGTGGAGTGATGAGAATAAACAAAAAAATAAATAAATAAATATAAAGATAAGAAAAATAATAAAAAATAATGAAACAAAATTTATTTATTTCAATTAATTATTTATTTAATTTTTTTTCATTTATCATTAATTATTATCTGAGTTTTTTTTTTTTTTTTTTTTTTTTACAATCAAAGAGATAGTAATTTTGAATGAAAAAAAATGACGATTGAGAATATTGGAATCAATCGTGTCTATCATCAACGCTATACCATGTACACTTGATTGATATTTTTTTATTCGATGTATTTATTTATTTATTTACTTTTTTTTTTCTAGTCTACATCGGTTGACTATATAAAGTTGTACATGAAAAAAAAAAAAAAAATCTTTTCTCTATCATACGAAGGTGCGCAAGTGGTAGTTGTGTGAAGACATAATAATGGTCGACCACCGTGTCGAGAATCCACAGCACCGCGTGGTCAGTGACGCTTGACTATCTCTCATGCCAACAGTTTATATATATATATATATATATATATATATATATATATATCTACTACACGCTCACTTTCTCTGAAATATTTCGCATTACACAATTTTTTTTTTTTTTTTTCACCTCGTTTAACACACATTTTTCTAACCCCCCAGGTGGTAAATTTTATTACGCTTACGCTGAAATATAATAATATTAATAAAAATTTCAATTTACGTGATAATAAGGTTTTTTAAAATAAAAAAAAATGAGAAAGGAAAGAGAGAAAGAATACAAATTATGTTAAATATATCATGTTGTAAAATGAATAAAATAAAAAATTATATTAATGATTACATAGGGAATTTAAGTGAGCAGGAAGTGGTAGAGAAATTTTGTTAAATGTATATCTTGGAATACATTGACATTACGTAGGCGTCATGGAGCGTTTATGAGGAGTTTCCCCGCAGAGCCATTGAACGATAAGAGTGGGTAAGGATGCGGGCACATCGTAAAAGAAAATGTACGTGATAGATAGACGAAGACAAGATGTCCAGAGCGAAACGTGATGAGCCAATATATACACATATATATATATATATATATATACCTTCACCGTAATAATATACATAAAGTCAAACATAATATATCGTGCGTAACATTCATTTATTTTGATTTATACTCGACACCGTCACGTTCATCACTGTACATCATTACCACCATCATCATCATCATCATCATCATCATTATCATCAGTTACAAACGTCGTTCATTGATTACAAGTTGACCACACCAAATTTAATATATTTTATTTATTTATTAACATTTTTATTTTTATTTATTTATTTTTTTTTTTTTACTACATATACAAAGCGATAATTTGTCAAGTGAATTTATTTATGTAAAATAAAATAAAAAAACTCAACGTAGAGATGTATCAGAAAAAAAAAAAAAAAAAAATTCCTCAAAGTAATAAAATTGAAATAAAATAAAAATAAAAATTCTACTACTTCTATTTTCTACTCTTTTATCTATATAGGTATATATTATTTCAAATAGCACAACACTCAAGCTGATCTTGTTCGGGCGGTCTCTGAACAAGACAAGTACTAAATTCATTAAGTTCCAATACATTCCTCCATGTCTGCCACCTTTCGCACTTGCCGGTTTTTTGTTTGTGAACGCGAACGCGCGCGTTTATATGCGCAAAGCAACATACCTAAGAAGGACGCTCGATATATATATATATATATATATATATATGTGTGTGTGAGTGTGTATGAGTGTGTATATATATGTAGGGAAAATTCTGTGAAGCGTCCAACTGATTTATATACGAGATCTCGCCTCAACCAACAGTGCACATCCCTACGAGCATTGTTTACACAATGAATCCTTGTGTATTACATTATTATCACTGTATTATTATTACAATTACACTTTTTTACAAGTGAATACGTATCAAATTGATTGGTTAAAATTCATCAATAATTAATTAATCCTATATATTTAACTCTTAATGATGGAAATATATAAATATTAAATACAGTGTTACAAGTTTAATTATTAATTAAATAACGTCAAAAGAAAAGAATATATTTCAATTAAATTAATTGTGATATATATTTATAATTTACTTACAATACTCGTGGAATATAATTATTTAAAAAAATTAATTTCAATAAATGATGAATGAGAGATAAAAATAAAATTAAATAAATAATGATAAATAACACGATGAAATGACAAATAAAAATTAGACAAAAAATAAATATAATTAATTATTTATATCGTTCAGTAGCTCTTGAAATAGCTTAATCAAAGCCACATTTACAATATTATATTCGTGCACAAAGTGTACAATGTTTGCCAGTCACGATATCGTACTCATTATAGTAAGAAATATCGTGATCGTGTGTGGTGTATATATATAGAAAGACATTTATGTTTATGTGGGTATATGCAATAGGGCGAGGAAGTACAGTGCATTCATGCAAGAAGGAAAAAATAAGAAATGGAGCAAAAAACGTCCTTGCTTTCTTTGTCTTGTATTATTGGGTACACTCTCTGAGATATATCAACTTTTACACATCAAGAATTTTTTTTTTTTCATTTATTTTTATCCTTGCAATTGTTTTAAATTGGCGTGTATAATTCATTCGTTGACTGATCATTTGTGGATAAACAAAAATTATTCACAAACACGTGCCCACACTTTCAATTAAAATATTTCCACGCTTTTATCACACGCGTATAGTGAAAATATAACATTGAACTGGGCACGTTTCTTCTTCATCGTCGTCGTGACCGAGAATCATCTCGTATAAACACTCACACATTACTCACTATATTTTATATACCCATAATACAAGTGCAAACTCGTTAGTTTTGTATACAATCGACTATCACATGCTACATATATATATATATATATGTATTTTATAAATCCATTTGGTTCTTATATATATAGAAATGTAGTCTTGGAACTTGGAGGATACATAAAGGATTCGTGAGTTTAATAGGCGATGAGTTTTACTGTATAGATGATGGTAAACATCACACGCACACACTCTCACACAATCTCTCACACGATGAGCCATTTTAAACGTGTAATCTACATGCATATACATATACATGTATACTCACTTGACAAGTGACTTATAAACGACTAGTATTAGTATTGACTTGCGATAATAGTCAACCAAGATCTGATTGCAGACGAGAGATAATTGATCGAGGTTATGCTACACTACTATATATATTTACACATGAACTTGCACAATGAAAAACAAATAAATAAATAATTATAATAATAATGTGACATTTCAAATTGCGATCTTTTTGTATTTAAAGAGTGTATTTGTATGTGTACATAATGCAGTGGTTTTGTTTCCATCACTTGTCATTAATCATATTTTTTTTTTTTTTTTTTTTTTTACATGTATAAATACACTCGGTATGAATTGAAACCTGTAGAATTATTATTCTACCATATAATTTTTATTTATATTATTTTTGGTTGTTATTTTTTTTTTTTTTTTTACAGCCAATATATTTTTTTGTTTCTACGGTATTTTATTTCATATAATTATTTCACAGATTGAATCTTTAATTTTAATTGCAATTACGTGGTTGTGTATTTTACATACATAAATGTTTATTTAATTATGCGAATAAAGAGATTATGGATAATAAACATTGCAAAAGTAAATACACAATTAAAGTACATGATGGAAGAATAAATAAATATATAAAATAAAATAAGATAAAATGAGATAAAATGAAATAAAATGAAATAAAATGGAATAATTGAAGATTAAAAATTTCAAGAGATTTAGAATTTATTAATAAACTTCAAATTATCAAGCAGCCAACATTACCTTATACGAAATACATAGACAATGATCATATATATATACATATGCCCTGGGACTATTATTATCTGTGGTGAGCGTCATGTAGAGGACAATGCCCCCTGACCGTGGTGCAGGTCAGGATGCTAGGCACATCGGAGAATGAGGAATTATTGTTGCCTATTCCATCTTCCTTACTGGCCCTTACTCCCGCTGTGCAAATATACAAGTGTCAGTGGACCGTTGCTCCAGGCTGTCCCATCGCATTAAGCTTCCCATCATGAAATTATAACTTACCACATAATTCTCGCACAAAAAATTATTTTTCACACATACACACATACACATATATATATATATATATACAAGATATAATTATTTATATATTTAATTTTACAATTGTTCTCAGCATTATATAACATACAATAAAATATTTCAAAATTTTATTTATTTAATTTTCATTTATTTATTTTTTTTTAATTTTTTCATAAACATTTTTTAATGATAATTCTGTATAATATTTCAATGTCACGTTACATGAGAATAAAAGAAATAAAAAAAAAAAAAAAAAAAAAAATTATATAAAATTTGTATGCAATAAAATACATTTATACATATAATATTTTCTGTGTGTGTGAGGGTGAGGAGGAGGAAGGGAAGTATATATGTATTCTGTATAAATCTACATATATATATATATTTTTCACGAAAGCAAAAAGGTTAAGTAAGGTCATTGAAGAAAGTAGCATGGGATATATCACATGATCGTGAGTATCGTAGCCAATTAATCGTTGTTAATCGTCCTCTTGGCCATTTAACATACACATACAAAGTACGTGTAATTTTTAAATACATAAAAACATGTAAAAATACGTGTGGAGATAGATTGTGTAATGGTTGGAATAATAAGTAAATATGAAAATGTAATTGTGGACGGTTTATTGTGGGAGCGACCAATTTCCTTTTACTCTGACTCTTGTGTGTGTGTGTGTGTTGGTTAGTTTTCAAGGGTCAGATAAAAGAGTGATGGTGTTATCTCATAAAAACCATCTCTTTTAACAGTCATGAAGCACACGGTGAAACAAGGAAGTTGTTGGGTGAAGAAACGCGAGCGTTCTACAGCTTGATGGTAGTGCCACACGTTTTAAGTTACTCGCTTGCGGGCATTTACGTCTTGACTGCACACGCACATCATATTCATATATATATATACATATAAAAGAGAAAAGAATATTGTCCAGAAAAATATATATACAAGCTGCAACGAGTAATAGTTGGTTGAACCCGGAAGGTAAATTTGTTTTTTATTCATGATGTCATCAGTGTATGATGTCATGTTTAATATAATGCGGTGATGTATAAAAATGTATAAAAATTTTTTTTTGATAATCATATGAATTAATATTGAATTAAAGTAACTATTTATTATTGAGTTATTTGAATAATTTCTCTTTTTTATTTTTCATTTTTTTTTTTTTTTCTTTAATGATTAATGAATAATATTTCAAATCGATTTTTTTTTTTTCTTGTACACATTTTTTATTATATTCATCTCACGATGAATGAAAATTTGTTGGTGTTTGTGTAATTTTTATTTTTTTTTTTAATACATAAAAATATTCACTTGAACAAAATTCGTGATGATTAATTGAAATTAAATTCAAAAATAAATTCTCGTAAAATTGTTTACAAATAAATTCAAGATAAAAATAAAATATAAATAAAGAAAAAAAAATTAATACTGTGATATCTGATGACTGCGTGGAATTTTCACGGATGTGCACATCAAGATATTGTTTTTTGTTTTTTTTATCCATCACACACACACATACATACACTTATAATATATTCTCTTTGTTTGCGCGTGCAAAAGAAGTGAATAGAGAAGATGAAGATGACGCACATGTTCACGGTTGATCCTCGGGGCCATCGATAAGGCGTGGATAAATTCTCGCGAATGGGTGGCTCCTCTTGACTGTAATCCTTTGTCGCTGAACATAAATTCAAAGTCAATGGTACACATATACATATATATACACATATATATATATATACGCATATACATACAACACTCATGATACAACATAAACAAATATTAATGACAGATAGAAACAATTCGAGTACATAAAATTGTAAAAATTCAATTATTACACAATTTAATTTTTTATTTTCATATAATTATTTATAATTACAACAATACTTGTGCCATGTCATTGGTGAATGCATCTACATACATATACTACGAACATAAAAAAAAAATTTTGCAAATCATCGTCAAGACATTGTGATAAACGTCACTCGATTAATCGTCAACGTATTATCGACAAGTAAATCATAAAATAAAATAAATAAATATAATGAAATGAGTTATTGCTATATACTTGGCTTACACTGTTGCATCTAAACTATTATAATATATAAATATAAATATATATTTCTATATATCCATCTCTTTTGCGATGATTCGATTATTCCAAGCGTGATTCATAAATCACTGAGAGATTTAATCAACATTTGAAGCGCGCACACAGTTAATAAATATATATATATATATATATAATATTGCTTGAAGCAAATATATATGTATACATACATACACACACATATATATACGAGTCATAAAGTCATAACTGTCCAAGTATAAAAGGTCGGCTTCAAGGGTCGTTTGGCTTGCATTTAAATCAGTTTTTGGACAAGTTGAAATAGCAAAGTGGAATAAAAAAATTTTAAATGTATAAAAAATTCATGGGTAATACGTACATTTGTGTGCAATCTTTTAGTGCTAAAAGGAATATACGTAATAGGAAAGGTCACGTATATATAAGAATTTACGTGTGAGTATATATATGTATGTGTGTGTATGTATTTGTATATACGTAAAAGTCGTGTAAGCGTTTGCATAGATATAGGACCTTCATTCTCCTTTTCTCATTTTCCACTTCCTCTCATTTTTTTTCTCGTGCAATTGCTGCAATTGCGATCTATCTATGTATATATACTGTGTGGTATCCTCATTGCTTTGTGTAAAAAAAAAATTGCACATGCATCGTCGATGTGCAGTACGAGAGAAGGGGATGGGAGAGGGAGGGTGGGGGGTTCTTATACTGCGCGAGTTTACAACACCCATTCTCTCTTATATATATATATAAATGTTTGCAAACATAGACTTGTACCACATTTACTATTTTACTTATGTATATGTGAGATTTGTATTTTTACTCGTTGCAATGTCCAGTGTATATATACAGGGTCTTTCAACGTGGCACGTACGTTTGGTATACGATAGTTTGAATTTTAACGTAATTGCATAATTTCACGTTTGGATGGAGAGACCAGATAAAAAAAAAATATTTATTTATATATATATATATGTATATACGAGGTTTTGCCTTGAAAGGTGAGCATCCAAACAGTTTGTCAGACTTTTTTTTTTTTTTTGTATATACTAGGGTTGCAAAACAAGTCCACGGTAGTTTTTCCAATTTTTTATTTATTTTTTTATTTATTTTTTTTATTATTATTGTTTATTTTTTACGGATCGAAGAGTATAGATATACTTGAGTGTATATATTGGAGTGGGTATGAATGTATGAATGTGTGAGTATGTGAAAAAAAGTGTATTGGTGCATATTATTGTACACGCGGTTCTCAAGTTAAACGAGCAAGGGCACCAGCTACGACGATAAACAGTCGCCTGGTAGCATTGTTGCTTCGCTGTTTATGTAGTTTGGTTCTTTCATGGGCCAGTTAAACGTAACGACCGTTGTGGCCTGCCGTAAAAAAAAAAAAAAAAATAAATAAATAAATAAAATAAAAAAGAAGTCCCAGGCAAATGAGGTTGCCAATGAGGTTGAAATAAAGAGGAGAAAAAAAAGTGTTTTTTTTTTTTTATTTATTTTTTATCGGTTATATTATTGACTATATTCCTTTCACTTGTTATTATAACGATATATATATAGAATTATTCTCATATTTGTCAATTTTATTTATTTATAATTATTGATGTATTAAAAAAAAAAAAAGAAAAAAAAGTTTTTTTCTTTTTTTTTTTCTTCTGTGTTCAAAGTTTATAGAGTTTTGGTGAATAAAATAAATTTCAGGTGTGAATTGTGTGGATTATTTCATCATGGATTGATAAATGATAAAAAAAAAATGAGATGAAAAAAAAAAAATGGATATTGTGATTTATTTATTTATTTATTTATTTATTTATTCGTGATTTTATTTGATTATTCCATTAGTTTAGAGTTGTTGAATGAATTGACTTAAATGAAAGAGTTGTCGGTAAGTCTTTTAATGTTTATATATATGGACACACACGTCGTAGCTTTACACAAGAATTTTTTTGCTCTCACTATACTGAGTTGAGTGCCCAACGTCATAAGTGTGCAAATCAATTTCTTTGTTTGCGCCTTTATATTTTATTTTATCTCTATTTATTTTCTTGTACATATGTATGTGTATATTTACCCTAAATCATAATAACTCTTAAATATATATATATTCAAATATACAAAAAATTCTACCTGTATATAAATACACATATGTACTTGCACAAAATGATCAGTATTTTAGAAATACAATAATAAATGTTCTATTTTATTTATTTATTTATTTTTTTTTTTCTACCTCATTCTCCTCCTAATTATCACTTTTTTCATTTTGATAAAACAATATTTAATTAATTATAACAATTATTTTTATTTTTATTCATGAGTTATTTATTTATTTAATATAATAAATTTCATGAATAAAAAAATTTTTTCAATAATTTTTCTGTTTATTTATTTATTTCTTTATCATTATTATTATTATGTTTTTATCGTAAGTGGATAAAAAATTTAAATTGTGTCGAGTGAAGTAGAGGCAATTGCGAGCAAAGTGTGAGTAAACAAAAATAAATATATATGTATACACACACACGTTTAAATAGAAGTGAGAGGGATTTAAAGTTGTCAGAGCAAGACTTGTATATCGACTTGAGTGGAAAAGAGTTAGAGATAGCGTGTGTAAGAAAGATAAAGTGATATAGAGTGTAAGAGAGAGGCCTCGGTCGCGTGTTAACCGTCTAGTCTCGAAGGGCGCAGTACGCTCTCGTCTTTCGCGCAAGCAGGATTACACCAATACTCAGGCTTATACTTGTGACCACGTGCTTCCTGTTGTTTGAATTTGTCGCGGTAAAAAATAAACACGTATTATTTCATGAAATGAATGGATAAATTTATCATTGCAATTTTTTGTTTTACATGAATAACTTTTTTTAAAAGAAAAAAAGGGAGGAAAGAAAAAAAAAAAAAGAAAAAGAAAAAATGATGAAAATATAAACGAAAAATTTTTGTGTGTTAATAAAATTAATTTAATATTATTATATTTATTTTTTGAATATAAAATTATATAATTATGATTTTATTTCAATTAAATATTAAATTGTAATGAAATATTCACGTTTGAATGCCGACAATTCATCAGTGATGATAATGAATTCAATAAGTTCACGCTTACCAACGACGCTTGAAAGTGCTGCGGTGAATATCACTGGCAGCACAATCCGAACAATCCATTAGCAGGCAACTCACGATTTTTCATCTCTTTCTCAGTGTAATCCTTGGTTGAATAGTAAAAAGACTTGGGGTCGGAGAAAAAAAAAAAAAAGAACAAAAAAAAAAAAGAAGAAAATATGAAAACGTAAAAATATATAAAAGAATAAAATTATTATATCGAAATAAAAACTGTAAAATTTCAATGAAAATGAATTTTTTATAGTTCAAATTTTATTTTATTTTTTGTTTTTAAAACTATTATACAGTACAATGAATAATATTAATTGATCATATAAATTATTAAATGATAAAAGGAAAAAAAAAAAAAACGAAATCTCCCTCCATTGTTATATAAAATATATTTATTATTGTATATTTTATAATAAAAATATAAAAAATTAAATTAATAATGTGTGTAAAAAAGTTTTAGTGTGTGCGCGTATCGATCCATCGTAACCATAAATGGATGCGGTTGATCATACGCAAGTGGGTTTATAATACTGAAATACACAGTGCGAATAAAATTGCGTGGGACGTGTATAGTTATTTGATATATATCGTGTCATCAAAGTGACTTATTTATATATATATATATATATTTTTTTTTATATACAAATGATGTATGCAACAACGAGAGACGAATGACAGTGACAGTAGAGAAAAGAGTCGTGTCACTGACAATTATTTGCATATTATATATATACACAGAAATTTCTCGTAGCCTTTGATAACACATTTGATAAATATCAGTGTGATTATGTAAATGGGAATTTATTATTTATATTATTCGTATATATACAAACAAATTATGCAAAGTATTTGACATACATGTTCTAGAATTTTCAATACACTGTAAGAGTAGAACGCGGAAATACATAACTAAATGACATTAAAAAAACATTTATAATTTATCGTAAACGATTTTAATGTTATATAAAAAGTGATAAAATACATTTACTCATTATTTACAAGATGATTATCACATTCATACAAAATTATAATGAATTCACATAAAAATTACACTATAAAAAATAATAAAAAAAAAATTTTTTCATACATTTTTATTTTTACTTAATGATATACACAAGTAGAAAAATAAAGAAAAAACGTAAGAAGAAAAAAAGAAGAAAAAAAAAATACGTGACATTAATGAAAAAAATGTATTATTTGTTGTAATTATTATTTTTTTTATTTTATTTTATTTTTTGGTTTAGTGAATGAGTGCAAAAGTTTTGTATTTAATAATTAAATTCGTGATTTATATTATATAAATCCATTTCACATGTGCCATATAACGGATTATACACACCAAAATTGGTGTCATAGTTGAAATATCCAGTATGTCAGTTGGTGGTATGAGGAGATTATGCAGATTGGGACTTGCGGCAGTCCTTGCAACTGCACTTTGTGTCCTTACTCTGGTCGACATGCCTCCCCAGTTGCCGCAACTGCCAACGGATCCACCGCCCACACCAGGTATATAAATACACATACACATATATCGATATATAAAATCAATGGAAACAGTTATTCTATTTATCTTGCCTACATATAATAGAAAAAGAAAAAAAAAAAAAAAGAAGAAAAAAACAATAATAAATGAATGAATAAATAAAACTATTGAGTAAAAATAAATAAATAAATAAATAAATAATAGATTTGAACATGTCGATAATCAATTATATAAAATAATAAATAATTTTATAAATAAATAAATGTATACATATATATTTAATCCGATTGTTTAGATATATACATTTCTATGTAATGTGTGTGTGTGGGTAATGAGTGCGTGATGAGAGTTAATGATACTCGGTCGACTTTGATCGAGTATCCGTCCAGCGTCTGTCACGCAATTGTATTCTATGTATACATACATCTTGAGTATATATATATAGAGTATTTTTCATCTATCTATATATCTTGGTAACATATATTTTTTTGTTTATATGATTGTATTTGTTGTTATTTATTTTTATTTAAGATGAATTTTACTCGGGCACAAAAGCGTGACTCTAGGGAATCGGATCAAATTCCACGAAGGCTTGAGCGTCGCTGGACACACGTACTTGCGTATTTATATACAATTGAACAAGATGGAATAGAGAGTTAAAAATGAAGTTTTACCATCATCACCACCAGCATCACCACCACCACCACCACCACCACCACTGTAAATTCATTGCCTGTCTCTGAATAAAGACGAGGAATCCCGTTGGGACATAAAAACGCCGTAAATAATCAGGAGATCGTGCTTTTTTGACACAACATAAATCTATGGTTGCCCCATCGTTGGGGTTAGCAACTTCGTTAGTCGGATATAATTTACGGTCACCGCGCGAATATAGTCAGCTGTTGAATGTCTTATGGCGGTTTCTTTGCTTGATATACTCATAATGGACACATAACCCATAGTAGATAGAGATAAAAATATCTATGATATATGTTTGTCACATTTATAAATACATATATAATATATATTTTTTTATTTTTTATTTATTCATTATTATGTATGTAAAAACAAAAAACAAAAAAAAAAAAAATTTTTTTTATTTTTATTTTATTTATTTATTTATTTTTTGTTTATTTCCATTTGATGTTTCTCCCTCACGGATGGGATTATTGATGATTATTACGTGTCAACAGGTAGTGAGCCACCAGCTACCAGGAGCATTGTGGCTTATTCATGGGCGAGAAGATTGGCGCTGGATTATCGTCCGTCACGTGAATGCACAATAGAAAATGAGAATGACGATGTCAATGACAATAACAATGACATAGCAGTAACAACCCCGTTGTCAACAAATACAACTTCGAATGACGTTAAAAAAATGTGGCTGGAAACGATTCCCGGCCGTTTATTTCTCTACACCGGTCACTTGGACACAAGAGTAGTTGGCTATCCGAGCGTCCGTGTGATTGGCGTTAAACGTGAATCAACTGTGTCTGGTGCGCTCTTCTGCACTATTTGGTAAGAGAATTCGATTTTATATACATGATATCCCTTTTATTATGTATATATGTATATGTGTGACACACTCTAGTGAGCATGAAATAAAAAATAAAATGGAAATAAATGAAATAAAATAAAAATATAAGAGATGGGGGAGGAAGAGGGAGAGGGAGAAAAAAAAAATACTTTGAGGTGGCGTGTCGGGATTTGCGATAGTGACGGAGTGTATGGAGCATTTATACATGTGTGTGTGTGTGTGTATAGAGAGAAACGATGCGATTGCACTCAAGTATTCAAGCGTATAAGAGAGGGTTTAATGAGCCACGTACACTTTGTCCATCGTAGACTCGTTTGAGAGTACGCGAAGGATAAATAGTCTTTCACAGGCATCGCGACAGCGTCCGGTGTATATACTATATAGACGCACAACGAATTAAAATAAATTGAAAAACAAGCTTTATTGTCCTGTCTTTGCATGTGGGTTCGTACGTCTGTTAAATTCAAACATGCGCTTTTGCGATAATTGGACCTCGATCATTCTTCAATTACATCGGTTGTACAAATACATTTTTTTCCAATAGTGTAAAAATAAAGAAAAATACATATATGTAACAAAAAAAAAAAAAAAAAAAAAAACATAATAAACTAACCAACAAATTTATTTACAATGAAATAAATCAAAATAGAACAATCACAATTTTTTTAAAATTTTATTTCATATATAACACATACAGATCTATGAATTATTCTAAACTGTGCCCTCTTGTCCCCTTGAACTTATACACACACACACACACACACTATACTCATTCTCCCAGGGAGTTATCGCGTAAAATTGCCGTTGAGTGTAACGGATCCCACGGGTATCACGAGTGAGAGACAAGACGGAAGGAGTGATTACTGTAGTCGTTAACGTTAGTGGGTCCTCCATCTCATTTCACAAACCTTCTATTTTCACATTTATTTATATTATTATTATTATTAAAACTACTGTACTATTATATTCATAATGTAGTACGGATCAATTTGTTTGTATATTGCATTGATAATAGGAAGATGACGTTGAAAAAAAAAAAAATATATATATATATATATATAATAGTAAAATAGTTTGTAAATTATTAGAAATTTTATTTACAACAGGCATGAAGATCATGATGGAATACATTCATTCAGTATGGAGGCATTGGTATCAGACATCTGGCTAGATGAATGGGGTGGTTCATCAACGGGATATACTGGCATTCTCATTACTTGTCCACTTCCGGAATCAGAAACACGTGCATTACGTGTTTTTGTTGGGAGTACTGCCTGCTACCACAATCCTAGTCATAGTTTAATTATAAAACGTGATGAAAATATAAAAGATAAAGAAAAAAATGAATTTACTGTTTGTGTAAAGGGTCTTGATTTTGATGATGATATCAGTGAAAAACTCGTGGGTTTTTTTGAATTATCACGTATACTTGGAGCAGGAATGATATATGTATATGTATATAATGTTCATGAAAATGTCACGAGAGTTTTGAAATATTATGAACAAATAAATGTTGTTAAATGGTTTCGAATAAATTTACCTGGTGATTTACCGAATAATAATATTGATAGACGACAATTATTTAGTAAAGATATATGGATTAAAAGGCGAATGGAATTAATACCGTATAATCATTGTTTCTATGATAATATTTATAATTCGGAATTTATTGTACCAATTGATATTGATGAAATGATTATACCAATTAATATTAAAACTTGGTCACACTTATTAATGAATGAAAGAAAAAAAATGGGTAAAACATTCAATGATTATGCCTCATATGCTGTAAGAAATGTTTATTTTTTTCCCGAATCACAGATTAAAATTAATAAATCAATTGTTATATTAAATAATACAATTAATAATTATACACAAATTTATAATTATTTCAATACAATGAGAACAACAAGTGTATCACCAGAAGGTGATTCAGTAAAGAGTTTTATATCAACTAAACGTACACTCACTGTTCATAATCATTACGCTTTAACAACATTAAATCCATCAACAAGACGTGCCCATCATTTGGATTCACGCGATGTTTTGAAACATCATCATAGACAATGTGACAATGATCATCTCGATTGTAATCGTTTAATGAAAAATCTCACAATTGACAGATCCGCGTTTAAATATATTTATGAATACAAGGCCAGAGTCAAGCGAGTCTTGACAAAACTTCATACTTTAATGTAGTCATTTTAATTAATAAAATAAATGCTTTTGTTTGGCATTATATAATTATATTAAATAATATATCATCACCACATATCCTCTATCCATACAAACAAACAAATTAATTAATTAATTAATAATAAAAAGGTAAGTTTATATTGTAATTTAATTCGGTTTTATTTCTCAATTGATGCATCAAGATGTGAATCGTAAGGGTAGGTCAGTGTTTGCACATGTTGAGCAGTGTATGCGCATTTCCCCTCCATATGACCAATGGATATATATATATAGTATTATTTGTGTAGATATATATGGATACATGATGATCCGGCGGCGCGAAACGAATCCTCGAACAAACTCGGAGCATGCGCTACACCGAGAATTTAATCGTTCAGGATACACTTACTATGGAGACACGTGGATGTTCAGTGATCTTGGTGCGAGCGTCCAACGACAAGCGTTGCTATATATATATGTATACATGCTATTTTATGTAACACAAAGTTCCGTATAATAAAAATTCGCTATCCAAACAAATTGAGAATTTTGTGAAATGCCGTAATATTTATAACGTGAGATGAATCATCTTTGACTGTACATACATAACATGAGTGTGTGAAATAATGTTTAATTTTGTTGATTAAATAGTCTAGTGACTGTTACGCTTGTTAGTGAAGGTATAACGGTATGAAAGTTTTAAGTATAGAAACAAAGCAGAACATGAGACACAGTTATTCGTGGCCAGAACGTGTGGTTACATTGAAAATTCGTGTTAATCCCGTATCTGGAACGTATAAAATTATTGATAAAGGACAATTACGTTTATTAACATCAGAAAATGATATTGCGAAATTAGAAAAATTTTTTGCATCATTTGGTCAATTGCATCGTGAAGAAAATACAACAGCAGACACACCCGATAAAAATATTATATCAGAGATAAAAATAAAAGAGACCGTATTATTGTCGTGCTGTGAAAAATATAATCGTAAAAGTCTATCTTGTAATTTGAGTGATAATTTTAATTTACCACCAATTATTACTGTAGTTGATTACGATAGTGCTAGTACATCATCTAAATGGACAAGTAGACACGCATGTGATAAATGTAAATCACAGGATTTTTTAAAATTACAAATTAATCCATTTCAACAAATGCCAGTGACACCTGATAACAACAATATTCACAGTGACAATGTGAATTTTACAAATCGTCGATTAAAATTGCGCGCAACAACTCTTGACTATCCGGCAAATGTTGATAAATCATTTCGACGAAGAACCAAGAGTTTTACGGAAAATTCACGATGTGAAAATGAAGGGAATGAATCGACATTACGTCCATTAGTCAATCGCAAAAAGGAAATGACCCTCAGGCGACATTATTATCCAGAGGGAGGTTGGGGTTTTGTTATAGTCACTTGTTCCGCGTTGGTGCACTTTCTAGGAGTTGGTCTTCAACTGGCAGCACCTGGAACTATATACATCTCGGCACAATTAAAATTCCATCATCCACCGCTTCACTCGGCAGGTAGTACAAATAAATTTATTTAATGTCTAAGTATCATTTAAATTGAGAGAAACAAAAAACAAAAAAACAAACAAACAAACAAATATTAAATAAAAAAATCCACTAGATATGCAATTGCATCAAGAATTATTACTCTTTATATTATGTTGAGTTGAAATAAAATATTTCCTATAGTTAATTTTACATAAATCAATCCGTCAAAATTTTTATATTCACATTCTAAGGAAAAAAAAAAAAAAAAAAAAAAAAACATAGCGGTACATCCATCGGTCAGTTTATTATTCTTTTAATTCAACATAATCTCATGCTGTGTTGATTTATGAGGTACATTTTCAAATAAGATCCATTGAATCTGTTGGTTTGAATGATAAAAAAATATAATTGAAACATGCCATAATTCATTCTTGATGCAATTCAATGAACAAAAAAACTTGGCTTCTGCACATCGATTGAATACAAATTTACCCCGTTGGTGTATCGTAATGTTGAAATAAATACTATCAAATACTCATGGTCATACAACGTCTCTGATGAATAATAATACTGTCAATTTTGTTTTGTTTTTTTTTTTTTCTCAAATCACCAAGAGAAAAAAAAACATATATATATATATATTGTATATTGCGAGAGGCGATTGTATTGTCATCGCTGTATACATCACATGGCTACTTTCATTCTCGTGTTGGGAATCTATATTAGCATGACGTTTTATGTTGCAATTTTTCGTGCTTGGCCAATTGTAATGACTCATTGATTAATGCTATGGGAATCCATCAGTTGTCATTAGACGTTGAATTCGCATCCAACATACATTTCGCTTTGTCATATTTGTAATTTATGATGGTCATCATTGTGCTATTGACATCACAAATCCATTGGATATTGATTTATTCATTGATTTATTCATAAATCATCAGTTATAAGTTGGCAGTGTGCCACAAATTGTATTCGTATATCATGAAACATTCAATTATTCGACAAACTTACCCAATTGTGAGATAAAAGTGAATATTCGATAGTAAAAGTTGGTGAAAAAAAGTTTTAGGTGTAACATCTTGGTACTACCAAGTTTTATTCCGGAAAAAAAAAAAAAAAAGTGACGTGACATATAGTAGATGGTAACGAAAAGTTTGACATTTGTATGGAAGACAAGACTTGGTCGTGAAAATGGAAAAAACATCAGAGAACTTACATCCCATGGGACATTATAGACGCCGAAATTCTTACACTACTGCCATTGAAGAGAATAACGCGCTTATCTTGCAACCAACCGAGATAATAAGACGTCGTAGTATTGAGGCCAAATGGAATTCACTGAGACAAAAAGAAATGACTGCTATCAGTCAAAATTCTAAAAATTCCCCAGAATCTTCATTGTGCATTCAAAAAAATGATAACAATTTAATGAAAAGACTATCATTAGGTGATCCATTATTATCACTAGAAGAAATTCAACAACAGCAAGAAATTTCATCTGCATGTCCAGAACTAATGTCACAAGTTTTTCAATATAAATTATTAGTGAAAAATGATGAGACACCACTTTGTAAGTGTAGAAAAGATTCATTGATATCTGCAAAAGGCTCATCCTCAACAGTATCTGCAATTCGATATCAAGATTCTGGTTATTCATTATCAACATGTCAAAGTCTTATTATTCCGTCATCTGTGAGAAATTCTACTAATCAAATTCTCACCACAAATGAACGCAGACATTCGGATCTAACGCATTGTCATCGTCAGCATAATAATCAACGTCGACTCTCAGATCAACCTCTAGTAAAACCGTATCGCAGTAATGACACACAAATAACTTCACTTTCAACGACAATCTCATTACCATGTCCATTATTAGCACGAGATAACAGTAGATGCTCAAAATTTATCAATAGACATAACCATTCAAATTTCAAACATATGCGTAATTTTACCCAACGAAATTCCAATTTGAGCATTAAGAATTTTCAAGAAGAAAATCCCAAACCAATTACTGATCGAATGATGAAACGAAGATTTTCAGAACAGCTTATTTTGGAAGGTGGTTTAACATACGATCCTGAATTCGAACAACTAGCAGAAGTAGATGACCCTGAAGAATCATTGACAGGTGTAATTGCTAGGAAAAAATTAACATTGAAAAGCCATTACTATCCTGAAGGACAATGGGGTCATATTGTAATTATCGTTGCTATAATAATTCAATTAATATGCCATGGTCTACAAGTGGCATCAGGCGTTTTATTGAGTTCATGCACGATACGATTTGACAAATCAATCAGCGTTACAGGTAAATTGGAATTTCTTATGTATAACATGATATAAATATGATAATTCACCAATTTAAATGTATAATTTATACACGACCGTTGCTAATAATCATGCTCATGTGCCACTTACACTTTCACTTCATTATTAATTCAAATATATACCTACCTCCATCTCACAATGTGACATTTTACTCACGCCCTTTCTATCTATTATGCATCTACCAAATTAGCGAAAATGACGTGACTAGTACATATATCATATATCATTTAGCATTAGGTTGACACAATGACAACTATGTTCTTTGTATACTCGTGATATATGAACTCTCTCAGGTGATTTCAGCTAAATTGTTAACGACATTGATACTTGTCTGAAAGTGACAAATTTTCGCTGATCATCGGCGCGCATTTCGTATAATATTTTTATTTTTTCATGACTCAGGCTCAAGTGTCACGACTCATATCTAATCACTTGTCTTTTACATGTCTTCTCATATTTATATTTTATTCACGTGTATATTACATTGGTATTGTACTGTCCAAGTAATTTAAAATACAAGTAATGTCTGTGAAAAAAATAGTGAGGATTAATAAATAATTAATTGTTGCCAGATATATCAAGATATTTTTTTCAAATTAGTATTTCAATATTTTTACCTATTGCAATGATTAAGTATCAACGAGTGATATACTTATCACGAACATTGGAAACTGATTTTATCCAGTCTATTATCGACAAAGGACACTGTATTGTTGGGTGAGGATACGATTTCTGTCTTACCAACGTTGATATTACTACTTATCTGATGGTGGTTTTGACGTGTACTGTGCGCATTTCGTATAAAAACAAAAGTCACATTTACTAAATTGTTCAATATTACAATTGTTATTTTTTACAACAAAATAAATATTATTATATCTGATGAATAATATAAATAATAATATTAATAATTATAATAATAAATTATAATTAATAATATGCAAAATAAACTAGAATTAATTTTTTGATTAAATAATTAAAATTTCAATTGTGATATAAAGAAAAATTGATAAAATTTATCTTCTAGATGAGACAGGTAATCCTTCTACTTCTTACAAAATTCTCTCATGTACAATTTTAGGATTAATCTTTTTTACAATGACAATGAATTTTAGAATAGAGTTTGCAAATAGGATTTTCTTCTGATTTACTTAATAGGGAAATTTGTAAATTTAATTGGCTCAACACTGCATGGGCTATTTAAACAAAGATTCTAATCTTCATTTGTGGCTGAATAACAGTTTTGCATTAAACATATATTATAGTAGGATAAAATTAATATATTTCATTACGTTAAAAATGGATTTTACTATATTTTGTTAATGATAAATAACTTGTGCTTAATTATATTACTTAATTATTAGTAATACAAAGTGAAATTTATCGTGATTTTAATGTGATAGTATCGAATTAATCAATAATCAAGAAATACGATGCATACGAGACTTTCACATTTTTCATATATTATTGCAATTATAAAATATTTTATATTTAAACAAATCACATAAATCATATTATAATTGATCAACTAAATAATTCTATTTATATTCAGTATGTGTGTGTGTATGTGTGCGTGTGAATAAATTGCTGTGAAAAAAAAAAAAAAAAAAGAGACTGGCAGTGTAAATAATCATCAAGAAAATTATATTTTCACGGTTAGATGAGTATTCTGAAAGTGATATCATAAATTATATTTTGCAATAAATTGAATGTATTTTATTTATTGCTTAATCAATGCAAAAATTATTTCTATGTAATTTTAATTCATCATTAATGAATTGACGTGTGATTTGCATCGGTTAAATATTCAATGAGTTGTAAATAAAAAAATATAAACGTGCGATACTTGAGATGAAAGAGCACGTGGTAATAATATGATAGAACGCGTGCGCATGTGAATTACCATTCAGTAGTGGCGAATCACACACAAACACACATGCACTTACACACTTTCTCGTTTTCACTCCCACGTTCTTTTGCTGAATGTGTTTTTCACCAAGATCCGCTAGAGATATAGTAGTTTAGGTCGCCGCAGAAAGTAAAGAGCAACGATACAGACCGTGAATTCATGTTGCAATTGGAGACAGTGACGAGTAAGAAATAGTAGAAGTAATAGTAGCAGTAGTAGTAGTAGTAGTAGAGGTAGTATTAGTAGTAGTATTAGTAGATGATGCTTGAGGTAATGTGAAACGCGTGACAGTTTATAACCGCGTTAAATAGAATTTTATTATGAGGTTTTTGTATTTTTAATTCAACTATTTAATTTGGTGTCATAAATATTATAATAATTATTGCCAAAAAATTTATATGAAACTACTTTTGGTTGAATAATTTTATATTTAAATGAATTGTAAAGAAAAGAAAAAAAAAATGGCAAACTCATTTTTTGTGACCTAAAATTGATGATGTCACTCGTTTCAATATCTCGGGCATTATCTTGGCCATTATTGAATACAATTAATAATAAATCAGTAACAATAAATGTGAATGATCATAATGATGTGATAAATGTGAAAATTGTGAATGAAAAAATTGATTTAAATAAAAAACAAGAAAAGCAACAGAAGAATAATTTCAATATCCAGGTTCCAATCAGAAAATTTCTCTATCGACATTATTATCCAGAAGGTGGTTGGGGTTGGATAATCATTTTTACAAGTATTTTAGTTCATCTTATTGGTACTGGTGTTCAACTTTCTGCACCGACAATCTTTGCACTTCCAACTAATATCAAGTTACAACATCATCCCTTCTACACGACAGGTAAATTGATAATCACCAAAAATTCTATGCAATTTCTTAATGAATATTACTTTTGCCATTTACCCACTATGCAGAAAAAGAAAAAAAAATAAAGACAAACTAAAATTCAACTTATTTAATGCAACAGAATTTTTTCTTCGTTAATGTATGCAAAGAAATGAGATAAGCTGTGTAATTTCAAGACTATGCATTGTCTCTTGCAAAAACTTTTCCAAATATATTCTCCTCTTATTATTTTTTTTTTTTTTTTTATAAAATTTGAATAATTTTTAATTTCCAAACTCTTGATAATTTTCAAATATATTAATTAATCAAAAATTTCAACATATTCATTTATTATATAATAATTGAAGAGATTATTCTATTTTTTTTTTTTTTTTTTTGTATATTCAATTAGAATTATCTATCACACGAGGTCATTAGTTATAAATTAATGTGATTCAGTCAATTTATGGTAAAGATAAGAAAGGGAAAATACACGATCTAGTAGTCAATAAATTCAAAGTTTCATCGTGGCTGTTGCCACTGGCGTATATTTTACGATTTGTCGCTTTTATTATAAGAATACGCGTCACACTGTAATGCAGTAGTGCACACACACACACACACACACACACACATACACACATACACATAGAGTTATGTATAATCTTCAATTTTAATTCACAATTTCATCCAAATACATATAAAATACTCGAGTGAATTTATTGTTATGTAAAATTTATATTTTTATTTATATAAATTCCTCAATTTATCGTAGTAATTTATACTATAATTTTTCAAGAAATAAAAAAAAAAAAATAAATATCGTCAATTAATTCAACAATATTTCGCCATCGATACGTGGCCACATGTCAATTGAGTAGAAGTTGGATAAAACCGATTTAATGGCGACGTGCAAGTGACTCGGAAATAGGAGAGTGCAGTATACTCGATGTCGATATCGTCGCTATACGATTTACGATAGGTCGTTAACGACTGTGTCAACCAATCACTGAGGGATTTCAACAAGGCAGTAGCTTGTCTCGTCAGCATACGTTTCAGTGAGGATACTGTATGGATGAGTATTGGAATAGTGTGAGCACGTGCAAAATCCTGACTGTCGTTGTGGCTACGTAACTTACAGTAGTACCGATCTATAAATGCGATGACGTAGAGCCCTCTAGAGGAATCAACGCTAGATGATACGGAAAAGCCATCACTGTACACGATCCATAACTGAGTGCGTTGACTATCGAAACAGAAGTCAAAGAAAAATAAATAAAAGAAATTTTCAATAGCAATAACGGGAACAAGTGCCACTTGCGTCCAATTCCCATTCGTCATTGGTATCAATATAATATCAATGATTTATAATCAAAATTTTTTATTTTTTTTTTGTTCTACTGTACATTGTTATACTCTAATTGGAAGGTGTGTAAATATATATCGCGAACAAAAATTGGAAATTTCAGTTAAAACTGGTCGTTGAAATCGGTAAAGGCGATCGATCGTGTACGCGATAGGAAAACAAGTTTTGATACGGACAACATGCGTGTCTCACCCGCGGGAGCAATCGAACCATTTGGATTGCGTGTGAGTGCCAATGACCAACGATGAATTCGATTAAGTAGAACAAGTCAAATTTATGCCCTTGCTTTTAAAATATTTCCCTTTTAAATCTGTAGCCACTCCCGGCTATTTTTATTTTGTTTTCTGTTTCATGCATTTGGAATATTTAATTAATTGAAACAAAATTTATTTATATTTAATTAAATTTGTTGAGGAGTAAATTGTGAATAACTAAAAATTCCAAATAAAATTCTGTAAATTATTTATACGTGGAAAATTTTGGAAATTCAGTAGATACCAAAAAATAAAAAATAAAGTAAGAAATTAATTGCAAATTTGTCTAGATGTGAATTAAATGAACAGAAGATGTAATTTATTTATGTAAAAAAAAAAAAAAAAAAAATAATAAATATATAAAAAAATCACGTCGTTCCAGGATAAAGTCGGTGTCTTTTCAAGAATGGATAAAGTAGAAAACTGTTCTCATCTGTGGACGTGTTTTCATGCGTGTATTATTAGAAGAAAATAAAAAATAATAATAATAAATAAATAAAAAATACCAGCGTATGTTCATTGTTGTCAGATATTTTTCTTCACAACAGATATGATTTTGGATTTTTGTCATTTACTGAATTACTCAGATTCCAATTCACATATATGAGTTGGGTGGAGAAGAAGACAAAAGATTTTTATTACATAAAAATAAAAAATATTATGCTGTGTACACCAATCTCAATGGTTGTTCTGTTCTTATGCACTATTTTCAATATTAAAAAAACCGCCATATTGGTAAGATAACCCGGCCAAGCTCTAACTCTCCTCGTCACTATATATACGCCATCTGAATTTTATGAGGAAGGAAAGTGGAAATTTATATTCTTCGGAAGTTTTGTCGAAGAAAAGTGTCTAGACTTTTCTGTTTTTACTGTACAATTACAAGGTCATCTACCTCATCCAATGACAGTCAGCCTGTTCATTTATCCGTCTCTCCCGTCTTGTTCTCCAGTAATTGAATCAGCATGTTAATAAAATTGCATACCCTGCATATATTTTTATCTCTGATAGTTGAGTCATAAATTATTTTATAAAAATGACAGAAAATATATTTTTTGAAGATTTCATTATTTCGATTGATTATATTTCCACATTTATGCATCAAAATGTAGGAAAAAAAAAAAATAATAATAATAAAAAGGTTTAGAGAAATATCGAATTTCATCACATTTCCCGAAGTGGTTGGTAAAATTTTTCGTGAATCAAAATTTTACAATTGCGATAGGGTGAATATTATTACACTATCAACGATATAATACAAACTTTATAAAATTCTTTGAAAAAATCCGTCAAGTGTGTCGACTATTGAAAGAAACATATAAAACTTTCTCGTCATTCCTCCGTCCATTGTTACATCTTTTTATCAATAATACTCGAATGTATTCTTCATTTCTTTATTAAGAGAATAAAAAAAAAAAAAATAAAAGGTCAAGAGAAGGAGGAGGGCTTTTGTTCGAGTTACGCATTTCGCATTATTTATTTTATTTGAATTTCATAAAATCACAAAATGATGGGCATGACCATGCGAAATTTAAACAAAGTCATTATTGTATAAAAAATTAATTATCATATTGATATATAAATAGCTGTAATATATATAAAATACATAGTATGATAAAAAATCTTCACTGTATATAAAATGTATATAGAAGAAAATGAAAAAAAAAAAAAAAAAAAAAAAAAAAAAATATATTACGAGTTATTTTATCGATCAATTCGATAGTTTCAATTATTGAATAATTTTTATTACAACAGCAGAAGAGGAAAATATCGTACGAATTATTGGAATGAAGGCCAAAACTTTTTTTTTTCTTTTTTTTCTTTTCAACATTGCGAAATTGCCATCGTTGATCTATTCTATCAATAGTTTTGACATATACATTTATTTATTGATTCAACTTATGATATAATAATTTCTATTGGCATATAAACTTCATACTTAATAATTATCATTTTTCTTATATTTGGGTTCTGCTGTCAGAAACATTTTGGTAAATTGCGTCCTCTTATTTATTCTGGACAACACTTGAGGCCCTTACCGTCGACTTTTTACCCAACATCTATCACATGATGTTGATACATAAATATATATTACTAAGTTTGCCAATAACTTTATCAAATTCTGAAATCGCACTTCCGCTAAAAGTGACTGATCTCCAGTTACACACACGTGATTGACATTTTTTTTCTTTTTTTTTTTTCTTTTATATGTGCAATAAAGTCCCTCCCATGATCACTGACACCCAACACTGAAATTATTGCGAGTACAGTTTATATTTATCTGACGTGGTTATATCTATAAATACGTATATATTTATATTTGTATAAAAGATAAATAGCAGTTGATGGTAAAATTTATATTTATTAGATTTATTCACAAAAAAAAAAAATGAATAAATAAATAAATGAAAAAAAAAAAAAAATTCTTCTCATAAACAATTAAATTACAATAAATTGCATGAAATGAATATAAATATAAGGTAGGTATATATATATATATATATATATGTGTGTGTGTGTAATTCGGAAGGGTGTCAAATATCTTTGTCGCACAGCCGCAACGCGAATCGCATCGGTTGGCGTCGAGGCGCACGATCTCAAAGTCCTGTAACTGAATTACTCACACGCAGTCCACGAGTAACTCGCGTCAGATACAGTCGTTGTTTATCCAAATATTTTCAATTCAGTTTATATCATATGAAAAATAATACAGAGTGATTAAATCATTTTTGAGAGAAAAAAAAAAAAAAAAAAAAAAAAAAAACTTTTTATAATATTAATAAATTAATTGATGATACACATGATGTAGAAATATATTTATCTATATATTACGTATATAGACTTTGTTAAATATATTTCAACCATTGTGTTAATGAATATGTAAATGTGTATCAAGTGTCATGAATCATTTATGAAATATGAAATTGAAATGGAGATAGATTTGTTGAATAAAGTTCAAATTCATTCATAATATTTGAATTGTATTTATATCACTACTGTAAGAATATTTTATACTGATGAAAATTTATAACGATATATTTTTTTATAAATTGATAATTGAATGATGATAAAATTTTTTTGTAAAATATTCCAAATCACACGAGTAAAAACGTGTTTGAATTGGAAATAATCAAATCACTGGCAATGACACCTCACAAGGGTTTGTGTACACTCTTTGACAGAGGTAAATATATTTGGAATGGTAATCCATCGAGTGAT
Organism: Dinocampus coccinellae; assembly: GCA_963920625.1. Classification (NCBI taxonomy): domain Eukaryota; kingdom Metazoa; phylum Arthropoda; class Insecta; order Hymenoptera; family Braconidae; genus Dinocampus; species Dinocampus coccinellae. The sequence continues at coordinate 1,281,089 of OY987186.1, forward strand.
AAGAAAGATAAAATAGAAAAGGTGAAAAGATGTCGATTTTCCGAATCACGTGCCACAAATTGTATATCAAATCGATTCAATAGACCGCTCAACAATAAACACCATTGTCATTGTATTGAGAAAAATTGGGATGGAATAAAAAATTCAAGGAAAAATTGTGAATTTTCAGTTGATGTAAAAAAACGTAAAATTACTAGATGGAAATGTCATAACGTAGCAAGTTACAGTGATGGTAAATCGGGTATTGTAAAATATCGAGAATATTGTGATGGAAATTGTTGTAAATCAAAGGTAAAATTTTATAAAGACAGTAAATTAAATCAGATAATGAAAAAAAAATATCAAAGAGAATTGTGGAGGAAAAGTGATTGTAATCAATTGTCCACTGACATAAACTCTCTCAACCATCATCATTATCAACATGCTACAGGTCATTGTACAAAAGATCAATGTGACAAGTTAGAGTCACTCGATGAGTTGGACGTGCCTCATCACGTAAAGTTATCTAGCCGACAAAACTATTCACTGTGTCCGGGAGCAAAGAACGTCAATGAGTTGTTGGCCCCAGGGGACAATGAAAGTCACACATGCCAATATAAAACTCACCAACACAGTGAGAATTGTGAAAAATTCCAATGCAATCTCACTTCAAATAATTTTGAAATAGCAAATGAGAAATCTATTATTGCGGATAATATTGAAATACAAGTATCAACAGATGATGAATTTTATATGAAAAAAAAATTCGACTTACTTGAAGAAATACCAGAAATTCCAACAACATTATTGCTTCATCGTAGCCGTTCATTACCACAATTATCTCTTCATGACAGTGGTGTTGAAAGCGTTCATGATAATAAAGTCCCACCACAACGTCACTCCAAACTTGTTAATGATCTACGTCAATTGTTAACATTGAAACAACATTATTATCCAGAAGGTGGTTGGGGTTGGCTCATTCTTTTTGTTTGTATTCTCATCCAAATTCTATCATATGGAATTCACGGTGCGGTTGGTGTATTAATTACTCATGTGGCGAAAAAATTCAAAACAGACATTTATCTTGAAGCAGGTGAGTTATTCAATAGTAGTCCCACTTTACTTTCCAATTCTTTATTTTATTATTATTTTTTTTTTGTTTTGTTTATTTTCACCTTTTGATTGACAGCACATACATAAAATAATGGGTTAATGTGTTCAACTATCGAATAGTTTATAGATATTTTTTTTATATATATTATGTACTCACCGCTGGATACTTGTAGACATAAAAATACTTACTCAATCATAAATAAGACAAGAAGATGAAAAAAATATATATATATATATAAATGAATAAATACGTGTGATGTGTAGTTGAAAATTGAAATATTGCGATATATATTAGCCCAATATACAGCATTTTATACTCTCACTCACGAATTTTTTCAGTAGAGATCGTACAGATAAATTGTCAGTGCTCTCAAGAATTTGCTGCTATTGACAATTAATTAATTTTATCCTACCATTGATCAGACGATAATTATTTTGTTTGTTGATTTATTCAATGTTTAAATTGGTAAATAAAATTGTATTTATTAATTTTTTTTTTTTTTTTTTCTTTTTTCGTCTCGACATTCTAAATTTTAGAATATTCCAAAATTCAATCAACTTTAATTGTTGATGAGTAACACGTTCATTGCAACTGTTCCAAATAATAAAAATACAGTGATATTATGTGAAATATTTTAAGCATGAGGTGTTTATTTTTATATACATTTATTGATGATAAAATTTTCATTTTATGTTAAGAGGGGCCAATGTGTCGCATTATTTCAAATGAATACTGGTGTTGAAGAATTCATTTCAACAACAGCTGAAATTCCAATAATAATTTCAATTTTTTATTAAAAAAAACCAAAAAAAAAAACAACAAAATATGTAAACAGAAATAATTTGTTATGAATAACAAATTTAATTTTATATATGACAATGCAAATGTTGTATATACCATTTGGATCAAGAATCGATGAATCCCAAGCATCATTGAATTGAATATTGTTTCTCGTTTCATTGTATATCGCAGTATTCATGAAAAGTTTTCACTCACAATGGTCTATCTGTGTCCTAGATATTGCATGATACAGAACATCGTCTGTTTTTCTTCCATTTCCGTGTAAAACATTTTCGTTTGAGTTCAGCAATTCAATTCATCTGTAAGAATAAAAAAAAAAAGGGGATGAAAAAAAAAAAAAAAAAAAAAAAAAAGTTATAAGACACGATCAACACAATTCAATCTCGTCAAACATTTTAAGAATTAACAATGAAATTTATAAAAACTACAAAGAAAAAAAAAAAACAAAAAAAAATTATGAACCAAATAAAAGATCAAGAGTAAAAATAAAAAAAAAAACGAAATATTTTGTATTTCAACTATACTTTAGAAATAGAAATTTATTACAATACATTTTATATTCTTATATTATATCATGAGATATAAAGATGATTGTATGGAATTTGAACGGCACATTTGCGTTTAGATAGATGAATAATACGCGGTTGATTGCAAACTATAAAGAAATTTATTCTCGTTTGTGATGATTGTATTTGAAAATGGTTATATACGTGTTAAAGACAAAATGACATTTATATTTGAGTAAATGTAAGCGATAATAATAATAATAATAATAATAATAATAATAATAATAATAATAATAATAATAATAATAATAATAATAATATGGTGGTTAATATATGAATGCACTACAATTTTCTACACTGGTAAATTGGCAATGTCACTAAATGTTGTGATATTATTCAAACGAAATGAAGATTACATGACAATTTCATGAAGATTTCATGACAATTTTGAAAATCTCCACGAGATAATATCAACTTTATATATAATAATATTTTTATAAAAATTCCGGGGATTTATTCAGATGTAATTCAATACGTTTGGCTTATTAAAAATTCTTTAACAAATACTTGTCTTGATATGTTTTTATCATAACGATCTAACATCGACTGTGCCATATGCGTTTCGACGGAATTAATCGATAAAGGGTGAGATAGAATATCAAAATTGACTTACGTGGGAGAAAGTCCATGATTATTTAATATCTGATGATCACAGAAATTCATTTGATCTCATTTTAAGAATCATAAAACTATTATATTATTATATTTAGATAAATAATATTTTATCTGGTATACTGTTGAATTTTATTTTATTAAATCAAGTAATTAAATGAACATTTTGTGAATTTGGGTATTTTTAATTTATCATTAAAATTCACAAGACAATTTCAATCCAAATGACAGTAAATACTGAAGAAATCGAATGACAAAATTCAATGTTTTCCTTTTTTGCAGACACACGACCAACTCCAATATCTCACACTCACGTGTACTTGAATAATATGAGTTGTTTATAGAGTTATGTCCTTTACCTTGAATGGTTTATTGTCAACTGTGGTGTGCGCATATCATTTTGTCAGATCGATATTGAGTGATGAGGTTGACATGTCGGCCTATGTGAAAAATTATCCATTATTATCCAGTATTATCTGGCAATAAGTAAATTATATGGCACGTCAGATGACAATACGTCGACAAGCCAAGTTAGAGAGTCGATGGTGAGGGAAGCGCTCGCTTATAAAAATAGGATAGCGTCTTATATTTTTTTTTCGCAACCCTATCATTTAGGATAATTTTGAAAATATAAAAATTACTAGTTTATCTCTATTACCGATAATGGAGCATAAATATTGAATGATCCACAGAATGGGGCTTTTTTTTTTGTAGTGGGGACTGACGCAGGTTAATGCACTTGCATCAGTCTACGCGTCGATTTGGTTGTGAAATTATCTCTAAAGCCTTCGGAATTTTTATATTATGTCAGGGTTATCTTATGGTATATTTGTACTTCGTTGTGTTGGAGTTTGGTACTCTGATGAAAAATTTTGTGGATGGAAATCCAAAGTTTACATTGGCTATACCGTATTTATTTTTTCTGTCATGTATTCATTTACACTATCACAATTTATTATGTTGCATAATTCGATAAATAATTTGAATGAATTTATTGATGCATTTTTTATGTTGGTAATGTTATTTGTTATATCTTCCAAAATGGTGAATATTATTGTTAAACGAAAGGTGATTACGGGAATGATAAAAAAATTAGGAAAATATCCATTTAATCCACAAGACACAGAAGAAATGGATATCAATTCCAAATCAGCAGATAATATCAAGTTAATAAAATGGAAAAAAAATTAAAAAATGAAAAAACAAAAAAAATATCTTAGATAAATTTTCAATTTTTTTTTTTTGTTTTATTTTTTTTTTTCTATATAATTTTATATTGTTGTTCTTTTTTTTCTTTTTTTCTTGTGAATATTTTCAAGGTTCTGCACTTTGATGTATGGAATTATGACAGAATCAACTTGTACAATGCTAATACTTGCATCGTTAAATCGTGACGTTCCACGTAAAGAATTGCCATATAAAGTATGGTTACCATTCAATATAACGACACCTACGACATATTGGATTGCATATTTGCATCAAATAATTGGTCTATACATTGCTGCTAATATGGATATTGGCTTTGACAGTTTGGTAATTGATATGATGATGATGACACGTGCCCAATTGAAAATATTGAAACATCGATTTAATAAAATACAAGAATTAACTGAATCCAATGTAAATTATTCCACTGATGAATTTTCTGTTCTGAAAAAAATACATTTGGAAAAACAACTTATTGCCAACTGTACAAAACATCATATTGCTATATTCGAGTTGGGTAAAATATTATATTCGACAATTTAATTATAATTGAAATAGTATATTGGCAATTATTTCAATAGATTTGCAAATTTATTAAATGAAACATTTGGTATATCAGTTTTTCTACAATACTGTGCTGGTTCACTTATACTGTGCGCCAGTACTTTTAGTGTATCGCAATTGAAACCTTTTAGCGCTGATTTTATCGCTCTTGTCATTTATGTTATGTGTATATTGATACAAATATTTATTTATTGTCGATATGCCCATGAAGTTACACTCGAGGTAATCTATTATTTATTATACAATAATTTAATAATTGAAAGAATTTTTTTCAATTATTATTTTTCAGAGTGAAAGCATTGGCAATGCACTTTATACAACAAATTGGACATCCCTGTCCATTACAACACAAAAATATTTAATAATTATTATGCCACGGATGTTACAACCCATTAAATATACAGTTGGCCATATTACCCTGTCTCTCGATTCATTCACTGGTGTAAGACTAAATCCACATATTTACCAAAAAATTTTATTTACAAAACAAAAAAAAAGAAAAAAAAAATACAAACATAATTTTTTAAATTTATATCTGTTTATTTTTATTATTTTAGCTCATCAAATTGTCGTTTTCAGCTTATAATGTTCTTCAACAAGTATCGGAATAAAAAAATCCATTTGTTGATATATTCGTCAATGAGATATTTATAAAATATATAGAAATATATAATAATGAGTAAACAAAAAAAAAAATAATAATAATACATAGACAAATGATGAATGGAATTGAATTGGAATATCATCCATTAATTAAAAATAATTATTTATACAATCAAATTTTTCGCACACTTGCACCTACACACTCACACACACTCTACCTCCCATTCACATCTCTCTGTTTATCACTTGAAATTATCTAAGAAAAAAAAAAAAAAAAAAAAAGAAAACCAAAAATTTGAAATTTATTTGAGATAATTAATATCTCACTATTAAAAATTTGGTACTTTTGCCGTAGCCCATTGTCATGTGTCGACGGGCATATGGGCATCCAACCGACACATGTGCACACACATCCGAATGTGAACCAGATAAAAAATTCCACTTCCATACTCTGTCTTGTCTGTCACTAAAACCAACGATCGTAAACTATAAAAAAATATGGGCTGCGTGAAAATATCACATGGCGCGGCAATTATTATTTTTTTTTCTTTGATTTTCACATAGGCACGTGATTGGATTCTGTGGACAATTTTTTTTTTTTTTTTTTTTATGTATATATGGGTATGGGATTCATTCACTGAACATATATATATTTTTAAAGTTGCAAAATATCACAATTAAATATATATAAAAAAATAATTTATCGGTGTAGTATACGCGTTTGAGTATTGCGATTGTACTCAATTGCAAGCGAATGTGTCACGTAAATTATTTTTACTGACATTAGTCCCTCGTTCATGGTGCGATCATGATAAATTCGATGCGTTTTTCTGTTATTTTACATTCACTATCAATTTATATATAATATATAAATATAAATAACGTCGGGTATTCACTGCGTACATAATTATGGAAAAAAAAAAAAAAAAAAAAAATCATTGACCCTAATCTGATTTGCATAATTGCACAATCACTTATAAAAAAAAATATATATATATATATATTAATTAAAATAAAAAAATGTAAATATATTTTTATTTTATTATTATTAGATAATAAAAGTGTGAAAAAAAACATAATTTTTTTTTTCTATTTTTTTTTGTTCTTTACAATTTTTCGTGTATATTTTTATGGACACTTGACGATTGCCTGAAGTTAAAAACTGGGAACAATAAATCACCAAATCCTTAGAACTATATTAAATTTAACGACTTGCACTTTGCAATATTACACCAACAACATGTGGGAAAATAAACAAATAAAATCACTCGAGTGATATTTATTTATCCGTATCGTATACGCGTATAAACAAACAAAAAAAAAAATTTGCGGTGAATTAAACGTTGAAATGAGCACATCCTGCACTTTGAGAAAATTTATTTGATCACAAATGTCAATTGTCAATACAGATGGGTCCATCAATCTTATTTCAATTAATAAAATAAAAATACGTATGCGTGTATACAGAGAGCTCTATCGATGCCCAAATGTGATGTACTAAATATATACGATCATGTTTCCTTGGTATTCAAAAGAAGAGAAGAAAAAAAAAAAAAAAGAGAGAAAATTAGCTGTATATGGTTGAAGTACGATAGACTATTACCACATTTACGACCACATAATAATAGGCCCATAAAAGTGTACCTTGAATAATATTCTTAATGGCAACAGCAAAGAGAATTCATTCATATATTGTGCAGTATTCAACACAATTTTTTAGAGATATAAATCATATTTATATATATTTTTTGTGATTTTTTAGTTTTGTTATTTAATATTTTCCATGCATATAATTAATTATTGTAAAACTAACCATATATGTATAGCGACACTGATATGAAAAGTATTATAAAAAGTTTTGATCATAATCATTACTCAAAGTTGCTTCTACACTATCGTAAAATTTATCTGTTCACTACTCCACAAGATATTCAACTAGTGAGTATATATTATATACAATTCCCAAGGTATATACATATATATATTAGAATTTTTCTCTGTCTCTTACTCTCCACGAGTCGTTGCCACATGGAGCAATTTTGGAGTTGTGCATTTTTACGTGTATGTGTGCATGGATTTCATCACTGAAACAAAAGAGACGAGAAAAGAAAAAAATTTTCTCTCGGTAAAACAAAAACTTTCGCTTATACATGACTGAGGTAGTTTTCTTTGTCATTGAGCTTTTGGCTGTGCACATTTCACTGACACGCAACTCGTAATATTTGCATAGAAATTTTTGGGCGAAAACTTTTATTTTGAAAAAAATGTTGACATCATTTTTTTTTTTTTTTTTTTTCGGTCTCATTCTGCCTTCTTTACTCGCTTTGTATATATACTTGTTTTGTGTTTGTCATTGTCGCATGCTCGCATGCATACATTTGTATTATATATACGTTGAATAAATTTTACAAATTCCCTCAGGACCACCAGTGGTGGTGGTGGTGGTGGTGGTGGTAATTCTGTATCATTCAACTCAATTGGTGTGACACAGGATAATTTTTTACCCTTCAATATTTAGTCAATTTTTTTTTCTCCTGATTATATTGTTTAGAATTAATTTAACTACTCGACCCCTGACATTGCTTTTTTGTTTTTATTTTTGTTAAATAATTCTCATACATACCTGAATAATTAAAAATAATGATATAGATAATTTTTGTTTTGTAAACCAGTCGTACCTGAATAAATGAATTTAAATAAATTTTTTATTTTTTCATAAATATTTTTTTGTTTAACAAAAAAATATTTTACATTCAAAAATGTTGTATTATCGATTGACATAATTATAAAAATTATATATTATCGATTTCTAATGTCGTTATCCCAAAACAATCTGATCGACAGTCTGAATCGAAGTGACAAATCGTGCACTCGACGCGTCTTATATACACTGGCCTGTCCTATCCCCTTCCACTACTAGTCTACTTGTTTGCAAATCCACCACGGCGCTATACGTATATGCCGCCAAAGAAATCCTCAATAAATAAATAAATAAATAAATCAATCAATCAATCAATCAATCAATCAATCAATAAAAATCTATTTCACTTTTACATTAAATAAATATAAAAAATCAATTATCAAAAAATTTTTCAATTAAATAAACTCGGATATTTGTCAAATAAAGAATTAAACTTTACACAAATATAAATACATAGCGTAAAATTTCATGTATATATATATTGTATTTCTAATTTAACTCAATAGTGACTATAAGAAAATTGTTTTCAACAAGTCAACGCACCTTTGTGCATACATTCATATACAAGTATATTATTAGTAGGTATATAAAAACAAAAAACTATTTACACAATATACATATATTGTTTGTAAATATACTTATGTAAGTGTAGTTTCATGGTACTTATTTACACCCCGCTTCAGTTGTTTAAAGTTAAGTGGAACTTTCCTGATTGAGACCCCGGTGTGTCGGCCGGCGCACAAGATCTAGTTCAATGTAATCACACACTCAACCCCCCTACTGAGTTTGCAAGCGACATCCACGTGGCATAAGGACCGTGTACTCTATTGGCCCCTCTTCTCTCATTTTATTTTCCCCTTTTGTCCCGTACTCGCAGTTCATTGTGAGAGCTTGCGGTGTAGCTGCGTCACATCGTGGGCTCAGTCGTTGTTTGGCGCCGGTCGCCACATTCGTTCTCGAATTATTTTTCCATTATTTACAATACAATAAATAATTTTACAAAAAAATATTTATTTATATATGTTTAATATTGATGTGAATATAATGTATTTATATTTAATAATCAAAGTGTTTTTTTTTTTATTATGAATTTTTTTTGTTTGAAATAATTCATTTTTTATTATTATAAAGATAATTATTATTGGATTTTATGGATAAAATAGTTTTTATTGCAACATGATCGAACTCAATTTGACATTTTATTTTTATAAAAAAAAAAAAAGAAATAATAGTAACGAAAGACAGAAAAATAATTTTTCGTTAAATTGTTTATTCACTTGTATCTGTTAAAAATAGTTGAAAATGGATGAACATGACGATAGAATGATAAATATTAAATTGAGAGAGGGAACACTTCATCAAATGGGTTGTGATGATAGTGGTGTCGTAGTTTCCGGTGATGCCGGTGAGCCATCGTGCTCAAGTGCGTATGATGTGAATGTTTCATGTGAAATTCATCGTGAGAATGAGAGAAATATTCATGATATCGCAAATATTAGGTATAAAAATAAATAAAAATCAAATTTTTAATATAAATTTTTCTGAAAAAAAAAAAATTTTTTTTCCAAAAATTAACAAAAAAAAATTCAACAGTATTTTGCAAATGAAAATATAAATTCTCAGGTATGGCGCACAATACACAATAAGACAACATTATTATCCTGAAAGTGGTTGGGGGTGGGTAATAATTATTATTGGTGTAATGGCACAAATTATCGCAGCTGGTATTCATGGCGCAGCCGGTATTTGGCTTGTTGAGGGTATGCGAAAGTATTTGCAGCCTTTTGTATACGTAGGTACGATTTTATTCAATGTACTTTTTACTCCTTGCAACGAGAGAATAAAAAATAAAAATAAAAATAAAAATATGAATATTATTATTTCAGGTTTTTAATTGAAAATTCTATTGAAAATTCTATTGAAAAGAATAATTTTATTCAAAATGTATATATGTAAATTAATATAAAAAATATGTGCATATATGTATAAATGTAATTTTTTTGATAATTGCAGGATGGTTGGGAGCAATGTCAACGGGTGTTGCTCTACTTGTATCACCAGTAACAATAGCCTTTTGTCGGAGAAAAAGTACGAGGGTTACGGCAGTACTTGGTGGGCTTGTCACGGCTTTGGGTTGTCTGTTTACCTCATTCGCCTCGCAATTCCATCAGCTTTTCTTCAGTTATGGCGCTGTTGTAGGTATGTAACACATACACACACTAATACATTTTTGTGTGATTACCATATTAAAAGAGATAAAAAAAAAAAATAAAATACTTAATAATAAAATTGAATTTGATTTATAAAAGGAATTGGAGTTGGCATAACTCGAGACTGCAGTACACTCATGGTGGCCCAATATTTCAAGAGACGTCGTGAATTTGTCGAGATATTTATTGTATCTGGAAGTGGTTTGGGAATAGCTGTTATGTCAGCATTTATCAAAGGAGCTATTGGGTAATAGATATTGTCACATAATATTTATTTGAAAATATCATTTACCTATCTATGTATAATTTTATTGATATAATTTTTATACTTTCAACTAAATGATTGCAGGAAAATTGGATGGCGACTTGGTTTACAAGCAGTTACTGGAGTTGTTTTCTTAACTTTTATTCTTGGAACATTTTATCGTAGTGCATCACTCTATCATCCACAACGTCGTGCTATTTTACATTTAAAAAATCAAAAACGTAAAATAAAAGATAAAAATAAAGTGGATGATAAACCTCCATTTTTTGATTTTAGTACATTAAAAAGTAAAACAGTGAGAATATTGTTAATTTCCACGGGTATTTCAGCGTTTGGAATCACCACACCAATTTTTTACTTGGTATATATATTCAATTATTGATATATAAATTAATTATCAAAAATATGAAAGTAGAAAAAATAAATTATTCAATATTTTGATTAAATATTTAGGCGCATCAAGTGGAAGAGGAGGGATTGGGAGATAATGTCGTTCTACTTCAGGCGTATTTAGGTCTTGCATGGACTGTCGGTTGCATTGCATTTGGAATTCTAGTTGTTCATCATAGTGTTGAGTGCAGAATTGCACGTCAATACCTCACGCAAACCGCTGTATTTATGTGCGGTATTTGTATATTAGCACTAACTGCCGTTCATGGAAATTATCATGGATACGTTATGTTTACATGGATTTATGGAATTTTTTGTGGTGGATATCACTACAGTTTAAAAATGTACACATACGAACGTGTAAGAGCAAGAAATTTTGCTAGAACATGGGGATTTGTTCAATGTTCCCAAGCAATTCCAATTGCAATTGGTGTTCCAATATCAGGTAAATAAAAATATTAATAAATTATAATAAATTTCATTTATATAATTAATATTATAATTTATTTTAATTAATTGTAGGATATATGAATGTCGGATGCGGTGGTAAAGCTGGATATTATTTCAGTTCAACTTGTGTTTTAGTCGGTAGTTTTACCTTATTCTTCATCGATTTACACAAACGAAATTTATCGAAACATAAACATACAAAATCAAATGGAACTAAGCATACGTGTGTTAGTGACAATTGTCCACAAAGACGACGATTGTCTTTTACTCAAGATCCAGAAAATGATGGTGTTGCGGTTGGTGGTGGTGGTGGTGGCGCTGGAGGTGGGGGTGGAGGAGGTGGTGGTAGTTGTGGTGCAATGACTGCTTTAGTTTCAGGAACTGAACTTGCAAATGGACCCGGTAAAAAAATTATTTATTCAATTTCAAACTCATATACCTATGTAGCTCTATATAATAACAATTTTTTTTTTTTTTTTAAATTACAAATTTAGGTGAAATTATTGATGCAATGAGTGTGGACAAACCGGAATTGACGTGTATTTCTGAGGAGGGAATTGCCGATATGGATTTACCAGATAATATTTTAGATGACATCGATTACATCGGTGATTGTATAACATCTTGTAATAAAGTCGAAAATTATTTGATGCTATCGGAATTTGAAAATAATCTTATTGCTGGAACGCCAATTAATATGGATCGTAAAGGACGAAGGTGGTCATTGATTAAATCAAAGGGACATCAAGGAAACCAATGTAGTCATGGTAACAACAAAATAATTATTGAAGAGGAGAAAACTAATAATTCAAAGTGGCGTTTAAATTGCGCACCAATAAATGACCGGGCCATTACAGTAATCGATGAAGCCAGCACGTAAGTATATATTTTATTTAAGTATATTTACCATCAATTAATTTTATTTTCACATGAATGAACAATTACAATGAAATTTTTAGATCACACGTTGAATACAGGTGAAATCACATGGATGAATTCGTGAATTTTATTCAATTGAAATTAACTAAGTGATTTGATGAAAAAAAAAAAAAAAAAAAAAAAAAAAAAAATTAAAAAATGGCAGAATATAATCGATTTAGTGTTAAATTCAATTTTTCTATTCATAAAATAGAATCGTGATAGTTATAAAATTGAAAAAAAAAATTAAGAAAAACGATCCATGTAATTCAAATTATGTTCTCATTCTTTAATCAATGACAATAAAACTTATTTGAACATAATTGCACTAGGAGAATAACGAAATTCTAATGAGAAATCAATTGATTGAAAGAGAATTAATTGAACAAAAAAAAAAAAATACACACACACACACACAATTGTCCGTCCACTTCGATGAGATATTCTAAAAATAATAAAAAAAATAAAAATTGTTGTTCACTGCCATTGAGTAAATGTAGTTGTCATTAAAGTCTATACAGATTAACTGAGAAAAAAAAAAGTGGGAAAATAAAAAAAAATAAATCAATTTTATCGGATTCATTATAAAAAAAAAAAATTCACTGCAGAAATTTTATTATATAATGAATTTTTTGTCAATTGTTTTATTACTATTGGAGTATATATGTAATAATTATAGTACATAGAAATTAACTTCTATTCAAAAATCGTTGAATGTCGACAAAAAAATTAAATTACCTCACTGCACGAATTAATTTCAAAAAAAAATAATAAAATTATACCATTTTATTCATAGACTTTTATCTGTAATTTTTTAATTCATAATTATTATTTCATTTATAATTGTTCTACATAGTCACTGCCTATTTATACACAATATATATGTATTACAATTTCTCATGAAATAAGATATATAAATTCAGAGGAATGAAAATTTCAAAAACAAAAGAAATTAATTATGATAATTAACTAATTTTAGTATGAAACCTCTAGTCAATGTTTGTTCAAGTTTTGTGAATGAAAATAGTGAAAAAAAAAAAAAATAATAAAAGAAAAGAAAAGACAGTGAGAAGGAAAGCAAACAAGCAGTGAGAGAATTTTCACTGCGTGTTCGGTAGTCGAGTGAGTTATTTATTATGAGTGCAAATGGCACAGAAAAAAAAAAAAACAATTAACAACACAAAAAAAAAAATTGTAGGATAAAAAAATTCACATTAAATTATTATTTGATATGATATTTTATAGAATGGTAAATTAAATATTTATTCAACAAATATATAATGTTAAATATATAATGTAATAATTAAAAATTTTACTGTATAAAAGTAAAATAAAAAAAAAAAAAAACAAGAAAATTATACTCAATCCAAATAATTGTCGATATATATCCACAAGTAGTTAATGAAATATCCATAGAATCCAAACGAAGTTTTTTTTTTTTTTTTTTTTTTTCTATACAACAAAATTTTTATATAATTTCAAAGTTATCATCGTACGAGAATATCCCAACTTTTTCATATTCATCCCACGATAATATCGACTGTGCTACCACAGATAAATGTTGTATCCACACAAAATCATAAATTGAAGAAGAAAAAAAAATATACAAACAAATATATGAAAATATAATATAATATAAAATTAATTACCTTTGATATAATATCAACTATTTATCAAATATAATAATATATAATTATCTAAATGAATATGCAGTTGTATTTTGATTAAACATTCATGAATAGTTGCGTTCTCATATCGCATATACAGCCAATTTACATATGTTCAATGTAATCGCAAAAACCAACAACTTGAACTAATTAAACTCTGTAGAAATAGGCATCACCACGAGCAATATTCAATTTTCGCAACTTGACCTTGTATAACTATACATTATTCATAATATTCTCTAAATATATTTATATATATATAAACACGAACATTTTGTGGATGAATAATATACAATATATGAACTAATTAGTTTCGAAATTATATAAATCATTACATGTGAAACCCTACAGTTGAATATGCATTCAACTGATTTCTCAATATAGAAATCCATGATGTACAAATTGAAATAGCCAAATATGAATTGTTATTAAACATCATATTCATTAATCTATATGTTTTTATAAATTGTATTCGGAAAATTATCTAATCATGAGTAACAAGTGAAATTAAAATCTCAAAAGAAAAAAAAAAAAAAAAAAATACATTGATAATAATTAATGAAAATTATCGTTTCATAAAGTTTTGAATTCTATAGGTAATCAGTTTTGAAATAAATTGATTAATTTTTTTTTATTATTTATTATTATTATTATATTTTTTTCACCATCACCATTGTCATTATGATAAATGATTATTAATTTAAAATTTATTACATAACCAGACGGTGAAATATCATTAATCTCGTCGATTTATCATCTGAAAATTGAATCACCGTGTTTCACAATTGCATTCAATATTACCAATTTCAAAAATTAAATATAACTATTATAAGCGAATATTAATTTTCACACATATATAATTGAGTATTATATTGAACTAATCTATTGCACAGAAATAAAAGACGAGGAGAAAAAAAAAAAAAAAAAAGAAAACAAACAAAACAAAAAAAAAGTAGAAATTATTTATGAAAAATAATTAAATACAAATTAATTCGGGATTTTCATTATATTTTAGAACAGTAGAAGCAGATGATGACACAAAATTTTCTTCGATGTGAATGAAAATAATTGTTGAGTGGTGTGCGAGTTAATGAGTGTTCTGCTATTGACGTATGTATTTGTACTTAATCATGAAGATTCAAGAAATATCCACCTCTCCCACACATTCCCACAACTTTGCATCCTTAATTTCTCTCATACCTTTTCTGCCATACAACACCCATAGAGTGAGGTTGATGAATTCCCTAAATAGACGAAATTCGCAGAACGAATTTGGAATTATGCCAAAAATCCAATGCCGGCATTTATGCATTATTAATGCATTGAAATCATTTCACTCCGGTTACGGTGACAATGAATTTAAAGTGTTGTACACACACAACATGGGACGTAAATTTATAATATATATTTTACATATGTGAGTGTAACACGGAGATTTAACTTACACATCTCATACTCCCCGCCTTTTTTTTTTTTTTTTTTTTTTTTTTTTTTTCCCCGTTGAAAAATGTATCTTCCATTTTCTACTCTATATATACATTTTTTTTTTTTTTTGCCTTTCATTTGCTTCCGACACGTGCCGAATGTCTGTTCACCTTTTTTTTTTTTTCTACTAGTGCTTTTGTATAATGTAAATTTATAACACACAAAAAAAAAAAGGAAAAAAAAAAAGATAGATAATAATATGTTGTAGGAAAAAACGTTTAAAATTCAACAGTACGAATATTTTATTTAATGCGGCTCACATTAAAGTTAATATACTACTATTGCTTAGTAAATCGTGTCATATTACCCCACGTACAGTTTATACATATACACATGAGTTTGAATTGAGAATAAATAGGTCAGAGTAATTGCCATTGCCTTTTGGACTCGAAAGTCATTATCCAAGCAAACTATACCGCCACCCTTTCGTAAAATAGTTTTCAACTACGCGACCAACATGCAAACGTAAATTTCGATTGATGCGGGTGCATTCTATCAACTTGATTTTAGAGACCGATTGTCTTTCTCACTCGCTATTATTTTCTCTCATACCCAAACACACTCACTCCAATACACTAATATTGTATTCACCCTTTGCAAGACCAAAACCATCACCCACAGTACTCACGCCATATTTTTTTTTTTTTTTTTTTTTTTTTCTCTTTTTCGTCTGCTCTACTGAAACATCTCACGTCTATAAAACATATCAACATTTCTGTTTTTTTTTTTTCTCTTTTATTTCTCTTTCATTTATTTATTTATTTTTTTTTTCTTGAATTTTTATTTTTTTTTATTTCCCTATCTTATTCCAGTAATTCCTTTTTTTTTTTTTTTTCAAGTCACGGGTCTGGGCAACTTGCTCACGCTCGTCGACATTTTCGTCTTTAAAACCATGAAACGACTGGGATTACCGACCTCAAGCACTAGTGCAGGGAATTTGGCCAAAAGCCGATGAGGTCTCCAAGAGTTTACGACTTCAAACTACAACGTTTTCTCCACTACTGTTTGTATATAAAACTCTTTTACTCTCTCACACCCTCATTTTCCTCGATTTTACCCTCTCTATCTTGAAAAACATACATATACATCTAGATATATTATTTGTAGTGGCTCTTATACAAAAACGAAAAGACACAAAGATATGGACTTGTTGAAGTACATGACAAAAAAAAAAAGAAAAAAATAACAACAACAACAACAATAATAACAATAATTGTAACAATGATAACAACAAAAATTTCAATATAAAACTGTATAAAAATTTATTTAATCACCGATCCGAAAAAAAAAAGTTGGAGATATATTGAAAAATCAACAGCCGAGTCTAATTTAATGATGAATAAACTCGAATATTTTTATTTATTTATTATCATTTCCTTTTTTTGTTTTTATTTTTTTTTTTCGTTCAATGGTATCTGTATCTTCAATTTAATATTGATATTGTGAAAGTCAGATGAAAGCCCAACTTGAATTTAATACATGAATGAAGAATTCATGTTCATTACGGTATCTTTGTTTGTATAATTACAATGAGGAGACGCATGTTAATTAGTGGTGGTGGACATCGTGAGTACATTGTGCCGTCAGCCATTGACGTTTAATTATCCAGAATGGATGTCGAATTAATCAAGTGTATGTATACTCCAGTCACATACAAATTTATCTATATATACAATACATGAAAATAAACATTATATTATCAATATCCGTGTGCCATTTAAATATAATTATTAATAATTAAATATATTTTATGAATATTTGGAATTAATTTTATTTTATATTTAATAAGAAAAAAAAAAAAAATAATAAAAATGTACATATTATAATAATTTGAAAAATTCATCACCATAATGATAGTTTAATGCAAAAGTTTTCATGATACGTGAAAATATTTAAGATTTTCATGTAAAAAGACAAAGAAAAAAAAAATAATAAATTTATTTTTATTTTTTTTAAATTAATTAATTTCTTTATTCTTTATTACCTTTCTATTTCTGTTTGAATATCGCATCCGATAAAAATATACAGTAACTTTGAATATTTATTGTTATATACAGTAACGTCACTTAACGCGAAAATTTAACAATTTATATTCCTCTTTCAAAGTCATTCAAAGATATAATACTTAAGGTATGAAGATGAGTTTCGTTATGATGATAGTCTAGTGTACGAGGTGAACTATATTCACCAAGAAGTTATTCAATATAAATTATACTTCCCTATTTTTTTTTTTTTTTTTTTTTATCTTATTTTTTTTTCTTCTCTTCTCCATTGTCGTCGTTGTTGTCGACGTTGTCGTTATCGTGGTCACTGTTGTGGTCGTTGTCATCGTCACTGGTGACCATACCGATGTCACGTATGTATTTACTCAAACACACTCTTTCAATTTAACAATTATAAGTGAAAATCAATATAAAAAAAAATAATAAAAAAAAAAGAAGAAATCTAACACAGGAGCCAGACCACATCTATATATAAAATAGAGTGTACTTTAATGGTAGCATAAGCGGAAAGCCGAAAAATCCCATTGCAGGATGACAATCCAAACTGAAAGTGGCTATACACACACACACACACATACACGAGAAGAAGAAAAAAAAAGTAATGAAAAAAAAAGATAATAATAATAACAATAAAATAAAATGTGTAAATAAATATAAAAATAAGGTCAATGTGGGAGCCAACTGTATGACTATACAACACGGATCGATGTTTTTCATTGTGAAAAGATCAACGACATCTAAAGTGGTGATACTCTGGACCTGCCATATAATGAAATGATAACAATTGAACTGTTACATGTGCCACTACAGTAGATATTTTTATTTATTTATATTATGTATATATATTTTCAACAGATGTCAATAATATTTGGATATGTGTATATTTAAATCAATTTTTATCCAACTTGATATCATATACGTTAGTGACATTTCATTTATCTGCCATTTGATTTATTAAATTGAATATAATAATAGCAATGATGTTGATGATAATAAAATAAAATTGAGAAATTGTCCACAAAATCATTTCAGGAAATTAACTTTTTCTCAATGGCAATTCGCAAAATGTAAGTATGAATGAGTTTGTATATGTGTGAATATGAATGCATGATGAATATTGATATATATATATATATATTTATATTCGTTGAAAACGATTGGAGAATCACTGAAGCCCATAAAAGCATTCGACTCGGAAGTTTAATAAGATTTATAATTTATGCGGAAAGCAATTCCATCGTGATGATAAAGCGTACGGAGATTCGTTTGGATTCATTTAATAGCTTTTGATTCCATAATTTTTACTATTTCATTTTCACCACTTTCATTATTTCCCTATTGTTTTTTTTTTCTTCTCATTCAATATTACTATTGATATATATATATATATATCAATAGTTATTTTTTCAAATACATATTTATATTCAAATATTGTATCTCTGTAGAAATAAATATGTCATACATAAATTTATTTTACATATGAAAAGTCAACACTCAAGAATCACCGAAGTCATAATCTCATTAATTTATTTTGTTCATCATCAAACTGTATAATATATAACTACCATGCAATGGTCGATTAATCAAAGTGTTTTTTCGCTTTGAGTAAAACTAAAAGTGGCTAATGCCATATAGTAAATGACGGATAAAGCTTTGGTAGACATTCAAGTAATTATAAGTTGCGTTGTAATATTAGAAATATTACATGGTAATAAATTGTGGTCGGCTAACCCGGAAATTATCCAAGTTTTGTACCATTTTATTTCTCACCCCAGATTTTTTTTATTACTATTATTACTATTAATGTTTTTTTTTTTCTTCTCCCTTTTTTTTATGCCTCTATACCATCAACGTATATGAAGTTCTGGGAGCGGCATACACCGGAAAGGGTGAGACTGCGTATATCCTCCCTGGCTTTCACTGGCCCTGAATAATCATTGAACGAAATTTTCTTTTTTTTTTTTTTTGTATTTTTTTATTTAAAAAAATTTTTTTTTTCTCACTCAAAAGTTGGGTGCAATGAGGAAAAAGTTGATGAAAATAATACGACTCCGTACATTTACGTATTTGAATTGATAAAAAGAAGGAGAAAAAAAAAAAAAAAAAAAAAGCGAAAAACATCAAAAGGAAGAAAAGAAAAATGAAAATAAACATATGTATATTTATTTAATATATGATAAAGTAAAATAACGATGTTCTTTATACGTTTATAAAAGAAAGTCATTCGTACGCTGGAGATTTTTTTTTTTTTTTTTTTGGCGAGACAATGAGAATTTTATGAGATGCTCGAGTTACATTGAATAATTGAAAACTATATCGTATGCTACGTATAAATAATATATTGTTTTATAAAATTAAACAGTCCACCGCAGTATAACAAATACACACATCATATTATATTTATGTGTGAGCAAAGGTCAAGGAATGTATTTTATTAGAAATTCTAATTCTACCCAACGATTGATCATACAAAATCTAGAGTCATTTTTAAAAATATTTGCAATAGCTATCGTAAAATATATCGTATATTTTAATGGGATAAATGTCGGATATATCCAATCGACTACACACACATACACATGAGAAAATTTATTTATATATATAATATACTTTTATCAAAAAATATCGTACATTGTAAATATTTATAAATTCTTTTTACAATTTGTAATTTACGTGATCGAGTAACGTCGACAACGGTGGTAAAACGGTTAAACATTTCGAGAAAATTCTTTTTCTCCATCATTTTTCTCTTTTACTTTTCATTTCTGTCTCTGTTTCTTTTACGTTTTCTCTCACTTACGGAAACAACGCGGTAGCTCATGCATAATTTATCGATCTCACAAGTTTTCAACGTTACATTCAGCTTGACCAGGAAACTCGCCTGGGACTGCTTGAGTTTACCATTGAATTCTCATATTATGCGAAATAATTTCCCGCACATCCAATACGCCACCTACTTTTTCACGCCAATGCTACACAAAATGAGCAGCCAACTGACTACAAATGAAATGAAATAATAATTATAATAATAATGAAAATCAAATGGAATTTAAAAGACGAAACAAAAAAAAAAAAAAAACAAAAAAATTTTTTTAATTAAAAAAATTAAATAAAAACGAGAAAACAACCAAATCAACTGTAAGAAATTCAGAAATTTTACAATAACCGACGTTGATTTTTCGTTTAAAAAAAAACAAAAGAAAAAATTTCTATTCAAATTATATAAATTTTAATTTAATTAATTTGTGTAATTTTTTTTTTTTTTTTTTTCCTCCTTAAATTCAATATATTTTTATTTACAAATATTTCGTTTTTATTTTTGGAACATTATCATATATCTATATATATTATGATATCACATACGCCTATAGAATTTCTCGAATAACCTGAAAATTACTGGTAGAATACGAGTGAGAAGTAAAATAAACATAGCACGCCCACCTAAATACCATACTCATGATATGCATCAAGTTATTCCACAATTTATTCAAGTATATATATATTTAATACGTGCTTGTGTACATATGTATTTATTAAGACTTTAGTACATATATATATATATATATATCCATGAATTCGTAGACAATAGGATCATGTCCATGTGCAAATGTTGCCTGTATTCCCTCGAGCGATATTTGAAAATCATATGAAATGAGCAAACGTCGATTATAGCAGAATAAATCGATCATTATATAATTTGTATATATATACACTCGCATCAATCAAGATTATTTGTCATGTGTGTGTTTGAGTATGTAGTTATACATTGTTTAGACGGTATCCTCATCCGCTAATTAGAAAATCCACGTTATTACAATATCCCAAAGAGAAAAAAAAAAACAAAAAAAAAAAAAAAGAAAGATAAATTTTGAAAATAAATAAATAAATATATGTATATACCTATATATTATAAATTTAATATTGATAATTTTTGTTTACTATTGAATAATATATGAATATTCCGTGGTGTTCAGGAAAAATATTGAAATATTGAAGTGGCAGTGAAACAAAGAAAGAATGGAACGTCAATAACACACATGCGAAATAAGTTAAAAATATAGTTTTGTTAAATGTGTATGTGTTAAGCGAGGGAATAAAGGAATATGCATATATATATATATATATATCCATGTGTGTATGTGTGTGTATGTGTGTATATGATTTCACAGTCTCCCTTGGGCAACCAGACATCAGTAGCAAACACATTCGTGTATTTTTGGCACACACTTTTGTCAGGGCATACTGCTATGGAAATAGGTATTCGTCTCTCTTATTTGCACTTTGTATATATTTATATTGAAAAGTCTCAGATGCAATTGCATTGTGAAACAGGATTTTCAATGGCATCTCGTGAATTTATAGCAATGCCACATGCAATACGAGGGAATTTTGATTCGCACAATTTTTAGGGCAAAAAATTTTGTACACGTGCACATTGGATCGGTACCTGTCGCAAGTTTGATTTTACATATGTACTTTATGAATATATTTATTATACATAAATATTATGTACTACAGTAGCAGTTTAATAAAAATTTTTTTATTCAACTAAAATATATTTTATATATTATTATTTATTTATTTATTTATTTATTTATTTATTTATTTATTTACTATTTTTCTTCTTTTTTTTTTTTAATATTTACAATTATTTACACTTGATTTCCTCAAATCAATAGAGCACAAAGTAATTTAATACAATGTTATATTATATATATCATTGAGAATCACTTTTACAGTTTAAAAAAAAAAAAAAAAAGAGAAATAAAGAAAAAGCACAAGAAAAAGTAGAAGAAGAAATGGAGGATAAAGAGAAAGAGAAAAATAAAATGAAAAATTATCCGAACAATACAAGCACACACATAATAAATCTTTTATACAAATTTATCTACATCACTTTTATAAATATTTATATTTTTTTATATATACAAAATATCTCTAATGACCATGTATGCATAATTTCAAAAACGTAAATAATTTTTGTTCTTTTAATCTCGTCCCAACAGGACAGTGACAGTTACATAATTATCTCATTAAATATAAATCAAACTAATAATAAAAATAACAATACCAACAACAATAAAAATATTAATAACAATAATAATGAATAAATAAACAAAAGAGTATTTAGATAAATCACACGCATAACTTGTAACACAGATCACATATTTATTTATTTATTATTTTTTTTGTTTTTCCTTTTTTTTTTTTTTGCTCTCATTTTCTCTCACTACGTCTCATAAATTTAGATATATTTTTAAAATAGCACGCAAAATTTTTTTGACAAAGTACAAGAATTTTTATTTTTTATTTTCATTTATTTTTTTCATTATTATTATTAATTTTTTTTTTTTCCTTATTTCTTTTATCTCTATTTTTCTTGTTTATCCATCTTACCTCTACTATTAATAAATAATACGGTCGTTGTCCACATAAAATTTTATTTTTAAATTTCTCCAACACTACACACACCCATAATAGAAATGAATTTTTTATATATATATATATTTTTTTTTTTCTTACATCACGCGAATTAAATTATTTTTATACTCAATATCATTTCAAATAGTTGATACATCTAAAAATAATTGTGTATGGTACTTTCCAAGAAAGTGGAATAATAACACGAGAAAATAGAATGTAAAGTGAAAGAGAGTGAGTGTCTTATTTTTACCACGTGCTCACCATTGCCCAATGGTCTCTCTAACCCCCTTGTCTTCCTCTCACTCTTCTCCCCAACCAACTACTCATCATCATTCCCTATTTCTCTCTCACTCACTCTCATTATCTATTTTTCATTCTCTATCTCTTACTCTTGTTCTCCCAACACATTTTCACATACACTCATCGCCACAACTGGTTTACCTCTCAGTTGTTACGACGCTCGTCGCGTTCAGCACACAAATATTAACACATACACACACACACACACATATATATACATACATACACAAACATACGCGCATCGATGCTTACATACAAAGTTATTTTCTCACACATATGCAATACACATTCTCTATATTTTCCTATACCTCTCTCCACTGCCATCATCTCTTCTGTTGTCGTACCAGCCCGTAAAAGCGCACATTTTCGTTTGCGTTTATATACAAAAATATATATATATATATATATATATGTATAAATATAGTGGTTTGTCTATGGTTGATACACATTGTATATTGTACAGATATAGACGACATACACACGATTGCTGAATCAACAAAAACCCTATCAATAACTACTCGACGTCGTTTTCGTGACTGCATCCGCACGCAATATGTGGCAGTAACAAAAATAAATTGACACCTAGTAAAAAGTCTTTACAAATGGATGAACCAAAAAAAAAAAATAAAAAATAAAAAATAAATAAAAAAAGATGAAATAAAAATGAAAATAATTTTTTTATTTTTATTTTTTTATTATTAGAAATGAGTTGGATTGAAAGTGAAACCCGATGAATGACACACAGATACAAATATATGTGTGTACAAGCTTTTATATATTTATTTGAAAATATTATGATTATAGATGCCAAACGTAACGAAAAATATAAACCATGTGCAATGTTATAAAGCTCTGACTTACTATTTTCACGTTTTTATTCTTGTCTCCTTGACGTTATGATATCTCGTGTATTTTGATACACTTGACTGAATGTATTTTCCATGAGTGATTTTATACAAATAGATTTTATATAAATTTTTATATTATACTATATATATATATATATATAAATAATAGTATATTTATATACAGATATGAGTATTAAACATAGTAAAGAAAAAATGCAAATGCAATATAGATAATACAGTCTTAAAATTGTAAATAAAAAATATAATTATTAAGCCAATTCATGTGTAATATAATAAGTATATATGTATATATGTATATATATATACATTTTATTTTTTAATATTATAATTTGACGTATGGTAATATATAAACATAGGTGTGACTATATAATAAAAATTATTACTAAAGTTATAAAAATATAATAATAGTGAATATCATTATATTTTTATTCACACATATCACTTTAATATTAAAATTATATATAGAAAAATAAAATATTTTATATCATAATTTGAATATTATATTAAATTGTAAAATGAAATATTTATTTTTATTGTTATAGCACACGGGTGTGTGTATATATATATATATTTGTATGTCTATCTGTATATATAAGTATTATTTAATTTTAATTATAATTTTTAATTTTATAAGACACAGAGTCATAATGAAATACTTGAATAGACCATATACATTTAAAAATATTTATTACAATTGAAATATATCACAATCACTGTAATTATTTTAGCATAATAAAACCAATCTCAATTATGAAATATTCATTTTATAATTAAAAAAAAATCATATTTTTTCAATATTTACAAATACACACATTATCATTATTATTAGTATTATTATTATTACTATTATTGTTATAATTATTACATAAATATATAATGTAAATCCCTGTGGTTCAATCAACCACCATTAAATTCATTGTATTATCCACCAACTACTTGGAGAATACTCGGTAGTGCACACAGAAGAGTGTGAAAGAATAAAAAAGTATAAATGAAACTATTAGTATTGATGCCACGTTTGCCTACGTGTCTTACAGATCAAACTACATCATTATATATATGTATATATTGTGTATACACATGTGAACGATAGTTTCTTCAGTATTAAGTCATTCAGCATTGAAATAAAATACAGTAGGTAAAAACTTTGTAGTATTAAATATAAGATAAGAGTGTGTTTGTTATTTTTACTATTTAAATATTTATTTGGAGTGTTTGTATTATTGCAATTTAACAGTGAGAATATGATATTTATTTTATTTATTTATTTATTTATTTATTTATTATTATTTTTTTTCTACACCTACGTAGGAAGTCTAATTATTAACTTGACTACGAGGATGAATAATTAAGAAGATTGGGTGTAGTGTAAAACTACCATGACTGCACGGTAGAAACGAAATACAATGCGACCATGTGTAATATGTTCACTGTTCTGACAAATCTCAGTGTAGTCACCACTATTGTACATATAAGAATACATATGCATATGTATATATACAGAACATTCCCAAAACATAACGTTTTACAGTGCAAGTTATATTGCTCGTCGTTGTCGTGAGTTTCCATTTCCGGGTAAAATACAAAATTTTCTCTGCTTTAGACATTCTCAAGCTTTAATATCCAACAGTGATTTAGTATATATGAGCGTTTAGTTATTATTTATTTATTATTATTATTTTTTTTTATTTTAATTTTTTTTTTTTTCATCTCACAATTTCCATTCTTTTTCTTATTATTATATATATATATATATATATTTTTTTTATTCTCCACCTCTTTCTCTTCTTCGCTACTTTTTATACATAATAAAACACAAACTAAAATATAGACG
This sequence comes from Dinocampus coccinellae, assembly GCA_963920625.1. NCBI lineage: Eukaryota > Metazoa > Arthropoda > Insecta > Hymenoptera > Braconidae > Dinocampus > Dinocampus coccinellae. Next base: position 1,307,050 of record OY987186.1, read on the forward strand.
ATAGAAATTTTGTACACGTCTAGACTATTTCAATGCAATGACCAAATGAATATAATTCAACTCACCATTTAAAGTCAAAAGGAAAAAAAAATTACTCTATTACTCTATACACTCACACACACACACACACAAAAACATAAGTTTGTGTATAATTTCTGGTATAGTAACAAACAGTCACTGTGTGCTAAAGCAGATTTGGATGAGAAAAAAAAAAAAAAAAAAAAAAAAAGAAAAGAAAAAAAAAATACAACAAAAAAATATACTATGTATTCATTTAGAAACTCAGACACGGTTCAAGTGCCACAGGCTGATCCCTTCAACGCAATTTTGTAGCTACTGACGTTGCTACTTATATTTTTTTTTACACTTATTATTATTATTAGTAATTTAATTTTTTTTTTTTTTCCCCTCCTTGAAAATAATGAGTGCACTTTTTTTTTGTATTTGTATTCTTATAAAAATAAACAAACAAACAAAAAATATCTATCAATACTTTGTGTACATATAATTTATATTTAGAATAAATAAGAGAAAAAAAAAAAAAAATAACATAAAACATGTGGTACTTGATTTTCCATGGTGACATATGGCAATGAAAGTGGACACACTTGGATTCTATAATGGAAAAATTCGAATCTCACTGCAAAAACAATCGTGGCCTTTATGTATATATAAAAAATGCGACCAGGCATTCTCAGCGGGATCCACAGGAAAAAAAAAAAAAAAAAAAAAAAAAAAAATTGAGAAAATTGAGAAAATGAAAAAATGAAAAAAAAGGAAAAAAAAAAAAATTCGACGATAGTCCAAACGTTTTCACACACATTTATCGAATACCATTGTCAAATACGTATGACGAGCATATGTTTCCCATATCTATTTTCTCACTTTCTCTCTACTACTCTCCATCTCCATCACCATCTTCCCCCTCTGTCTGTCTGTCTGTCGTATCTATCTATCTCTATTTCATTTTAGTCCTATGTTATATACTGTACCTAACTGTGAAACACATTGCTACAATCTGCGACGCGGAACGGGACATTAGTTTACCAGTTGACCATGGTTAGGACCCTACACCGACGTCGTCAGTTATATCAATGATATATAACATAATGGTATTGTATACAAGTAAAATTTATCAGAGTATTATTTCCTCAATCCAAATACACGTATTGTATATTAATACTTATTGCTTTTCAATATTATATAATTTTTTTTGTTTTTTTTTTGTTTCATCATTAAAAATATGAGTATCAATCCAATAATTCGCAACGATCAATAGGAAACATTAAGAAGATTAAAAATATATGACCTCATTTTTCTCATTTTTATTTTTTTTTTTTTTCCCCGTATTCTTTTATATTCCTCTTTCTTTTCTGTTCTTTTCACGGTATTTATTATTATTATTATTATTATTTTTTTTTTCTCTTCTTTTCATATATATATAATGCCATTGCACGCGCAATTCAGTACGCTTTTGTACTTATCTCATTTTTCAAATGGCTATTTATTCTGTGGCTTATTGACTTGTCTCACTCCCCACCTCTGCCACCCTCGTCATGTCATTGCCAAGTGCGCAAGCGTTAATGTCAGAAAGGATATTGTGGATGGGTGTGAGGGTGAAGGGAAAACGAAGAATAATATAAAAAAATAGAAAGAAAAAAAAAAGGAAGAGAGAGGAGAAGGTGGAGGGTAAAAGTGACAGGAGATATACGAAATGCAAGCGTCGCATTGTGCAAAACAGAGACTAAAGACTCTCCTTTACTCTACACTGTGTATCTCTCTCGCTCTTGCTCTCTTTCTCTCCACCATCTTTCGTAGAGCGAACTCTTTTATGATTCATCAAACTATATACCAAAGCCGACACACAACATCGCGAGAAATCTGGCGACATAGCGTGTGCACTCAAACTCTAATTCACTATCTCTCTCACTTTCTCTTTCTCCCTATTTCTCTCAATTTCTTTACTTCGTATTTTATTTTTTTTTTTTTTCTCTTTTTACTCTATTTGTCCCCTTCTATTTTTAAACATCCCCGACGCAAGATGAAATTCGAGGCCGTATGAAAACCACTAACTCACGTACGACATCTGCTCTGCTTCGAATTTGTGTAGACTACACTTATACTGTATATCTATACACCACTCAATTCTCATTGCCACTTATATATATATATATATATATACACACACACACATACATAATCTCCCTCCCCCTTTTTTCCCGTATTTTTTTCCGCTGCCTTTCGAATTTTTCTTTAATTTCACATTCCTTTATCCCATTAATAAAAAAAATATCAATCATCTCTATATAATAATTATTTTTATTTTCATTTTTATTTTTTTTTTTATTTTTTTTTTTTTCATTCCAACAATCATCACACGTATTTTATTTCACTTCATACATATGTTTTCATCTATATGATATATATCCTCTTTTTCATATTTTTTTTTTATTTTCTATTTATTTCACCTACATATTTTATATTTGTTCTGTTAATTTTTGAACAAACGAGAGTATCTGATATAAATAATGGAACCAATATTGCAACTTTTTGCACGATGTACTATTGTCTAACACTTACCCATGCACACACACATACACATACACATGTAGATATATATATATATATAAATGATATTTTACTTTATCACCATGCAAATGGCTTTGTATACAGAATACCTACATTATATAAACGTAAATAAACATTAATGAATCCTTGCAGCAATAAATTATTTAAATGAATGTCTTTGTGTGCCCATTGGGATACCACACACAATATCCCTATATTCATACGAATATACAAAAACATATAAATAAATAAATATATATATAAATAAAAATATGTATATATAAATAAATGGATATGTAATAATTCGTGTGTACACGTAATATTTATCATTAGAATGTTTTTTTATAAATATTAATTGATGAAATGTGATAATTGCACAAATGCAACGGGAAGATTAATTGTTTTCACCACATTATATATATCATGTTAACGAGTCAATCGTATCGTCGGTGTGTGTTTGCACACGCGTTATGTCTGACTCATATGTGTCTGTATGGATAAATGCATTGTTGGTATGACTCGGCTGTGAGTGGACGTGAGAGGGTGGGAAAGGTGCGCACACACGTCAAGGGCGAAGGGATGACTGCGTATAACTCATGAATTATTCACGATTGAGACACCATACCCCTTGACCATATTTATATATATATATATATAAATGTGTCTACATGTGTGTCTATGTGTGTATGTGTGTGTAATAAATAGTAAAATTCCACGTTGAAGATCATACGTGATGACATTTATATTCAGAATATATTTACTGTTGCACATAATTTTTCCTTCTCAAGTCAATTTTTTTTGTTTAACTTGAAATTTTTCAGTAGTTTATATCCGGTGTAAGGAAGTAGAAAAAAAAAAATAAATAAATAAATAAATAAGAAAAACAAGAAAGATGATAGAGGAAAAATAAAAAACAATAAAAAATAAAGAAAAATATTACCACACAAATTGGTTGAACAAGCTGTTGGATTCCGGGATAGGTCAATCGCCATGACCACATCATCTTGATAAGAAAAATTGGAAAGTAAAGCCACAAAAAAGAAAAAAAAAAAAAAAAAATTGTAAAAAAAAAACTAAATATGTATATATATGTACATGCAATCGTGGCGGATGCTCCGTCTCATCTATTTTATTTTTTATATCACTTCATTTTTATTTTCTCTTTTGGCCTCTTTGGTTTTTCATCCACTTCCACTCACTATTTCCGGCATGACTTTTACGTGTCGCACATGGCCCCCCTACTTAAACATCACTAATACCAAATTATATTTGTTCAATATAATATTGAATGCATTGAAATACCCGATAAAATAATAATACACATAAAAATTAATTATTTTATAGTGATGAAAAAAAAACAAAAAAAACAAAAAAAAATTTTTTGTTTTTTGTTTTTTTTTTTTTTTCAAGTTTTATTCTATAATATAATTATTTATATTGTATAGACGTAAGATACAGTTGGGATAAGATGAAGGTAATGATTTATATACGATTATAGATGAAGAACATGGATGAAGAACCCGCAAAGCTCGACGCGTTCTGTAGGCTTCACTTCGTTTCTTGCAGCAGCGCGCGCTGGTGCCCAACAGACGTGACGTCACGCGTCGCCAGGTTTGAAAGATCCGGCGCCCCAACAGTCTTTCACCGGCTGCCATACGGTGCACAACACGTACTTGTCAATTTACAAAATAACAAAACAAAAATAATCACAATAAATTTATCATAAAGTAATTTATTTTGTCAATATTATTATTACATCAATTAAATTGTTTTTATGTGCATTTATTTAATTTTTTTTTTGTTTTGTTTTTTTTTTTTTTTTTCTTCAAAAAAATAAACAAAACATAGTGACAATTATCAATGATAAAAATAATTTTTATTATACAATTAATGGATAAATATTTATATAAATAAATAAAAAAATATTACGTGATATTTATTTATATTATTTCAATAATTATATTTATTTATGTGTTCATGTGAATAATTAAAATGTGTCAACAAATGAATTTGGATTTATTGTGTATTTAATTGATATTAAAAAAAAAAAAAAAAAATCATTATAATTAATCAAATAAATATAAATTGGATCAATAAAAATTGATATGGAGAATAATTAATATCAATTGTGAATGTATAGATACAAATATAAATAATAAAAACATAAAAAAATAAATAAATAAATAAATAATAATAAATAATATCGATATATATAAATTAAATCGTGGACCATTTGGTATTTAATCCCCGGAACTTAATAATTTACACTCACGCATTTAACATTCATTCATTCACACGTAATAAACACAATAAATGTATGTACAATATATTCATTGTTGTGCGCGCGCTCACTTAAATACGATACTACGCTTATATATACGTGTATATATATGTACATATAGAATATATATATAAAGTATATAGAGGGAGTGATTTTGAGTGAAGGGAGAAAGAACATTATACAAATGAAAATAGACGTGAATTCACCGGTAAAATATGACAGGCGCGAATATAAATTATATAATTAATGCAATAAAAATTTATATATAAGTATATTTATACATATACGTAATCCATCATATGAAAATTAAATTTCTTATTATTTGGCATTGCATTGACGTGAATTCAACTTGATTTCACTTGGTCGGAGACAATCCCGTGAATGTGGAAAATAAAATGAATTGTACCCGTGGGTCTGGATGATAATTCCAAAACATTGCACCACCATTTATATACAAACACACACACACACACACATATATATATACACATACACAGATTAATAATAAATATAATAATTATATTAGTGTCGAACAACCATGCCTGTGATACTTGTGTCCCTTGTGCTTGGCTTACACCTTGCAACAACTGCACGAGCAGATAATTTAGGTAATGTACATATCACTTTTCATATAATCAAATATTTAATATACAAATTATCTATATAAATAATAATACATAATTTATATATACATACATATATATATTTCCATAAAATATTATGTACCTCTGTCTATTGAAATTTTGTTACTATCAAACATGAATACCGATGAGTTTGACCGATGATAGAAATGGAACGTGCGACCAAAGTACGTGGCATAAATCAAATCGTACATTCTAAAATATTAGTAACTGTGATGATATAAAAAATATATAATAGAGAAAATATGTATTTCAAAAATTTTACTGTCAGATATAGGATAGTTTTTATTTATTATATATTTATAGTGTGACAAGGAAATATAGATCGTCGATAGGTTACAGTTATTGTCGTCATATCTGACTTTTTAACTGTGATCATTGTTTTTGACACGGTATATTTTTATCACTGATGCCAAGTGAATTTTCCACATATTTATATATATATCTGTAGTATGAGTTACTATATTTATTTCAAAAAATTTTATTAATTTAGACACTTATATATAATATATTTATTTTCAATATCTCACTCAATATCCACGTAAATATAACACTTTATATTATATTTATTTTCATGTGTGCAATATAATATAACATAACGAGTAGTATATTATGTGGTATCGTCGCCGGAAACGAAATAAAACTGCTTTTTACCGTTCTTTCAGGCTGAAAACTTATTTTGCGACTTTTCTCTTGAAACTTTATCTTTCTCATTCTCTCTCTTCTACTCTCACTCTATTACCCTGTAGTTTTGAACAGTTACCACGTTCTCTTCTCCTCATCTCCCCTCTCAAAACACACATTTTACCCTTTTCCCCATGACCCCAACGACACTCACTGTATTTTGGTTTTATATTTATTCGAGTGTATATACCAAGGGAAATAACGTAAATGAAAAAAAAATAAAAAAAAATATATTTTGAAAATATGTATATTATTTTCTGGTAAATTCAATGGGTGGATATTAATATTGTTCAGATATTTCAATAATAATTCAAATAATAATGACAGTAATTCATGATTTTTCGTATGACAATAGTTAGTTTGGGAAGAAACGAAAACAAAAAAAAAAAAAAAACATAAATAAATAAAGAAATAGAGAAAAATTTAATTATCAAAAATAATTAAATTCAAGATAAATGATAATCTATTCGACAAAATGTATGGCGTAATTTTGCATTAGTTTGCATACATCGTACAACGCTCACACTTTGCTGGCATGTATTATCGTTCACTGAAGCATTAGAATAAAAAAAAAAAAGGAGAGAGAGAGAGAAAGAGAGAGAGAGAAAAAAAAAGAGAAGAAAAGAAATAAAGAATGAAAAAAAAGAAGGAGACGAAGGAGGAAAAAAAAAATGTCAATAAAAAAGAAACCGACATAGGGAATGTCGAGTGTGAAAATAAAAAATAAAAAATTTATATATATTCGTGCGCTCTCTCTCTCTCTCTGCTTTACACAGTAGTTTTTTTTAGACACAGGGGCATATCCACACACCAATTTAATTTCTAAAAGATGGCAAAGTAATTTACGAAACGATAGATCGACATTTTGGCATAATGCCAATCGCATGGCAAGAACTTGACTATATATATTTATACTATGCATAAAATACGTGCTAAAAAATTCTTTCGTTACCACCCGCAAATTATTTTGCTTATTCTACTATCGTATCTATCATCCATTCGTGTTTACATGTATTACATCACTTATATTATTATCTAAATTTATCTTTATTTATATATAATCATCATTAGTATCATGAGCTTTGAAATAAATTTTTTTTTTTATACATGTAAAAAAATAAAACAAAATTATACGTATTACACTCATATTCACAACACACATCTCCACAGCTACTGCTCATTTATATCGACTTTTTTTTTTATTTTGTTTTTTTTTTTATCAATTTCATCCCATACAATCACCGCATACACTCGAGTAAAAAAAAAAAAATATAAAATAATAATAATAATAGCCACAAATAAAAACTTTTCACGTCATTTTTTTTTTCTCTACTCTCCATTACTTTCTTTTTGTCATTTTCTATTTCTACTTTCATTGTTTATTTTTTTGTTTTTGTTGATCCTATACTGGTATGTTGCAGTGTTTTTGTATTTATTTATTTTTTATTTTTTTTTATTTTTGTACACCTGCCATTGGCCAATTCTCTCACAGATTGTTTCATTTCAATGGATTACATATCTATATATTGAGCCACATGAAAAGCAACACACGAAAATTCCTATCGGCTTATCTTATTGAATTTACTGATAATATCTACATTGTATTGGAAAATGAACTGGCTCTGTCACCTCAATATCAATTCTACCTTCAAATACATACACACACACACACACATAAGATACAGAATATATATATTTAATGAGACCAATGTCCTGATTATCTACATTGTATTATCTAACGACAAACGATCGATTTACTCAACAACCAAAGATCTGCTGTTGATCAATCGCCACTGGCAATTTGATCTAATAGTACACATATACACATAAAAACATGAATTATATATAATTTTTGAAATTAATCAAAATTGAAGTCTACAAAAATATAAATTTAATATAAATTCATTTGAAAAATTTCATTGATCATAAAAGTTGATAGAAAAAAAAAAATATATATAAATATCTGTTGGAATATTATAATTATTTTATCTATAATTTTTAAAAAATTAATTTTAATAAATAAAATTATATATATATACATATAGGAATCAATTAATATACGGTATATTATAATTACATCATGACATTTATTATTAAACTTGGAGAAAATCTTAATGTAAACAGAATACAGTGAAATCCGTGAAAGAAATATTTACTTTGTAGCACATGGTCTTTGGAAGTAGATATCACCCCTAACGTTATATATATATATATATATATATATATATATATATAGTTGAATTCTAATCCACAAATAATGGGCTCCTAGTAGTAACATTTAATCCTGCATTATATCCATGTCTACTGAAAGTAAGATACTCACTCTGAAATCTCTACATTAAGTGTACGAAAAGTTTTTAAGACCATGCGATAAATCAAAAGAATAAAACACTGAATAATCGCATCGATGATTATTAATATTTATTTTTATCTCAAGTTGTATATTTATACGCATACAAACATCACGATGTTTGTACCAAGAATTGTTTAATAAACTTGTATAGCAGTAAAAAAAAAAAAGAATGAAATAAAAACAGCAACAATAACAAAAACAAACAACAGCATGAAACAAAATTGAAGCGAAAAAAAAAAAAAAGGGTGAAGAGGAGAATTAAATTAGTAACTTTAAAGTGAACTCGCTTGTCAAGAATTGTGAATTTTTACTTTACATTTTTATGTTGGTCTTTTTTTTTTGGGGGGGTCTTTTTCTTCTGCTTCCTCTTTTTTTTTTTTTTTTTTTATGCTGAGTTTTTAAACGCGTTTGAGAGCAACGTCAGCAGCGTGACACCCTCACAAAGAGATCAGTGTGCCCTAAATGGAATGAGGTGTGTGTGTGTGTGTATATGTGTGTGTATGGAGTGGGTGGGTGGGAAGGTCATACTCCTCACTGTTAATCCAACCAGCCTTGCCAACCCGTCAGGGATCAGGCACACTATAGCCACATAGCCGTTAACCTGATAATGTCTTTACACGACATGCGAGGACAGAGCAAAGGTGTGTATATATATATCTATATATAATATAAAATATAGTAAACATCAAAGCTTTCTCATCGCTTCAAGCACGATCACTGTATTCACATACAATAATTTTGGGCTTGCGGGCTAAATTTATGTATACGTTGTATATTATATATCATAAAGTGAAACTTCAATGTACAAAATTCAACGATATTTGCAGTTGAAATGCTGTTCGACATATAAATGTATTGGCCTCAGGCACTTTTTTTTTTTTTTTTTTTTTTTTTCATATCTCCATTCACTACAATTTTATATTTGAGTAATAATCGAATACATCCAAATGTTTTCCTATTTTTTTTTTTTTATCAAGATGTTTTACTTTTAATTTTGAATTGTACAGTATTGCAGTTCAATTTTCATCACTATTCATTATTATTCTATTTTTAATTCAAATATTCACGGAAAATTAAAAATACACATGCCAAAATTTAATGAAAAACAAAACAAAAAGAAAAAAAAAAATATATATATATATATATATATATATATATGTATGTATATTTATGTGTTTATATAATGAAGAAAGTTCGTGAATTCAAAGTACAAAGTCCCATGTGAACTATGGAGGATCCATTAAATTGTACCGCACCATTTTCACATACCCTTTGTTCACCGTTTTTCACACACGGTCGCAATGCTCCTTTATATATAAACACATATATATATATATAATACGAGTAAAACACTCAATGTCATGTACAACAGATATACGAGGAAACAATGTGATGGTGGTATCACCTGCTATGATAATCCATTGCGTATATACCAGTTACATCAATAAAATATTAAAAATTAAGACAAATACACAGATAAAAAATTTTAAATGTAACAATAATATGAAACATTAATAATAATTATTATTATCATTGTCATTTGTGATATTTATAATTTTTTTTTTCTTTTAAATAAATCGTGACTGCGGTCAAAATTCACATGTTCGAGTTCATTTGGTGATTATTATTATTATTTATTTATTTATTTATTTATTTATTATTATTATTGTTTTTTTTTTTTTCCTCTCTCGCCACGTCATTTGAATATTGGATTGTCGTGAATAGTCGACAATAGTTCGTCTCTCGCTGTACAACAAATTGACGCGCACACCCAACTCTCTCATCTGCACCGATACATTGACGAATGCCCGTTGTTGCGATATACGCGATGAAATAAAAAAATGTAACAGTAATGAAAAAAAAAAAAAAAAAAAAAAAAAATTTTTTTTTTTTAAAAACCGAAAAAAACTGAAAAAAAAAAAAACTATATAACAAAACAGAAAAATAGAAATAGATAATTAAAATATACAAAAGTACAAAATATTATTAAATTGACAGTGGAAATTGTTCTATTTCTCTCTATTTCATTTATTTGATTTTATTTTTTATTATTTATTTTTTTTTTTTTCTTTGAGTTGTTTGTTTTTGTTTGTATCTCTGATTGATATAAATATCATATTCACATTGATCATATTGATATTAACGAGACAAAGTGATAATATTTATACAAAATTATTTGTTGGTAAACAAAAACAATCGTGAGATTGATGAATTTATGTAAACTAATATTATCAACAGCACAATCAACTGCATAAATATATGAATATCTTTTATATATATATATATATATATTTGTATTTATGTATATAATGTGATTATTACAGTGTAACATTATAATAAATACCCTCATTATTTCTACACTGACGCATTTCTCAATCTCATCAACAATAAATAATTATATATGTTATTGTGTTGTATACATCACCCAACTGATTTTACCCTGCCTCACCTTCATATTCAATCAAATCTGTACATCATATATTATATATGTATTACACATATTATATTCGAAGCGAGTAAAACTCGATGGTTTCAGTCAATGCTGCCGCACCCGTTCCATCAACTAATTAAAGGTTCTTGTCTGCCAATAGCAGACCGATTCTCCTTTCCTCTCGCTCCTTCACCCTGTATAACATAGTCACGAAACGGATAAATGTATTTAATGAAAGTTAATAAATATATCCGTTGGCACTTCACTATTTCCAATTTAAAATCAGTATTGAATTTCTCTTTATAGTCTTCGATCATTTATATATTTATATTTATATTTATATTTATATTTATAATACTGAGCTTTTCAATTATGACAATAATTATTTGAATTTATATCACGTTTATTATCAATTAGAGACACATCAAGAATTCGCAATTATTATTTAATTCGTTCATGATAATGATGATCATTTATGTATTGAATTTTTCATAAAATATTAATTAATACGAGTGTATTTTTATTTTTTAATGGAGTTTGATTAAATACAATATTTCATTGGGAAAAAATAAAAAAAAAAAACAAATCAAAAAAAAAAAAATACGACAGTGGTCTAATTGGAAATGAGGCCAGAAAAAAAATTATGTATATAGAACAAAATAGCAAACAAAAAAAAAAAAATAGGAACATACAAGAGCTATTTATACAGCGATTATACACGTATCCACAGTGTGAGCTTGGGCTTACTTTCTTTTCGTCATATTTTTCATTTGTCCAGCCGGTGACAATCCATCAGTATCCACGACATTCTTTATGCTTGTTTATTTTTTTTTTGTTTTTTTTTTTTAGGGGTACTATTATTATTATTGTTGCTATTAGAAAATATATATATATATATATTTTTTTTTTTTATTTCGTATCTGTCCTCATTTTAAAAATACAGTCTATCGCACGTTGGATATGGAAAAGCAAAAATAAAATTTCCAACGAATTCGAATCTGAATATTTATTCGTGCATTTGTAAATTTATAAATATATTCAGTTATTAGTTATTTTATTTTATTTTATTTATTCATATATATATATTTTTTTTCTTTTGTTGAAGAGCCATTAAATATATGAGAATTTAATTTAAAATCTGTCGCAATAAACCACTTCTACATATTCATTTTATATGTATATAAAATTCTATTGTCATTGACTTCAACTGCGTATTACATTCACATATATTTATGTTGGATCAAGTGGGTTATATATATATATATATATATATGTATGTGTATATGTATATACTTCAGATTGTAAGTAAGAGTAGGTACATTCTTGTACGCGCGCCCGTGCTTTTGTCAATGAGGCTTAACCATCAATGCTCGCGTCGATTACGTCAAAAGCTGATCTCAAGACTCACTGTGGCATTGTCGTTAGGGCACGTTTTGAGTGGAGAATTTCAAGTAGGTGAACCCAAATCCTCATGCAATCGCACGTGAATTATCATGATTACAATATATACATACATACATATATATATATATATATATATATATATTATACATACCCACACCCTATTTACATCATAAAGTTCTTTGTTAAAGACGAGAAAAAAAAAAAAAATGAAAAAAAAAAAAAAAAAAAATTTACCTTTGATTCAATAAACGAAAGCACAAAAAAATACTCGACTCTATTTAATTTATTATTATTTTTTTTTTTTCAATCACTTGATTCACTAATATTAAGTTATGTACAATATATACAAAAATACCATTACCAGATGCTATTGTACAATTTTCAAATTTAATCGCTGGCAATTATTATTTCTCATAGACACATAAATATTCGACAGTTGTAATATATATATGTGTGTGTGTATGTATATATGGTGAGATCGTGTGGTGATATCACGATAGTTGTGCCATCGGGTATAACGTTGATAATCCACCCTACCCGAAATACGAATGACAAATGACGCTAGTCCAATGCGCATTTGAGCTTGGAATGCGGAAATCCGCAAACAATTCGACGCCAGTCGATTTCACCGGTAGAACGCGTTATCAAATTCGTATATATATATATAATATAAATAACCATTGATCTCTTCACACTTGTGTACAATATAAAATGACACATATAGTTGCTCAAGCGTTGGAAATAAATAAATTTAAAAAAAAAAAACAAAAAAATTTTATATATATAAATGGAAAAATACAAATATGAGATGAATTCCTGAGAAATAGTCACAAACGATTTTTTCTATCGTTTGAATATTAAAAAAATTCACAATAAAATATCTATATATAAATATTTTTTTGTAGTTTATATTTTATTTATTATTTATTAATTATTGATGAATCTTTGGCTTGCGGCTTTGAATAGAATTAATATTTTTTTTTTATGTAAATATAAATATGGAATAAAGAAAATATCAATTATAATACTTGAATATATATATATATTTATTAATCTGTATGAGATTCAACGGATGAAAAACTATTGAAAATTGAAACCGATTACGTTTGTAGCCAACGGCAAAATGTACACAGAGTGGATTACATTACAGGCCATACGATTTTCACCGAAATGCCAAGTGACTTTCAATACTGTATATATACTACACTCAACTCGTCTCTCTATCACTATCCCTCTTTCTCTCCGTATTAAACCCAACATACTCATATATATCTACATATACACACATACATATGTACACATACGTACACATACTCTTCTTATTCCTTCCCAGTTTGTTCTGTTTTCCCTATGAGTTAGTTTAGTTGGCTTGCCTACACGTAGCTTCGTAAGTCCTGCTGGCGCATATGGTCGTCCATAACAGCTGACGGCACAATTGATCTTCAAATAAAACAATAAAATTTATACTGTGCAGTATGCAAAAAAAAAAAAAAAAAATAACAAAATAAAAACAAAAATGAAATAAAATAAATAATAATAATAGACCGGAGAAAAATAATGAGAAAAATTGAGTGATTTTTATTCTTATTTTTTTCAATGAAAATCTTTAGGAAAAAAAAAGAAAAAATTTAATAAATAAATAAAAATTAATAGATACAAAAATTTTCTTGTTTTCATCTTTGGAAAAGTTAATAATAATAGTTATATTAAAAACTACATTTGGAATTATATATGATAAAGTATTCGTTAGTAGTGGAATGATAAAAAAATATATATATATCTCAAAGTTGAGAGATGTCTAGGAGAGTTGGCAACGACTTGAGATTTAACTTGTTCAAACCACGACCATATATATATATATATAAAGATAGAAAATTTAAGAATGTATACAGGACAGAGTAGCAAAGTAGAGTAGTGAGTTGGGAGAATTGTCAAACGGTCGTTTCAAGAGAGTGGAGTTTCTGCTAAGGAGGTCGTCGAGCGTCGGCACGTCTTCCGGTTTCTGTTCCGGCACAAACGGACATTGATCGGATCTTCGTTCTTCGTTTCGTGCCTATATATCCATCCCTTCTTTTTCACCACTCCTCCCTGGCCAGTGTGTTCATCTCTCTCTTGGCTATCGTGTTACTTACACCCATGTAACTATCGATATATATATATAAAGAGAAACCTTTTGCCCCATGGCCCTTTCACTCTCTTTATGTAACAAAACATCCACCTTTATATATATATATAACTTTTTCATTTTTTTTTTTTTCCCCTCCCATGGGCACGATCAATATTAGATATTGACAATATTATATTATATTCCAGTGATGAGCAACATGCGAACGGATTACTTTTCTTTTTATCGTCGTTGTCGGTTTCCACTTTATCTTATAGAATAATTCGTAAATGCACTGTCGTGTTTCATTGACGTAATCCAACATTCATTGGTGACAAAAAAGTAGTTTGGTATGAGTAAAAAAGACGAAATTATACGTGAGTATAAATATATATATGAATGTGAATGTGTATGTGTGTGGATGTGTGTAGGGGTTTCATTTACTCGGTAGGATATACCCGTACAATCCTGGATTAGTTGGCGGACAAATGAAATCGGATTATGGGCAATTATTGACGTGCAGCCGACAATTAATTCGAATTAACGATGGGTTGAGTAGTGGGTGAGAGAAGGTGGTGACAAAATTAAAAGGATGTAAATTTAAAAAAAAAAAAATCATTGACTCATCGATGGAAAAAAAAATTTATATATATATAAATATATTTTAACATACACGGAGTATATTTTACATACAGATTTGATATTTACTTTTTTTGTTTTTTTTTTGTTTTTCATGTGAGGATTTATTTATAATTGATATTGATTTTTTATTTTTTATTTTTTTTATTTTGGGTATATTGAGTGGACAACAAAACCATTAGGATTTTCTGTTAATGGTGTGTGGATCAGAAGAGTCTTCAATTATTTGATTGCCAAATACAATTGTTGGTGTGATGTTGTTGTTGTTTTTGTTATTTTATTTTATATTGTTTTGT
The DNA here is from genome assembly GCA_963920625.1 of Dinocampus coccinellae. Taxonomy (NCBI): domain Eukaryota; kingdom Metazoa; phylum Arthropoda; class Insecta; order Hymenoptera; family Braconidae; genus Dinocampus; species Dinocampus coccinellae. Next base: position 1,322,451 of record OY987186.1, read on the forward strand.
TTTTTTTTTTTTTTTTTTCTTCTCACTGTCCGATAAATGCACCAATTGAGAAAAAAAAAAAAAAAATCTCCACCGTTGGCTGATCGTGGACAATGGATGAGAACAAAATTAGCAAAAATTAATTATTGATTATTAATTATTAATTATTATTATTACACGATAAAGTATACAATACAATTAATATTGAAAGACTTTTTGTTGTTGTGTTGTATATAAACTCATCGATATATTTTTTTGTTTTTGTTTTATCCACGACAATTTTGATGATAATAAATAATATAATGAATTTAATTATTTTTTATCACGTTGTATATCGTATATATATTTTTTACTATTTATTTCTGTTTCTATTTATTTATTTATTTATCTTTTTTTTTCACAGCCATTCTGTCGGGAACATTGAAAACGTATCAAAGAGCTGCTTGTGATGAGGAAACAATGTCTCTTCGATGTCCACCCGGTACATCAATTTCCATTGCCTTTGCCCGATATGGAAGGATCGCTGAAGCTGTGGAAAAATGCAATGGCCAAGTGTCACACACCAGTGCAGTTGCCACTGTGTCAATTAATGAGACATGTTCACTCTCGCAAACGCTTCAGGTAACTTGGAAAAAAATAAAAAATAAAAATAAAAAAAATAAACATATGAATAAATAAATTCATTAATAATAAAAAAAATCCAATCAATTTAGTACTTTATTATTATTTATTTATTCATTTATTTATTGATAGAAGACGAATTTGCTCATTTTTGTTGACACTTATTTTTCTTCATTTTCATTTTTTTTTTTTTTTTTCTTCGTTTTTCTTCATCTCTAACTCCAATATTTAATATATATATATGTGTGTGTGTGTGTGTGTTCCGGTACACTTTTTATCTCTTTGCGCACACAAGTTACATTAACGAGCGTTTCTCGGGTCAGCTACCATTCGCAGATTGGAAAAAAACGTGGAAAAAAAAAAAAGACATTTCAATGATGAGAGACGAGATTTTCAGGACGCGCCAAGTGTTTTCCTTTTGGTCACGCTTTGAATCCCGACGCCCATGAGCAAATCTCGTTCTGTACACTCTCCTATACGACCCAGAAACTCAAATTCAATTTCTCGAATTGTGCGGGTAAAATTATATATATATATTTTTTGTTTTCATGTATATTTTTCTAATACACACACACACACACGTATTTATATATAAAAATAAAAATCAATGAATAAATTGTCACTTTATTTTTATTTAATAATGTAAATTTTCATTTTCAATTTGCTATTTTCATTTGTTGATTGAATTTTTTTTTTTTTTTTCGCTCTTCACACGTTTAAAATTAGTGTAATTGAATTACGTCTTTTCACGGATCATAAGTGAAAAAAGAAGAAAAAAAAAATAAAGAAGAAAAATGAAAATTAATTAATTATCCTATGATGACATATGTTAATTATGCAAATTTACGCGACGATATATTCTCATTGAGCAGTTTGTGTTAATGACGCGCGATAGTATTCACTGTTGCAGACTGTAGTAGAAATCTGTCAGAAGAAACGCAACTGTAAATTCAATACAGATCCAAAAAGCTTTGATAACGATCCCTGTCCAAACTTGGCTAAATACACTGAAGTCGCATATAAATGTCGACCCTGTAAGTAAATTCAATCCTAATACAATTAATTAATCCAATTATTTTATATATAAATATTTGTTTATTTATATAATGTCTTCTTTATCAGATGAATTTCGTAGTAAAGTTGCTTGTGAAGATGACGCCGTAAATTTGCTTTGTTTTCCGGGAAAACGAGTGGCAATATTTAGCGCTTCCTTTGGTAGAACAGAATATGAGTCTTTGCAATGTCCACAGCCGCGTGGAGTTATGGAAGAAAGTAAGTGGTACACACAAACTTTAAACACTATAAAAATATAAACAAAATTAAAAAATACAATAGAATAACAATATCCCTTTTATACAATACTAAACAAGAAAATAATTCAATTATAAAAAAATTTTTTTTTTTTTCTTCAATAATTAAATTCCCATTAATTCCCTATTCATTCATCACTTGTTATTTGTTATTCAGCTTGCACTGCTCCATATGCAACAGAAATTGTAATGAAATTATGTCATGGAAAACGAAAGTGTTCAATAATTGCAAATACATCGACTTTTGGTGACACCTGTAAACCCAACACAAGAACATATTTGAAGATTATCTACACGTGTGGTAAGTTAATGTTACCCCAAAATTTGACTATCAAAACTTTTTTTTGTTTTTTCTTTTTTTTTATTATTTTTTTTTCTTTTTTTTTCTTCGATATTATCGTATAGTTGTGCAAACTCAGCGTCTATATTGCTTTTATATCTATATATATATACACCCGTCAAGCCTTTGTCGTCACTTTCATGAGGGTTGTCCTACACTTTTCTCCGCACATTTTCTCTATCTCTCTCTTTACTCCATCCACTGTTGAAATGCTAAACTCTTGCAACTGGCGCACTGGCACGGAATAATTGTCAGGCGTTCAAGGATGATAATCGAATAGGGCGATGGAGAGAATGAGAGAAAGAGAGAAGGGAGATGAGAATAAGTGGGCAAATGAGATGGATAGCTCAACTTCCCCTGCGTAAGTAGAAAATACTTCGATGCGGGACAATTGAAATACATTAACTTTATATATACTAATAACTACATAAACAACAAAAAAAAAAATATATATATATATATATATGTAGGATTATTTTTGAAATAAAATACACGTATAAAATGACTTTAGTAATTACAAATATAAACAAGAAAATATTTGAAAAAAAAAAAAAAAAAAAAAAAAATTCACAAGCTCAACAATAAAATAATGATTAAATATTGGTAATTAGTATTTATTTGGACGGGCTATTTAAAAGATATTTTACCATTGTACGATCAATAAATCGTCCGGAAATTTATGGACTGAGCTTTCTCTCACTCGGTGTGAGTTCTCACGACGATGAGGTTTTTGTCTTTTGCGCATGCGTTCATATATATATATATATATATATATATATATATATTATTCTCTTTAGATATAGCTAAAGAGAGATGTAAGTGTGAGGGACAGAGTGAGAAGGTAGAAGCAACTGCGTGCGCGCGCGGCGATGAGACTTATAAAATAAGGCGGCATGAGGGTAGGGCAGAAGGGAGTGAATACGGTGGTTACCGCAGCTTTTAGTAAATGTACATATATATATATAAACATACGTATAAATCATTCGGAGGAATGAGATTTTATACATAGAGCAAATACATCCCAAGAGATGATATATATATATATATATATTTTCATCAATCAAAACGTTTCATGTTCAATAAATATATTTTTGTCAACTGTACATGGAGATGCATCGACAAAAAAAAATATATATATATATGTATAATAAATGAATAAATATACATAAGTTGTTTATATGTATTACCAGAGAAAAAGTTAAGATAAAAAGCCACCAAAGTCAAGATATAAAACCAAAAAGAAATATATATATATATATATATAAGTGTGTGTGTGTGTGTGTGTGTGTACTATCGCATAAAAAGTGGCAAACATCAAAATTCCCCGGATTTTCGTATTCATACTCGTTCTCGCGATAAATTCTCTCACGTCAACGTGAAAATTGAATTCCCTCGTTCTTCTCATTTCATGGTGGCATCGCTGTCACTGTCATCTGTCAAATACCATATGTATATATATATGTATTATAATCAAAATCATGTTGTAATGTTGACAAAATAATAATGAATATTATTATCATTTTATTTCATTATTTAATTAATCATATGATGCATTTTTATATTTTCCATGAATTGCTCCAATTCCCAGAGAATAATTTAAAAATATGTATTCACATAACTCTTAAGTACATATATAAACCCATATATATATATATATATATATATATATATATATATATATATATATATAAATTAACTTAGTGTATATAATATAAATATCACGATGATTATTCACTCTCGATACACCTCGTTAATTCAATGAGACATTCAACTCTCTGTCTCTCTGTCTCCTTGTCTGTCTGTACGGATGAGTTTATGTGTGTATGTGTGTTCATATGCTTGGAAAAAGGGTCATATACAAACACATGAATCTTAATAAGTATTAAATAACCGATATAGGAAAATTTTCTACTTGTGATTGATCAAAGTCAACACGAAGGGAGAATGCCCCGGTTATTCACCGTTCGCGCCAGCGCCCGTCTACTCTCGTTCAAGTTATATATACAAAAGTAAATACGGACATGATCATGTCTGCGATAACGCAACGAGCTGTGTAACTTTCTCTAATGATGTGTATGATAATTCTAACCGTATACACTTTTTTTTTTTTTTTTTTTTTTTTTCATCTTTTTATCTTCTATCAAAATGAAACGACAAATGAAAATAACAGCGCGAGTATAGAAAAAAAAAAAAATAATAATAAAAAAGAAAAAAAAAATTAATAATACAAAATGAGAATTATAGCGAGGAAAAAGCAGAAGTAGAGAAGGAAATAAATGAAATAACAAATTTTTGTATAATGGAAAAAGAGGCGGCGTCGAAAATTAATAAAATTTTACATAAATTATTAATATAATTTCATTTATTATACGGACATGATGATAAATAATTCAATTTGTTTATATACATGAATTTTTTTTTTTTTTTTATTTCATTGACTTTCACACGTATAATTTTTTTTTATTTATTTATTTTTTTTTTTGTTTTTTTTCCCAATTATTGTTTATAGGAGAATTAATAAATCGAATATGAGGTTAAGAACTCTATACGTGAATGAATGAATGTCATTGTGGGATTGTAATTTGCCAAAATGTCAACAATCATGTCATTCCATATCGAAACTCAAGCCTCGTTAGTGCATTATGGAGTTTGGTGAACGCGTGCGCATTGGATTGTGGGCTTCTGACCTAGAGCGGGAACGAGGTTGTTATCTAGAAATTGACTCTTGTCATACAGTACAATACACGTGTATTATATGAATATGTGAATATGCATAAATGCACTGACAAGTGGTCTTGTATATCTCTACATGTGTGAGTTAATGGTACTCAATAAAATATCCCTGGATCTCAGGTGATTCTATTTACCCACTTATTAAATAATTTAACTATACCGATCATGGTTAAATTGTATCGTATTAATAAACTTTAATACAAATAAAGACGGAATAAAAAAAAAAAAAAAAAAACAAACAAAAACAAATTTATATATTTATTATATTTATGTAGATTATCTTGATTTAACCTGTTTAACTTTCCACAAAATGTTAATCTTTGACTACGTTTGAGTGACAATAAAACTAATTGTCAACTGGATTTTTTTTTTTTTTTTGTTTTTGTCAATGAACTTTTGTTTAATTATAAAAGATATATTATTTGTTTGAATAATTATTAATTTATAAACTGAATATACGAAAGTTTATGAATTTTATTCGTATTATTTCTTCATCTAACTCCCTGATTAAAACGTCTGGAGATGATGCCTTTGGCGAAATATGATGAAAGAGTTGGGATAAAAAGTGAATGCCCATTGGGTATGCCAACTACTTTCTTCATATTTACTTGAATAAATTCTATATATATATATATATATATATGTATTTCATTGAAAATTTTATATTTCTCTTTATGTATATACAGTACCACGAAATGTTCTGAGAGAACAATTCGTCGGTGAATTAGAACCAGAGGAAATGGATCTTGCACCAGAGTTTGATGATGAAGGATTCGATAGGACAGATTTCAAGACGGAATTTAGTCCCAGTCCAAATTTAGAAGGTCCTCAACCGCCAGTGAGAGATAACAGCACAACCAATTTACCAACAATAAGCTCATCCCCACCACGTGCAATGACAAACAATGACAGTGAGTTTTAATAATTTTCCTCCATTTATATAGATACTAATTAAATTGCATCGACATTGGTGATTAATATATACATATATATATATTTTTTCATTTATTGCAATATAAATATAAACAATTAAAAATTGTTGTGCATGCAATTTTATGTGGATATTAAATTTATAAAACAATAATTTTATTGTTGCTTCTTTTATTTTTTTTTCTGTTTTTTGAATAAAATTATTTAGTCTTGGAGTTAATTTTTCCATTGTTATTTTCTCTCTTTTTTCTCGTTTCTCCCTCATTGTTATGTGTTTAAAAAATTTCTTCGTCAATTGATTATCGCTTGCCGCATGCAAACACGCCGTAGTGGATGATGAACGAGACAAGCTCAGCTCAGTCGGTAGTGTTGGCAAAGCTCAAAAGCATTTACATTTGCCAACTGATGCTACATTGACGACAATTTACGAGGAAACGAAGAATTATGACGTTGGAGGTGGCAAAGGTGTTAGGAGAAAACCTACCAATCATAATGCTACCTCATCAATGACAGATGACACTATCAACGTCTATGCAGTGTCGGCAGACGATCGAATGATGGTCGGTTATCTCACTGAATGGATTAATGCATACTCATTTATTACAAGTAAGTAGTTAGATATGATTGTGGTCAGACATGCGCTAGTAAGTTTAGTGAGTGAGACAATGTAAATTGATCATTGTCTTGTATTATCACTCCACTTTAATGCCACTCTCATATTTATCTTTGACGTCTTTTATCACATGAAATGGGAAAATTACCGACAGGTTTTGTATAACCACTTTAAGATATACTCATTTGATAAACATGATGTTGTTGGTGAATATAAAAAGATGAGGAAGAAAAAAAAAAAAAAAGTAACAATAAAAAAAGGATATAAAAAAAAAAAAAATTTTTTTTTGAAAAGGGGACAATGTGATGAAAGCTGAAATTTCAATGTGGTATTAAATTGCTTTTATCGAGGGAATTAAATTTTTATAAGAGAAAACGAGAAAAAGAGAGGAAAAAAAAAAAAGAAAAAAACCCATCTCAATTAATTATTTAAATATATAAAAGTAATATATTCAAAATCGATTGAGAATTGGAATCGATTTTTAGATTCGTAATAAAAGTGAGTGTACGCATGGTATGATATAGATTTTTTATTTATTTATTTATTTCTTTTCTTTTTTTTTTTTTTTTCATATTTGAAATAAAATTTATTTTACATCTAAATGCATTTTTGAATGATTAAACGACGTTGAATTAATTATTTTAGCGTATAATAATGAATGCAAAAATTTCATGTTGAATTTTATTCAATTGATAAATAAAAATGTTCATACTGAAATAGATGAAACAAAAAAAAAAAAGAAAAAAAAATTGAAATAAAATGTTTTGAGGGAGAAAAACTAAATTAATAAATATGAAAATAAAAAAAAAAATTTTTTTTTTTTCTTTTCACTTTATTCCAACAGAAAATCAAGACAAATTCTATCTGTATATAATAGTATCAGTGGCCTCGGGGATAATGCTATTCTTATGTCTCGTTATTGGTCGACTACTTGTGAATCGTCATCGAGCAAAACGAGATACAAAATTTCACGACAACAACGAAACTCTACCAAACGGATTTGCCGACGAAATTTCAGAGATTGACGCTGATATTGATCTTACAACTCCTGCACCAGTTTCAATACAAGACACAAGGTGAGACACAGTTGAACAAAGAAAGAAAGAAAGAAAGAAAAAAAAAAAAAAAAAAACAGAACAACAACAAAAAGAAGAAAAGAAAAAAATAAAAATAAAATACTGACATACCCATTACTATTTTATTTCTCTATTTATTTTTCTTCTCCGTGTTCTTTGCTTTATTTAAAGTTAATAAAATCGAATATTCATCAATTATTTATTGATACATTTTAGAGTGCCAGAGATTCAACTCGCTGAACGTATGCACGGTGCAGACCGTTACTACACTGATGTTAGAATGCCACTGTCTATGGGTCCAACACATCAAATACCACACACACATACGAGTGGAGTTCGGGTAGATCTTGGTAATCACATGATTGGTGCTGATAATCTTCATACAATTTTGTGCACTGATAATTTACGAACTCTATCAAATAAGAGTTATTATTATGGCTGACAAGAGGATGGGATTGTCCAGCAGCAACAACAGCAGCAGGGCTATCCCCCAACATTGAGTCCGGTGCCTCAAGTCAGTACACGAAAATACTGTTTTTAAATTTTATTCCAATAAATAAAATTTACATTAGTAATTTAATTGAATATAATGAGGAAGACAGCAAAAAAAAAAAGGAAAAAAAAAATAATAATATTACAATAACAAAAAGAATAAATAAAAAATTTTAATTAAATCAATGAATAAATATATCATGATTGACATAGTGTAAATATTTAATTTGTGCCTGTGTCACAACGGAGGAGGGGAAAAAAAAAAAAGTGGAGGAAGAAAAGGATGAGAAAGAAAAAAAATATATTTGTAATTATAAAACTTGTCATCAAGTGCATCAATTACTCTCATGTGTGTTACTGTGATTCTTATTGTAAAGAGAAAGAAAAAAAAAATAAATAAAAGAAATAATAATAATAATAATAGAAAAATAAAAATGCGTAAGCCTCACTGCCAATAACATCTTGATTGCTTGTATACGTGAGAGTAATAAATCTCTAGCAAATAAAATGTTTATTGAATATCAGCGCGTGAATATGTATATTTCATTCTAAAATACATCGATGAATATATATCGATATACATATGTGTGTATACATGTAAGTTGGATTATCAGGGTAGTTGTAAACATGCATGAATATTGAATATCGCATACTTTGTATAGTTATTGACAGACAACAAAAATAAGAAACAAAGCAAAAGAGAAAAATAATAATAAAGAAGATGAATCACTTTTTTTTAATTTTTTTATTTTTCATTGAACCACAAATTTTTGTACAGTTTAAAAATTTGTCATCATTAAATGGTAAAGCAAAAAAAAAAAAATATTATCGTTGTATTATTAATTAATAAATATTGTAAATAATTATATTGCATTAAATAGATTAATGATAAAGTAACAAACAAGAAAAAAAAAAAACAAAATACTAATATTTAAGTAAATAAAAAAATTATATAGAGTACACAATATCGTGAAGATAAAAAAAAGTTGATTAATTAATTAATCAATCAGTTAAAGAAAGAAAATTAATAATAAATAAGAGCCAATGATATTGATTATACTTTATTTAATATAAGTAAATCAAGACAAAACAAAAGTATGAAAGGAAAAAAAAAAAAAAAACGAATATAATGATTTCGTGTATTTTTTGTTGGTATAAGATGTTATCTTCAGAGTGCCTGACATATTTATCATAAAACCCAGTGGATTACTTTTAAATTTCATTTCATTATAATATGTATATGTAAATATATACCTATATATTTGATGAGTGTCACTTGACTATCTGTCAATCTTTATATAAAGCCTATGTAGGTATTTTCGATCTCAGCTTCATGCATTTTCTACATTCATAGATATAATGAAGAAAAATGTAAAATGAAAATGTAATAATTGAATTTTTCATTTTTATTTTTTATTTTTTATTATTATATTTTTTTTTTTCCATGACATTTTTTTATAATTATAAATATATTTTTTTTTTTTTTATATATATTAATTGATTATAGATAAATATAAGGAAATAAATGGTATTATAAGTAATAAATAATTACAGGATGAACTGTGGATATTAATATGATTAAGGAAAATTTAAAAAAGATGGAAAAAAAAAATGAAATGAAATAAAGAAATATATGAATAAATGGAAATAAAAAAAAAATAATAATACACTAACACTGTCAACATGAAACATCATTTGAATAATTGTATCGCTCAATATTTTTGTTTACTATATACTTTATATATATATATATATGTACAGATATATGAATATATATCAAGATCCGTCATTCAGTATTTATAATGATTGTCGTATTCACAAGCAATTATATTGTAACGATTTTTTTTTTCATTCCTCATTTGCATACATCCGGTAAACATAAAAAAACACTTTTACTGAATTATACTTCAACATTAACACTGTGAAAAAAACAAAAAAAAAAAAAAAAAAAAAAACAAATAAATTTTAATAAAGTAAGAAAAGAAAAAAAAACGAACGAACGAACGAATGGAAACTAATAATTATTGTCAAAGATTATTTGTAGATATAAAAATATTAAAAATAATAATGCTCGTTATTCAAATATTTTTTTTTTTTTTAATTTTTTGTCACTAATTTTCACCAAAGTACAACAGATATTTCAATATTAAAATTTTTATATTCATTGAACTCGTGAACTTCAGTGTAAAACAATTGGGTCATTTGTATACTCCTCGAACTTCGCCACACGACCTTGAATAAAAAAGAAATAAAACAAAACCGAAAAAAAAAAAAAAAAACGAAGGATAAGAAGAAGAGAAAAGAATTGTTAATATGGAAAAACAGAAAAAAAAAAAAAAAATCAACTTACAACTATTGTACTGCAGTGAAATCTTGTGTCGAGTGTTCTCCTCTTTAGATAGACACTGTCGACAGTTTAGTTGTCAGTGGGACGCGCGAACAATGAAGGTGTCAAGTATACTCAAAAGCCCAGATAAAATTAAAGCGAAAAGAATAGACGAGAGAAAAAAATTACAATAAAAAAAATAAAAAAAAAGAAGTAACACAGCAAAATTAAAAAATGTTTATGTTGCACCCATTATTAATGAAGATTTTTATCTATTTACATAATAGAATAAAAAATTATTCATAAAATTGGAAAAAATAATTCTTGAGAGAAAAAAAAAAAATTTATAATAATAATAATAATAATAATAATAATAATACAAACACTGATAACAAAAAATAAATATAAAATATAAACATTCAAAATGATAAATTTAATTGTCTGCACGTTGAAATATTAAAAATAAAAATAAAAATAAAAATAAAAATAAAATAAAGAATAATAAATATAATATCAACAACAATAATAATAAATAAAACAAATGCCAGTTATATCTAGAGTTTCATTGAAGTCGCGACAATGGTTAATGAGCAATGCAATTAGCTTGAAGAAAGAAACCGACAGTATTTTTCTTTTCTTTGTACCACCACCTTCTTACTTATCACAATATAAACAAAAAGAAATAATAATAATAATAATAATAAAATATAAATTCATACAGTGTAGATATCAAAAACAATAACAAAAAAAAAATATATATATATTTAAAATTTTTTTATATGAAATATAAAAAAATTCATCGTGATAATAAAAAAAATGCAGTATTAATTCAACACGAGAATATATATATACAGTAATTACAGCAAAAAAGGACCAACTAGTCAATATACATTACCATAATTGGGCCCTCCTACGAATGTATGTATGTACCTACATATATATATATATATAAATATATATGTGTGTGTATTGTATGTATATACAGGAGTAAATGTTCGGCGCCGATTCATATGAACGGTGGATTTGTCGGGGCCGTGCCATTCAACACGGATCGATATGTGTGTGCTTCGACGATCTAGCTGTAGGGTAAAGTGTATCTGTGAGTTCAACATCACATATATACCCAATACCAACCAGTATATACTTATGTATGCTCAAAAAGTGGAACATCGAACTAACGATGACAAAAGTAAAATCGATATTTAACACCATTCTGTTTTTGTGAGGATTTTCGCGATATATCCTGTAGTAAAAAAAAAAACAAAACAAAATAAAAAAAATAAATAAAATAAAAAAATAAAAAGAGATAATGATAGGAGAGTGAGAACAACAATTTAAGGGGAAAAAAAAAATATATATATATATATATATATAAAAATAAAAGACCAATAGAAAGAACAAAAAAAAAATAAATAAATAAATAAATAAATAAATAAAATTCTTCAATATATCTATGACAATGTTAAAAGTCATGGACACATTTTTATATAAACTCCAAGTTGACATTTTCACTGTATATATATTTTCACGTGTAAAATGTAATAGGGCAGATTTAATCACTTTAGTATTGCATTCCCGTTTGGAATGTTCCTCTGAGTATTTCTAATGTGACATAGGTAGGTAAACCCGTGGCGCACATTACGTGCCAGATTACGAAGTAGACCTCTGCTATAATATATCTATTTACTTCGGATAATACATAGAATTTTACACAAATATATTATGATCATTTATATACGTGTCTAATATACACCTACGTGTCTGTACATACAGCCACGAATCTTTAATCTTTCATATTTTTTTTTTTTTTTCAATATATAGATAATATGTGTGTATGTGTGTGTGTGTGTCTGTGGTAGAATGATAGTGATCAACGGGGATTATGTTAATAATTGAGGTCAAAGTTTGATCGTGACAGTGGTATGTATATAGTCAATAATTATTTATATACATGTATATATTCACATTACATGTGCACATTTAATAAAATAAAACATTAGAAATTAATGAAATGATGATGAAAATGAGGATAAAGAAAAAAAAATAATAATAATTCATATGATTTTGTTGTTGTTTTTTTTTTTTTTTTTTTTTTTTTTAGTAGAAATATTGGTATGTTAAAATTAATTATTCACGATAATAATATGCACATATAAATGTTTTATGTATATATTAAAGTATTTTATTCCATAATAAATTTCGCAATATGGTGAATCTGTAGATTAATCCAATAGTGTGAGTGGAATACAAGTAAAAATTTATATACTCAGTTATGCGCGTGAAATTTAAATTACGAGGTATACAGATGCTGTCAAAGGAAGTGAATGGGATTGAGCATTAATGTATCCGGAAGAAAATTAGAATAACGAGTTGATAAAAGAGGAAAAAAGAAAAAAAAAATAGTAATAATAAAAATTTAGTAAAATAAAAGAAGTGAAGGACAAAAGGGAAGAAAAAAAAATTTGGATAAAATGAAATGGAGAGAGGAAAAAGGGAAAAAAAAAAAAATGTTTTCATCGAAAGATTTAAAAATATATATATAATAATGAGTTGGCTACTCGTTGCATTTTCATTTTCTCATTTTCATCATAATCCTGTTGTTGTCCATCATTTATTTTTCTCTTTTTTTTTTTAATTTTTTTTTCACTATATAACTCAACGACACAATCTTCGTTGAGTGAAATACTCCACTCGGCGGCTGCGAACTCTTCGTTCTTCCGATCAATCCCTTCAAGGACTTTACTGCGAGTTAGAAAAGCCGGCACAAATGAAATGAGTGAGTGCGATAGAAGGTACAATCTCACCACAAATGTATAAGAGAGATGGGACGGATATAGATAACGTGCGACTGCGTATACATATATATGAATGAAAATCCGGTTGCCACAAGGGAAAAGTAGAATATATGAAGTGGCAGAGAAAAATAAAAAATAATAATGAAGAAAGAAAGAAAGAAAGAAAAAAAAAAAAAAAAAATGTATTGGGCACGAGGGACGAATTGTGAAGGGGAAAAAAATTTTTATATTATTAAAAAGTTATATGAAAAATTGTACCGCTGCTTTATCGTTCTCTCATTGCCATTTAAATTTTTTTATTATTATTTATTATTATTTTTTTTTGTTTGTTTTTTTTTTTTTTTCTTAGTTTGATTATCATGAAATTATGAAGCAATTATTACTACAAAAATTTATGTATCAATAAAATATAAATAATGATTTATCCACTTTTTTAATGTAATTCTTTTTTTTTTTTTTTTTGTTTTGTAATTCTACGGTTCTGATTCGATGTAACTATTTATTAATTAACTATGAATGAACGATAAAAGTAGAAAAAAAAAAGAAAAAAAAACATGCAGTACCACAAATTTATCATTATCGTATATCATACATACGTATTTTACTTTATTACATTTTTTTTTTTTTTTTTACACGAAACAATTTTTCGATGCTGTTGTTGTTGTTGGTGTGATTGCAGTCGTCAGTGGTCATGGTTTTTCTTTTTATTTTGTTTCTATTTTTTTTTTTTTTTGTAATTAAAAAAAATTTTTTTTCCGTGTTTTCTCGTTAGCTTAGGCCTACTTGCACATTTATAAAATACAGAAGAATAAAATTATTAAATCGACATTATACAATTTTGTTTTTCTTTTTTTTTTTTTTTTTTTTTTTTTTTTTTTATAGTTTTGATTTCCATTATTTTGTGTAGCAATAACAATTGTAAATACAATTATATTTTTATATAATTACATGGAAATATACACATTTAGCTTGCGAAAAAAAAAAAAAAAAAAAAAAAAAAAAAAAACTAAAAGTAAATTATTCATCAAAAAATTATTTTTCTTTTCATTTCTCTATATTAAATTTTGATTTATGCCATAACAAGTATCATCATAATATTCATTTACTAATTTCGCATTTCATTATTATTTTTTTTTCCTCCTGCCCCTCTATTCTCTTTTCTTTACCTTCTTACATAATTTAATAATTAATAACTAAGATATGTATGGCGAAAAAGAATTAATTGCAAATGTATACAATCTACATTGCGAAATTATCGTCACTATCCTATAATAATTGTTTGATTTTCCACATTTTTAGTTTCATCAAAATTTTAATTATTTTTTTTTTTTCTATTGTTTTTTATTATTATTATTTTTGTTTTATTTTGTTTTGTTTTTTTTTTTTTTTCTTGAAATATTTATCTACAGTATTCTCACAGTCAATTGTTGAATATAATCACGCATTTCAATCAATAAAAATTCTAAACAACAACGAGAAACGAGAAAAAAAAAAGAATTAATCCGTGTAATTAAAAGAAAAAAAATATAAAAATAAAATAAAAAAAAAAGAAATATAATAAAATAATAAAAGGTAAAAAAAAAATTAATATACATCTAAAAATTTACAGAGTAACATCAACAATAATAATAAATAATAACTAAATCATATTAATAAATCCGTTATATAATACAATTGTATAACGCGTATACATCGATGAACACCATTGGCGTTAATACCACTTAATTCTCTAAACTCGATTGACATCCATCGTAAATGGTAATTCGTTCCACAATATACATATGTATATATATATATTTATACGTATGTTATACATATATTTGACTTTTGACTTAGCAACTCGTCGCTAAGAATATATAAAAAGCAAAAAAAAAAATCATTTTATTACTATTTTAATATTTCGTTTTTTTTTTTTTTTTATGTTTATCATTTTCTAAAAAATTAATCGCGATCTCTGTCACACTTATTTTCTCACGTTTTAATATATATATATATTTATATATATTTTTATTATTTATTTGTATTCAACTTTAATAACCGAAGCTTTACCACATGTACACATATAACGCGTTAACTATTGCACATTTGCCATCATCATTATTGCATTAATCAATACCTGTGTGTGTAACACATTTCTAAAGCTCAAGTTCGGTCATGTAGAGATACATTCAAGAGCATATATATATATATAACACACACATTAACAAACGTCCAACCGCGATAACCGCACAGGTCAATCGATTTTTTTTTTTGTTATTTATTATTATTATTTTTTTTTTCTCAATTCCCATATATTGAAAAACTGTCATATACAATGATGGAAGTTTCATTCATTTGAATTGTTCATTCTATTATTTAATTTGTCATCGCTTAATAGTTGCTATAAGATTTATTGTTACGTTTTTTTTTTTTTTTTGTGGGTTTTTTTTTTTTTCTATGTATGGAAGATCAAACAAATTTACCAGACGTATTATTGTATATTATTTCAATGAACAGCAGTGATAGTTGATAGGCATTTCCTATAGATCCGACTGCGATGTTGCCAAAACACTCTCAGTCGTGTCATCTCTACGTCATAATGGTCGTGTTACTTCACTGCATTCGCAATAAACTTCTGTGTGTCCACGTCGCTCCACCCTGTTGCTTATAGATTGATCGCTATAATTAAAAAAAAATATCAACGTGTCATTTTACTTTTGTTACAATTTTTTGTCCTCTCTTCTTCTCTATCCCTTTTTTTTTTTTTTTTTTTTTTTTTTTTTTTGGTATTTTAGCTATTCAACAATTTTACTTAATTGAATTTTTGTTATTTTTCAAATTTATTGTCACCGTTATCTGTGTCGTGTTACATTTCATTTTCGATCTGATGAAATATGTATAAATTTTTTTTTTTTTTTTTCCCCCTTTCTTTTCGTCTTTCAATTCAGAGAGAAAAAAAATTTTCAACATGACAATTGAATGAAATGAAAAAAAAAAAAGTTTGTAATAATTTAATTTTTACAAATGAAACTTTCATAGAAAACTAATCCCACGGGAAATTAATTTTTATCTATGTATATATAAAATATTATGTATATATATATATATACATTATATATACTAATCAATATCGTATCATAAAAAAATTAATTTCATATGGGGAAATGACAGTAAATGTGAATATATCTATAATCTAATCAAATTATTTGAATCTAAAAGTCACGATAATATATCACATATAATATAAATTTCGATTGACAAATGAAAATTCATGCATCACTACGTTGATGTATTAATACTCGTAAACAAAATTATTTATCAACATCTTTTATGCGTATCTACATTTATTGTGCTTTACACAACAAACTTTTAATCATCATATACCCATCCATATATATATAAAGCATAAATAATAAATAAAAACTCTATATACAATTATAGTCAAGTTCATGGCTTCCCACATTTATCATAAATAATAAATAAAAAAATTTAATGACCTTCAGCAAACAAAAAAATTGGCATTGAGGAAATAATTAAAATTTCAATAATCATTTGTTTATTATTGATAATAATAATAATAATAATAATAATAATAATAATAATAATAATAATAATAATAATAATAATAATCAAATAAAATAAATGTGGCTCTCGTGCATTATTACAATAATTATTCCAACAAATCATCCATTCAACCGATTACCCTCTGCCATTTCAATATTTTTCACTCATATAAATTTTTCCACAACTCACTCGTGTGATTTATAAATTATATGCATTCTCATTTCAATATACGTACGTTTAAATTATGCGCCAATTAAATACGTATTATCATTAATGAGTTCACCCACATATAAAATTATTGCCCACTCATTTTATTTCTCAAAAGTCTCAAGTCAAGACTATGAAATACATCATCTCAACCATCTAATATTTTTTATTTCAATTTAAATTTCATTATTATTTTTCATTTCTTTCGACTTTTTCCAATTAAAATTTTACGATGTACAGATGACAGTGAAAAAAAAAAATAATAATAATAATATTAAATAAAGACAATTTGAGGGGAATAATAGAATATTTTTTTTTTCTATGGAATAAACAAAAAAAAAATGATTCCGATTTTTTTTTTTTTTTCTACCATTCAATACTTCAATTGAATTCATTCACTTATACATCCATTTCAATACATAAAATACAAATAATAATAATTATATTAATAGAAATAATATAAATGAAAAAAATAAATTAATTGAAATGAATTTATATTGATGATAATAATTATATTGACGTGTATTTATCATATAAATGATACATTAATTTTACCTGAGATTATTTTTTCGGATTCTTCGCACTCCGCGCGTATGATGGGGCGACGGTGCCACACACCTACAATCACAGTGCATCACACACAATGCGACACTCGTTGCGAGTGTTACAACAAAAGGCGCAGCAAAAAAGTGCATTATTGTCTCAATTTGCGTTTCACGATTATAATTAGCCATCACTATGCTACCATTAACTCGACTGTAATGACATGGAAATTTAGCGCCTTCATAGCCGAGCTCACGTGTAAAATTTTCACAATCAACCATCGGTGGATAGCCACAGCCCTTGATGTTCACCTTGAGAATTGCTTCTACTTCACCAGGCACAGCTGAAATAATAAATAAATATAATAAACATTATTGAATTATTATACGCAACGAGTGGCTCGATATCTTTTTTTATAATAATTATTATTTTTTTTTTCAATCCTTGAATTCACTGAGGATAAAAAATAAAAAAAAAACAAAAAGAACAAGAAGAAAAAAAAGGGAGGTAAATATAAATATAATGATTTTATAATTAAATTGTATGGGTGATTAATTATAATTTGAAATAACTGACCTGTAGAGGTCGCAAAGGTCGTTGAGGTCAAAGCGCTTTTGTCTGTCGTAACTAATTCATCGGACCATATTGTTGAATTATCAGTTGTATTGGTCCACGGTGTATAGGTAACGTAGATATGGGTACATCTATATACGTCGCTTGTACATCCCTCACGGCATGAACTCCATGTACAATTGAATATACCAACTATATCATCACGACGTACGGTAGTACAGATTACTGGTTCTGATGTAAAATCAGCTGCCAATGTACTAATTGCCGGATCAACATACAATGGAACGAGAAATAATAATGCAGCGCCACCCGATGTCGCGACAAGGGCTAGGGCAGATGTGGCATAAAAATTAAACCGCTGACGACATGTTCGCCGTAGCGGTCGGCGCCGCGAAGCGCCAAACCCGAGTTCCAACAGCTTGCGACGACGTAATTCAGCTTGCTCTTGTCTATCGTAATTGTACTGATTACTTTGACTCTGGCTGCTCGCGTCCAGCAATAATTCGGAGCTACTACCTCGCATTACCCTGTCTTTTTATTTTTATATATATAATTTAATACAATTTGTATTCAATAATTTTATTATGATTATAATTTTATTTTATTTTATTTTATTATTTATTTATTTATTTATTTATTTATTTATTTTTTTTTTGCTTATATTATCAGCCAAAATAATTTTCAGTATATTAAATTTTTTTTATCTTGTTGTTTTTTTATTTTTTTTCTTGTGTCAATGAATATTGTCGCGTGCTATGATTTTATTCACATGAGACCAATTACGTATAATTAATTTTACCTCCGGCACGTTAATTGATAATAATATTAATAATAATAATAATAACAGTATTGACTGTATAAATAAATAAAATAGAGACACTCCTGTACACATACACAAACATACAAACGGCAATTAATCATTTATTTGTATGTCATTAATAATTTCGACTGTCTCGTCGAGTTTTTATTATGGTCCACTGTTTGACATAAGACATTTTTGAGCTTTTACCACGCATACTTAACAGTCACGCGATTTGATACAAATAACTATAATAATAGTAATAATAAATAATAATAAATTTTTATAATAATTACCAATGATCGTTTTACCGATCTTTACATTAATTTTTAAGTGCATATTGTTTTTTTTACACACAAATAATTATTTGAAAAAAAAAAAAAATTAATAAAAAAATTTAATTTTTTAACTGTCTCAAATCTTTTTTCTTTCATTTTAAATATAATAATAATAAATTTTTTTTTAATTTTTTCCTCAATAGGCCAATTTATTTATTATTTATTTTTATTAATTGACATTTTTCGAGTTTATTTTATTTATAATTAAATTTTATGATTGAGAATTAATTCAAAATTAATCAACTATTACAATTATTCTAGTAAATAATTTATTATTATTATTATTATTATTATTATTATTATTTTATTTATTTTTATTTTGTATATGTATATATATATATTTTTTTTTTTCGATTTCAATCGATGTTATAGGTAATTCATATTTATATTAAATTAAATTATAATATATGCGTATCACAATATATTTTGAAAAAGAATCTATAGTTAAATCGATTAAATGCATTATCTGTACGCTCACCCGACATCCACACGTTTGATATATAAGTGGCCAGAGGCGATTGTCTGTGAAAATCAATTTTCACAGTATCTCATTTGATGCTCTTTGCATTGTATTCATGCATCATATTATTGATCAAGCATGATAATAAAATCAAATTTATATGTCAACAATTTCAAGACCATTTTATATTTAATTATATTATTTGTATTTATTATTGATTTATTTATTTATTTATTTGTTGTTGTTGTTGTTTTTTTTTTTTTTTTTTTTTTTGTTATTAATTATATTAAAAACTGATGAAATCAATCGTTTGTTTTATCACAATTATTTTACTTATATAATTTGTGTGCATGAAAAAAATGTTAAATTTGTGTGCATTATATAATTAATAAAAATATATTATTCCGTGTGATTATATATATAATTTTTTTTTTTTTTGTTTCTTTCTTTTTTCCTTGGCAATTATTTCAACACTGAATAATAATTGTAATAATTTAAATGGATGAGAGCAAATGTGAGACAGATGGAAAATAAAATTATACAATTTTTGTCGTGTTGTGTCGTGTGCTGTCGAGCCGCGTGAATCGCGAGTTAAAACACGACTATTCCTTCTGCTTCACATTCTTGGAGGCAACCTCGCAAAAGGGCGGGGTTCTAAATGCGCCGACGCAATTCACAACTCACCACCCACAATTTCTATATTGTGACGAGCACATTTTCTCTCCTACACTCCACCAATAATCCAATACACTTACATACACATATCATGTGGCCCAACACGCGTGAATACAGTCATGCGAATCCCACCCTTATTATTATTCGTTTTTTCATCCACCCACGCGACTTATCCCTAAAATCCCACATTTCAATTATCCCATCACAATAAAAGTAATTTTAATTCAATAAGGCCTTTCAATCCATCAACTCATGATTATTGTATTGATAATATTAATTTATATTATTAATAAATATTAGATTAAATTCAATTAATATGAATTTATTATTGCTATTCAATTTTATTTTTTATCCTACACAAATTATTTTACTCGTGATGAAAACAATTTTATAAATTTATATTATTATTTCAATACTTGGCACATTTTTTTTTTTTTTTTAATTCCCCAATTCGATATTCAATTTAGTATGATTATTATTATCTACTGATAAAAATTGTCATTGTATTTCTACATATTATTACAGTTGAAACGCAAAATAAAAAATTATGATTTATTTAGTTGTATAAATATGTCGAATGAAATCAGGGAGATTTAATTCAGTAGTGAAACATTGAAATATATTTTAGTTTACATCATATTTAATTAATTAATTTTTATTATTTATGACATTAAATAATTTACAAATAGCAGAGGCATTGTGAAGAAAAGTCTGCTATATACACTTTTTTGTTTACTATTGAAAGAGTGTAAAATTGTATGATTGTAACTCTTTTTTTATTTTTTATTTTTTTTTTATTCTTCATCCTTCATTTTCATTCAGAATTTCATGGGAAATCTATCCTCAGCAATTTGTTCTTCCCATTGCTCTATCCATTCGTTTGGGCATAGGGTCTTGTAAACTTTTTTGAAATATTGACAAGCTTCAAAGTCTTCTCCACGTACTTTCTTGCACCGTTGAAACTCCAAAAAGTTGAATTGGCAATTCCTGCATAATTAATAAAAAGAGAAAAAAAAAAAAAAAAAAACATGAGTATTGAGTTATATTGTTTATTATAAAAAAAAATATATTAATAAAATTTATTCATACTTGGTTTGATTTGTATTTGGAAAACGTGGATCAAACGGAACAGTTCTAAATTTTTCTAATTTTTCCGGTATAGGCTCTTCTTCTTGCATCATTGTAATGATTTAGTTTACTGCTCAACAATTTCATATGTGCATTATAATTGTAATATTAATTATTTATATTTATAAACATATATTATATATAATAACTTTTTTGAAAATTAATTGAATTTAAAAAAAAACACACACATTTCTTCATCTTTTTTCTTATTAATTTTTTTTTTTTTTTTTTTTTTCATCTCTCGCTCTCTTTTGTCACTTTAAATTAATATAAAATTTTCTCTTTCTTGCTTTTATGTTCTATAATCAATTTCATTGTATTGAAATGAGAGTACAATAATTTAAACTTGAAAAATAAAATAAAAATATTCTTCTACACTCCTATTTTATTAATTTACTTTACTTAAGTGAAATTAAAAAAATTAAATCATAAAAATTAGATAAATTTTTTTTTTTCTTTCTACGTTAATTTCAATACTTTGGAAAACAAAATTATACTTCAAAATTGAATAAGAACTTATACTGTCATATCTAAATATATTTATGTATATAAATATACATCTATGTGTTGCGATAATATTATGTAATTTGTATTGAAATATTAATTGGAATAAAAACTATACAATTTTGTTATTTAACTAATGGTCGTGTGTTGTCTTCTTCTTGACAACAGACTTCACGATATTTTTTAACTTCTGCCATGTAAAGTGACCATGCGTCTTTAGGCTGTTCAACAGTTTGTCCGGCTTTGGGTTTGGCAACCATTCCCGTTTTTAATATTCGACCGCCGCGTCTTTTGCCAACCATTAATGGTGGTGGTGCTACAGGTTTTTCCTCAAGTACTGAAGTCGTTGGCTTTTCACCAGCGGGTTGTTGCAATTGTTCTTGCATTTTTTTAAACATCTCCATAAAACTCCCATCATTCTTGAATGCATTTGATTGTGGTGGTATAATGGGTTGGATATTTTGTAAATTGTGATGACGATCAGCACCACCACCATCGCCAACATTATCAGATTCATATGACGTTGCACGATAGTGATGATGGTGACGATGTCTACGACTATCACGATGCCTTGATCGATTGGAATTACGATTTCTATTACAACTACGACTTTTACTGCGGCTATTACTACGACTGCGACTTCTACTGCAACTATAAGTACGACTGTAACTGGGACTGCGACTTGCGCTACGATTAAAACTGCTACTCCGTCGATGTTCACGTGAACGTGATTTTCCACCTCGTGATCTTGATCTAGACCTTGTTCTTGATCTTACACGACGTGAATGCCTTCGTGACCGTTCACTGGAACGTGATCTTCTACGTCGTTTACGACGGGATTTTTCTTGTGGTGATACATTTCTTGATGATCGTCCACTCCTGTGATCTGTTAAAGAAGGTGAACGTCGTGTATTCACTCGATTCTTTAATGTTGACGACTCACTATGTGTTGTATTAAATGCTGGCGGTGATGATGGTACTGGCGAAGAGTCAGAATTTGATCTCCCACGATCATGACGTTTCGACTCCATTACGACTGATTGATTCCCAAGATTGTGATCCAAGGATGAATCGGCAAACACCAGTCAGACACAGTTGGCAACCTACAAGGATAGAAACTGCCTTCTATGAGTACATATCCCATCCTCACACTTAAAGCCATTTTATCGATTGCTTTCTCTCATTTTAATCAAATTTTTATTATAATTTTTTTTCTCTAAATAAATGTATATATATATATATATACATATATATATGTATATATATGCGTATATATATAATTTTTTTTTTTTTTTTTAATAAATTTTTTCAAGACAATTAGTGACTGAGAGCGAGAGAGTGAATTATTGTAATATTCCATTATTTTCAATATTTAACTTAAAACTATTACGTATCCTCTGTTTATAGGTATATTTAATACGTAATGATAAAGAAAGAAATTTTAATATTCACAGTGTATATTCATAATATTAAAAATATTTTTTAGACTTCACAACACTGTGACATACAATGAATATATTTTATATCGAGCAATTGTCTGTGATTTATCAATTATAGTTTTTCATTTATATTATTTGCATACAAAACACCCTACGTTTCTGATACAATTAATTAACCTAAATAGTTTTGTGTATATATAAATGAACTTTAACTGTAATACCTGTTTCAGCAATCAATGATGAAAACAAAATGGCCACCTGAAAAATTATCTGTCTACTTCTAAAATTTACGGGTGATACATTACGTCATTATATGAAAATACAGAGCCGCCAAAATACGTATATGGAAATAAACAAATTCCCCTAGATCTCACTAGTAACAAAAATTGAACGGCTCTTACCTTTCTAGATGACATTGTTTGTGCTCGTGAGTTTGAAAGCAGAAACGTTCCACAAATTAAAATTAAATAGCAAGAATGAAGAATAAAATTGCATCATTATAAATTATATAATTAGGTATTTATAATTTTAATCATATAATACCCTTAACATACACTCAATCACTGTCTCAGCCCTAAAACGACTGTTTATTATTTTGATAAAGACATTTTTTAATATTTATATACTAAAAAAAAAAAATTAAAAAAATATAAATATATCTTTATCAATTCGAATTATTTACTTTACATGAATATATATATATATATTTTTTCCATTTTTATGCATATCATAGAAATAAATACAGAAAAAAAGATTTGAATTTGTCTGATATTTTATATTTTTGGATTTTATAATTATTATTATTTTTTTTCTCTTGTTATTATTGAGATTTGTTGGTATTGTAAATTTCGGACTTGTCGACTCTCAGAGAACGGCAGAAAGCGCTATAATGATGGCCTACAGATGAATCATTGTACTAGCGGGAAAATAAGCGCTAATTTGAACTTGAATATATATTTCAATGATATGTTTTTTGTTTAATATATATCAATTAATAATTTTCCATTTGAAAATTAATTTAAAAAATTAAACAAAAAAAAAAAAATTTTATTAAAATATAAACTCACTGAATATTTTTACAACATTTTATCATTATTATTTATTTATTTATTTATTTATTATTTATTATTTTTTTCTTTTTCTTCTTGATTATTTCTAATATCTATATTAGCAAAATATAGGAATGCAAACAAGCAAAAAAAAATAGAAATTTATCAAGAGTGTAATTATATTGCGTCCACTATATTATCGCGATAATTTCAAACAAAGAAAACTGTACAGATTATATGAACAATAACAATGAAAAAATATATGCAAGGTACCATCCAGTACCATCCACGGTGACGTCAACCTCTTTTTATTTGCTTTGTTTTTTTTTTTTTTTAATTTTTTTTTTTCAATTTTTTTCGTTAATTTATCATTATTATTATTTATTATTTATTATTTATTATTATTTTATATAATATCATTTACATTGAGATTTCCACGCAGATAAGCATTCACATACATAATTATAAATTAATCTATATCGAATTCAATATTTTCAATAATAACTCAATTTCATATATGAAATTGATAATATGCACATTCTAACTTGAATGAGAAAAAAAAAATGTAAACTGATGTAAGAAAAATGATAACGCTACGCATCAAGTTCTTTAAATGCCTTTGAGATGAATATATATGTGTGAAAATATAAACAAAAACAAAAAAAAAAAAAAGAAAAAAAAAAACATAGAACGACATTAGATTATGATATAGCAAAAGTTATATTAGTGTTGGTTTCGAACATCGTGATGGCAGGCGCGGCCATCTCTCGACGCGCGCTCTCTGTGTGCGCTTTAGGACTGACCTTGTGGCATTCGGTACCTGGTCGTACCAGGCATCGTTTGTATATCATTGAGACTTTACAACGATCCCACGAGGCACATGGGGACTTATGAAAGACAAAATATTCTACTATGTATACCGTATGTACAATTGTACTCAGCGTCCTCGCAATCTCACTTTATTTCTTTCTTTGGAATAATTGGATATAATTCGTTGTGACTATCAACATAAATGTATATATATATATATATATATATCGTAAATTCACACAGACAAATTCAACCACAGAAAATTTATTGGAATACTACACAATGGAATATTTAAAAATATTTTACGTTTCATAATACAAAATATATATTTACTTTTTTTTTTGTTTATTTTTATTTTTATTTTATTTTTTTTTTTTTTTGGTTTATTTTCGAAACATATTACACATGACATAAATAAATAAAACTACATATTTTTGTTGTTTACTGTATTCGTCACTATTCAAGTGAAAGAAAAATTCCATGAAAATGGAACTGCAAAAAAAAAAAAAAAAAAAAAAAAAATACCCAATAAATTGAGATATACAATGAAGCGTAGAGAGTTCAGAACCGAATATAATCGGTAGTGATGAAGAATAAAGAGTAGGAAGGGAAAGACGTTGGGTCCGTTGTTGTAAATTTAAATTCTAAATGTTTGTAAGAATAGCCTAGAAAATAATGTCAGGTAGTTGAAGGTGCACCTATGGGATTATATGAAAAGGTTTTGGGGGCAGGTTGAAAATAAATATGTAAGACAGAATTTTGTGAACTTTTTCAATTTTACATTTTTTCAAAAAAAAAAAAAAATATATTATTTATATTCATTTGAAATATTTATCAGTATTTTCGTATATTATATTGAAATGACTTGTTCAATATGCAATCTAAAATTTACCGTTACAATCTAAATATATACAAATATCTACATGTATATTAAATACCGATAGAATTGAGTGAAGAATAATAAATAGAGAAATAAAGAAAAATAATGAAAAAAAAAAAAAAAAAATTATAAAATAATATTTAAAAAATGGAGCAAACGTGAATTGGTGAACGGGTGATGTTGAGCCTCATGGACTTTCACAGATGCGTCGGCAAAACACCTCTAACCGCGTATACACACGCTATATATTGTCGACAACACGGCAGACGGTGGGGACACGAAAGGAAGTGAAGGATTGGCCAAGAAGAGGTAACTACACAGTGTTTGGATGTCGCTGGATGTCGCGGTGAATCCTGTGTGTATATACCTCGTTGGTGGCTATTGCCTTCGTTCTCTGGCGCGCCAGTACACCAGTTGCCAGTCGCCTAGTGACCGCGACTGGGTATGTTTCGTATATGTGAATGGGCCATGGATTAAATTTTACGTATTTGTGAAATTTACTTTTTTTTCATATTTTTTTTTGTTTTGTTTTGTTTACCGTTTACAATTGTGTTTTATTATACTTGTTACACATTTTTCACTTGTCACAAATTTGCGTTATTATTTATATTTCCGTCTAAAAAAAAAAAAAAAAAAACAAACAAACAAAAAAAATCATATCGAATATTTTATTATTTTTTTTTTGTTGCATTATTATATATTTTTATTGTTCGGACACTTGAATAAATACAAATAAAACGGTGACTGTAAAAAAAAAAAAATAATAATAAATAAATAAAATAATAAAAAAATTTTGTGTGTGTGTGTGTGAAAGCAAAAGAGAGTGTTTGTACTTGTTTCAATATTGAGAAATTTCTTTTATTATATTGGATAAAATATATACAGCTACATATTTGTATTACAATATAATTGACAACGTGATTTGATTGTTTGTTTTCATATTTGACTATTATTGTTACAATATACATAAAAAAAAAATTTTTTTTTTTTTTTTCCTTATTTTTTATTATTATTACTTTTTTTTATTTGTTTGGTTTGTTTAAATAAATAAATTGTTTCGACGTAACGTGAGTGCTTAAAGTGTATGTTCACCGGCCACAGGATGCCGGTAGCTGAAATGCTGCCGGTTCTAACGTCTGGCCTCCTGAATTTTCGCAGTCGTGGCGCACGTTTTCGCCGCAGACCAACCCACCACGGAGTATTATTATTCACAATTGTCATTGTCGCATTATTCCAAGTGCACATTGCCAATGCACTTAAAAATTCTGGTATGCTAATTTTATATAATCATTAAATCTAATCACATAAAAGAATTTTAAAAAAAATAATAATAATAAGAAAGAAAAAACTATGTCAATGTAAATTTGCAACTCTGCCACAACGCATTTAACCAATTCAACTTAAATGAGACACAAGTTATAATGAGCTCAGCATAAAATGTCTCTTCAAATATCATTACGTGTATTCATATAGATGTGTTGTGTATATTTTATCAGATTCCACAGCAGGAGATACCGTCTAGTCTATGAAAAAAAAAAAAAAAAAAAAAAAAAAAAAAAGGATTGTCCTGTCTGATGAATTTTATATTTAAATAATAATATTCAACATTATAATATAAATATTATATTTATGATTGTTTGCCATTCAATAATTTTATATATTTCGTTAAATCAATTATAAACATTGAACAATCGTGACATTTAAAAAATTATGATAGAAAAACCTGTATATTATTGTAGTGGTAAGTCACAAGTATACATATACATATATATACACTATAGCATAGAGAGAGGGGGGAGAGAGGGAATTAAATGTATATTTCATCGTCTGGATGAAAGAACTGGTTTTTACAGTGGATCCTCGTCTGTGTTATCCATGCACGCACATACTCATACACTCATACACTCACTTACATCCCCAATAGCATTCGTCCACTTGATTTTGTCAGATTTAAAATGGATAATATGTGAATGCAGGTAGTAAGATAATGTATATACATATCGTTTGAATTGAAAAAAAATAAAAAATAAAATAAAATTATTAAATTAATATATTTTATTTTGATTTTATTATTATTTTTTATTCATTTATTTATTTATTTTTTTTTTTTATTTATTTATTTTTTTATTTATTTATTTATTATTTTTTTTCTTTTTTTTTGTGATACTAGGTAAAAGCAAAGGTACATTGTGTATTTGTGTGTGAATACGGTGTGAGTTAAAAACCGGTTCTGACGTGAATAGTTGAAGAAAAATAAATCTAAATGAATCCGAAAGCACATCCTCTTTTGCCGACAAATTAAAAGAAAATTATACATATATATATATATATATGTGTATGTATGTATTGAATTAAATAAAAATAAAAATAAAAAAAGTGATAGAGAGAGAAGAAAATTTGACAACTCATCATTTGACTTATTAAGATTTAAACATATTTACATAAATGAATACCAAAATGTACAGCTGGATAAATTGTTTTTTTGATATTGACACATAATACACTCACATATAATTGTGTTATCATTGAAAAATAATATTTTTTTTATCAGTAGCAAAAAAAAAATTTTTTTTTTTTTTTTTTTTTCTTTCTTTACATTTCTGATATGTAAATATAACGTGTGATGATATTTTTTTTATTTTATGTTTATATTATTCTGACAATCTTTGTTTTTTATATGATATGTAAAGGTGTCAGTTGAAGATAGAGCACAGTCGCATTACATAAATATCATTATTTTATTTATTTATTTATTTATTATTATTATTATTTTTTTTTTATCCAAGGACATTTTCTAAATGTCACGTTCCCATATTTTATTTTTCAATCGTCATTGAATCAATTTCATCTTCACATTTCTCTTTCATTTTGCCTTTCTATTTTTCTTTATTATTATATATATTAATTTTTTACATTATTATTATTATTATTATTATTACTTTTTTACTCTTTTTTTTTTTTTTTTTTTTTTTTTTTTTCTGTGCCACACTTAGTTATAATTGCAGAAAACATAAAGATAATAATACATATATATAAAATAGTGGATTAGCGATGTAAAGGCCAAGGCTCAATGCGTATATATATGCGTGGCGCCTTTATCATCCAGCGGTGTGACCATGACACACCCGAGCGCAAAGCAATGACCCGATGCAGCGGCCAATTGGCAAAGTAAAAAGTTCAATTTTTTCCAAATAAATCATTATATAATTAGAAAAAAAAAAATAATAATAATAATAATGATGATTAATAATATATAAGATTGAATATGTTAGAAATTGATAAAAAAATTTGTTTGTACTGTTGGATAAAATAAATTGTTGCAGTTGAAATAATTATTGTAAAAAAAAAAAGATTTGAAAAAAAAAAACTCCAATTATTAAATACTAAAGATAATTTTTTTTTTGTTTTTTTTTTTTTTTTTGAAATATCAACTGATAATAATTGTAAATTTTCACAATTAGTTTATTATAAATAATTATAAATTTTTAGTGTTAAAAAAATTGACTATTTATACACGAATCTTAAGGAAAAATATTAGGAGGCGTGGAAAATTATCGAAAATATTGGAGATTGAGAATAAGAAAAATAATTATTGAGAGGATATGAGGAAAGGGCGTCACGATATAAAATGCAAAGTGAGAATAAATAGGATCGACATAAAACAATGAATTAATTTTATCTTTATATTCGAATATGAATTAAAAAAAATATACAAACTTAGTATTATCAATTTTTTAGATTATGGGATATTAAATATCAAATTAGATTAATTTAAAAAAAAAATTTCGTTATTTATGATTTACAATGTCATTAATAAAATCATTAAGAGGAACAAATATTGTAAACCTTCCAATATTATTAAGACTTGATAATCTTATAAATCATAAATATTCCATTGTTGCTAATATATCTAAACAATAATTAATTAATTATCCAGATGTTTGTTCATATACCAATGAATATACGGGGATATTTATCTCTTTTATATAAATTGCTCGAGGCAAATGTCAATTTCAGTTACCAACATCGAGTTACGTATGGTTGAAATTCTCTTCTCTCAATGATACATTGTCTATAGTATATGCAAGCCCTACATAATGGCACGTATATGAGAGTGACACGTGCACCGGCAAAAAAGGCTTCTTTTCAAGCCCACTGACCCAGCTATAACTGATATCCGACACGCGCAATGAATACAGTACATATATCTATATAATATATATATATATATATGTGTGTGTGTATAATATGGAAGAATAAGATGTGGAATTAAGTGAGCGGGGTTTGAAGTGCGAGAGGAAGGCAAGAGGAAAGAGAGAGAGAAAGCGCCTGGTGTTCATCAATACACAGAGCAAAGAGCCAAGATAAAATCCTTTCATGTCAATTTTTATCGGTATGCCTTTGTCTTTTCCTACTTGTTTAAACGCACACTCACTTATACTTAATGTTAAAACTATTGTATATAACACTATCATGAAATGTATGTATTATATATATGCCGCTATTCGATTAGTAATTCCAGGTGTTGTCAGGTGCACGTGATGTCCAAATATAGAAATTCACTTTAGTATACAAAATTTTTAACCGACGCTGACCAGTGATTATTGGCAGTTTATAAAATGTTGAACAGTAACGATGAAAAAATAATAATAATAATAATAAAGTGTAGAAGAGAGAAAAATGTTATAAATATCGCAATGTGCATAGTTTTTTTTTTTTTTTTAGTTTTCATGTTAAATTAATTTATGAAAATATTTTATTACGATTATTTGTTAATTTATGTGAATGTAAGAGTAAGACATTGCGACAAGTTGGCACATGACGAATTGTATATGCATATCCAGCAGTATTTACAGATAAGCATATACAGGAGGCACGCAGTCAGGAAGGTAGGCGGACCAAGCTCAGTTCATTGACCTTTATATAGTATATAGTGGCCGCGAGCGCATAGCGGGACTCTGATGGCACCGCAATGGTCCCCGTCGTCAAATCGAGCTTTGCTCTCCGGCTATAATATTCTTCCAACATCAATATATGTATTATTAATAATATATATTATTTTGTCTAGAATTATTATATATACATATATATTTATAAAAATGGATTAAAATCACATCAATACAATTGCGTATAATAAACCCACGTGTAAATTAACAGTAAAAAAATGGGGAAAAAAAAAAAAAAAAAAAAACGGAAGGAATAAAAAAATAAAAAATTTTTTTTTTCTATTTTTTTTTTTATACAGAAAAAAAAAAAATTTTTTAATTTTATTTTTGTATGAGTATAGAATATTGAAGACGTCGGTATTGTTATAATTAATGGTCAACAACAGTTCAAGTGGATGTCAGATGTCAGGCTGAATGGATCGTGATATTTTTTAATACAATCACACGATATATATATATACACACACACATTTGTGTGTATGTATGTGTGGGTAGGGAGTATATATATATATGTATATATTTCTATTTATTTCTTGTTTTTTTTTCTTTTTTTTTTTTTTTTTTTTTTTCTTGACTTATTTATACATTTATGTGGGATAAACTGAATATATAAATAATAATTATTATTTATAATGTCGTATATTATGCATTGAGTATATTGGTGGTCCTTGGAGCAACACAATTTTATATATAAATTTATACATCCTTTTTTTTTCTATACGTACACAACTTGTGCTCGTTCAACTCCAACAAGTATGCGATATAGGTAACACCTATATATATATAGCTACCAGGCGAACGCTCCCGCGGTACCAGGCCACGGGGCTGCACAGCCTGGCACGAACGCTGCACTTTGGAAGACGGAACATCCGTATTCACCATCTCACTTGCTCTCTCCTCACACACGATCTATTCGTTGCGCTTGCATTCGCATCCTATTACCCACACCATGTGACTCTACAATGCAACTTTGCAGTTCCAGAAAAAAACAAAAAAAAACAAAAATTAATACCAAAAAAAAAATAATAAGAGGAAAATTAAAGTCAATAATTTGACTCTCACTTTAATATTTTTTTTTTTTTTTTTTTTTCAACTTTCTGCGATTTTTTGATTTATTTTATATTTACGTATGAAAGTAATTTAATTTTTTTATTTAAATTGGTATGTAATATATAAATACAATTGTGTTTATATATTTATGTATTGGGAATAAAGTAAAAATAGAATCATCACCGTGTGTGTGTGTGTGTGTTGTTGTTACAATGAATATATTTTGAACTTTTCACCTATCACGACAATGGTTTAGTGGTTGGGTATATGTAATACTCGATTATCTTCACTCATCCATCCTCTTGTTATTTTATACATGTATATATATATTTATTTATTTATTTGTACAGATATTATTGCGAGTCTTGCATCCACCTGCGAGGGATCAGCATTTAGATGTCCTGAAGGAAAGTGCATTCCAGCATTGGCTGTATGTAACTACCAGAAAGATTGCGAAAATAGCGAGGATGAATTGTCATGTCGTAAGTGTATTCTATACTAAATTAATTCACAATCATTTTTATTCAAGCCTATTCATGATTTAATTAATTCCGGGATTTATTATAGTTTTCCGGCATGCAAAGAATAAAATTGAAATATTAAATTATTATGTATATATATATATATATATATATATATATATATTTTTTTTTTCTTTCTTTTTTTAGCACCACCTGAATGTGAACCACAACAATTCTCATGCAGTCAATACATTTTTAATAAAACATACTGTATACCAAAGTATCAAAAATGTGACATGACCGTCGATTGCGTGGACGGCTCAGACGAGGCCAATTGTCGTATGTATTATGACTAATAATATTTATTATTTAATTAAATTATATAAAATAAATTTTATTTTTATTATTATTTATAAATTTTTATATGTCATTAGCCGAGATAAAATGTCAATCGGATGATTTCAAATGTGGTGGTACAAGTCCAGAATTGTGTATACGAAAGGAAAAAAAATGCGATGGCTATCTCGATTGTAGAAATGGAAAAGATGAAGAGAATTGTCCTAATCAATTGAAGCCACCCTGTACATTAGATCAATTCAGATGTAATTCAACTCAACGATGCATTGAAGAGAGTGCACGTTGTAATTATAAAAATGATTGTGGTGATAATAGTGATGAGAAAGGCTGCAGTAAGTAATATTTATTTTACTCATTGATTTATTTATTTTTATTATATAAATTTTTTGTATTTTTTTTTTAAATTTTTTATTATATAGATTTTCCACCGTGCAATAGTGATCAAATACGTTGTGCCAATTCACTGTGTGTACCAAAAGGTTATCCGTGTGATAATTATGGCAGTTGTCAAGACAATTCAAATGACAAATCATGCAGAGTTACAATGTGTCCAGGCGATAAATTCATGTGTCCAAGAGAAACGAGTGATAAACTTTTATGTATTGAACGATCCCAACTTTGCGATGGAAAACAGGATTGCGACGATGGAGCTGATGAAGACACCGCGTGTTGTACGTATAAAAATTTACAAAAATAAATAATTACTGTAGAAAAATTAATTTTATTGATTTTAATAATTTATGGATGATGATTATATTGATCAATTAATATTTACTTTAATTACCACAAACGTTTATTTATTATTATTGATTTATTTATTTTTCTTCTTTTTTTTTCATCTGTCATTGACAGCTACAAGCTTGTGTGCCAGTCTCAATTGTCAATACAAGTGTCAAGCGTCGCCAACAGGTGGTACATGTTCATGTCCTGAAGGTCGTGCACTCATCAATGGCACTGGAATATGTGTAGACAGAGATGAATGTTCAGAGTGGGGATATTGTGAACAACTCTGTCACAATATAGAAAATTCATATATGTGCCATTGTATACCGGGTTATACACTTAATGATCGGCATAAATGTCGTTTAGATACAAAATCACGTTTGCAACCAGTTGAATTATTATTGGCACAAGATCGTGCACTTTGGCGTATACAAACAAATGGAGAAAATCTTCGATTAATTGTCAATACAACTGGAGCAAGTGGTATTGATTATTTATTTGAGGATAATTTATTATTTTGGAGTGATGTTAAAACACGAAAAATTCATTCACAAGCATTAGAACAGAGTCCAGTATCACCGCAACAAGTTGAAATATCATTGCCACATGAATCATGGGTACCAGTAGCAATTGCCGTTGATTATATAGGAAAAAAATTATATGTTGTTGATTCATTAGTACAAAAAATTGATGTATTTGAACTTGATGGACGTTTTCATGGAATTGTTCTTGGTTCAAATTTAACAAATCCCGTTGATATTGCATTGGATCCTACCAGTGGAATTATGTTCATTGCTGATATAAAACAGGTTGTACGTGCTAATATGGATGGTACATCAGCAACAGCAATAATTACTGAAGCAGCATACAAAGTTTCGGGTGTTGCTGTTGATTTAATTGCTAAACGTATTTATTGGTGTGATTATTTGCTTGATTATATTGAAACGGCGGATTATAAAGGAGAAAAACGAGTAATTATTTTAAGAGGATCATACGTACCTGCACCAATGCGATTAGCTGTATTTGAAAATCGTGTTTATTGGTCGGACAATACGAAACAGGGAGTAATGAGCGTTGATAAAAATGACGGTAATAATTCAATACAAACTTTATTTACAACACGTGATGCAAAAGCCGTTAAAATTTTACATCCACTTGTACAAACAACATGGCGAAATATTAAAAATCCATGTGGAAATAACAATGGCGGTTGTCAACATATGTGTATTGTAACAGCAGCTGGTGGACGTGAGAGCGGCTTGGGTTATCGATGTGCTTGCAATATTGGCTGGAGATTATTATCGGATTTACGCAATTGCAATCTTGTACAAGAATTTCTTATGTATTCACAGCAACGTTTCATCAAAGGTCGTGTATTAGATCCGGTAATGGGAGGTTTTAGTGATGCAATACTTCCAGTCGTGTCGAGACGAGCACGATTTGTTGGATTGGATTATGATGCGCATGACCAGTATATCTATTATAGTGATGTATTGCAAGATGTTATATATCGTGTACATCAAAATGGGACAGGTCGTGAAATTGTTTTGGCCAGTCAAAATGAGGGGGTTGAGGGTTTGGCCGTCGATTGGGCAGCTAAAAATCTTTACTATATTGATTCACGTAAAGGCACATTGAATGTTCTTAGCACAAGAAATATAACTTATCGTCGAACATTATTGAAAAATTTAAAACGTCCACGTGCAATTGTTATTCATCCTAATCATGGATATATATTTTTCTCAGAGTGGGATAGACCAGCAAATATAAGTCGTGCACACGCTGACGGTAGTAATTTAGTAGTATTTAAAAATTTAACTCTTGGATGGCCAAATGGATTGGCAATTGATTTCAATGAAAATCGATTATATTGGTGTGATGCTTTACTCGATCATGTTCAACATTCAGATCTTGATGGTGGTCATGTTAGAACTATAAGTCCACGATTAATCCGACATCCATTTTCAATTGCAATACACGAGGAATGGATGTACATCACTGATTGGAGATTAGATTCAATTATTCGATTAGATAAAACAAATGGTGATCAAGAGGCAATTCTTGTACGTGAACCAGCGACAAATCGGTTGTATGGCGTTAAGGTATTCAGTCGAGATATACAAAAAATAACTGATCATCCATGTTCAATAAATAATGGTGGTTGTGAAAAACTTTGTTTTGGTATTCCACACAATGGATCTGTACATTTATCAAATGAAAATCCACAATTAAATCGTGTTTGTGGTTGTCCTTATGGCGAACGTTTATCATCAAATGGTGAAACATGTACATCAGATCCTGATTCAGAACCGCCAGTACAAGCCTGTCAAAATTTATGGGACTTTACGTGTTCAAATCAAAGGTGCGTACCACAATCATGGGTATGTGATGGTGATGATGATTGTCTAGATAACAGTGATGAAATGCAAAATTGTACAAAACCAACGTGTGGACCTGATGAATTCCAATGTCACTCAGGCAAATGTATACGAAGTAGTTTTAAATGTGATGGAAAAAATGAATGTGATGATTACAGTGATGAAATGGGATGTCCAAATGCTACATGCAAAGCCACTCAATTTACATGTAACAATAATCGATGTATACCTTTATCATGGAAATGTGATTCGGAAAATGATTGTGGCGACAGTTCAGACGAGGATGAATCGTGTGCAGTGAGAACGTGTGCAGAGACTCACTTTACGTGTCCAAGATCGGGTCATTGTATTCCTATGTCTTGGGTATGTGACGGTGATAATGATTGTTTCGATCGACAGGATGAAATTGATTGTCCACCAGTAACATGTTCGACAAATCAATTTTCTTGTACTGATGGAAAATCGTGTGTTCCCGAGGCATTTAAATGTGACGGTTTGCCCGATTGCAATGATGGTAGTGATGAAATTGGTTGTCCATCACTGGGACCACATCAATGCAATCCTGAAAAACAATTTCAATGTGTAAGTTCAGGTAATTGTATACCAAAAAGTTGGTATTGCGATGTTGCACCTGATTGCAATGATAAATCAGATGAGCCAGAATCATGTAATCAAAATCCATCAAGTGATATATGTGAAATGGGTTATTTCAAATGTGTCCTACCTGTAAGTCGTACGTGTGTATTTAAAACTTATATATGCGATGGAAAGGATGATTGTGGCGATGGTTCAGATGAAGATCCATTGATTCATGCATGTAGTCCACCACCATTTAAATGTGAATCAGAACAATGGAAATGTCCACAAGTAACAAATCGATGTATTAATATTACAAATGTATGCGATGGTAAACCAGATTGTCCTAATGGCGCTGATGAAGGTTTGGGCTGTGATTTATCTGAATGTACACATCAAGGTGGTTTTTGTACCAATGGATGTATAGAAACACCAGTTGGTGCTCAATGTACATGTCCATCAGGAGAAGAATTGCAAGCTGATGGATATTCGTGTGAAGATATTAATGAATGCAATCCGCCTGGACGATGTTCACAAGCATGTGTCAATACAAAACGTAGTTTTGTTTGTCATTGTGAAGATGGTTATGTACTTGAACGTGATAATCACACGTGTAAAGCATACAATCATAGTGCAGCATTTTTAATTATTTCAAATCGTCATACAATTTTAGTTGCGGATTTGCAAGATCAGGCACTGGAACGTGTCCCGATAAATGTTGAAAATGTCGTGGCAACTGCGAGTAATATGCACACAGGTACGATTTTCTGGTCGGATATGAAATTAAAAAAAATATCACGATTAGAGAGAGGTGGTGAACCGCAAGATGTAATATCAAATGGATTAGATTTAGTTGAAGGTTTGGCTTACGATTGGATTGGAAAAAATCTATATTGGTTAGATTCAAAATTAAATACTATTGAAGTGGCAAAAGAAAGTGGTGAAAATCGTTTGATTTTAGTTAAAGAAAATATTACACAACCACGTGGAATGTGTTTAGATCCAAGTCCAAGTGCACGATGGTTATTTTGGACAGATTGGGGTGAAAATCCGCGAATTGAAAGAGTAGGAATGGATGGTACAGAACGCATGACAATTATTAGTACAAAAATATATTGGCCAAATGGTTTGGCACTTGATATTGCAAATAAACGAGTTTATTTTGCTGATAGTAAACTTGATTTTATTGATACATGTAAATACGATGGAACTCAAAGACTTCAAGTATTAGCCAGTTCACATTATCTTCTACATCCACATTCATTGACACTTTTTGAAGACACAATGTATTGGACAGATCGACAATTAAATCGTGTATTATCAGCACATAAATTCCGTGGTGATAATCAAACAGTTGTATCACACTTGATATCACATCCACTTTCAATTCACGTTCATCATCCAGTGCTTCAACAAATTTTCCCAAATCCATGTGAAAATGCAACATGTGAACATCTTTGTCTGCTATCACCAAGCGATTCACGTGGTTATCGATGCAAATGTCTTGTTGGATATAAATTACTTTCAAATGGCAAATGTAGTGAAGATGAATCGCCATATTTAATGGTGTTACGTGGATCACAAATAATTGATGTGTCATTTACACCAGGTAGTAGTAAAACGGGATATATAACACCAGTAGTTGGAGTCGATGGTGGACGTGTAATTGATTATGATCGGCGTGATCGTATTATTTATTGGCTGCAATCCGTTGATGGTGACAATGAAAATGGAACAATTTATTCAATACCATATCGGGGTGGTAATAAAACAGAATTTCCAAATCCAAATGGAGATTCGGGAATTGTCGGATCACCATCGACATTTGCACTCGATTGGCTTGGTAGAAATATTTTTATTGGTAACAAATTTGCCGCAAATATTGAGGCAATAAAAATTGATGGAAAACCACGATATCGTACAATTGTGTTGGCAAATAATGGTGATAAAACATCGGTAGCAAAACCAAAATCAATGTGTGTTGATCCGTTGGAAGGCCATGTATTTTGGATTGATGAAGGTGGTTTTGGTGTACCAGAAAAAATTGGACGTGTTAATATGGATGGATCGGATGCACGAGTTCTTATTGACAATATTCATAATCTTGAAGCAATCACAATTGATATACCAAGTAAAATGTTGTATTACAGTTCGCAATATCCCAGTTTTATCAAAGCAATGAATACAGAGGGTGAAAATATTCGGACAATTTTATCAGTCGAAAATAATATAAATTTACCAAAAGCATTAGCAGTTCATGAATCAAAACTCTATTATCTCGATCCGGCTTACGATAAAATTGAACGTGTCGATTTAACAACAAACAATACAAATCCAGTAATAATTGTTGACAATGATTCAACATTAAAAACTCTTGTGATATATAAAAAACGAGTGACGGGTTCACATCCATGTTTGGATAACAATGGTGGATGTCAACAATTGTGTTTACCATCCGCAGGTGGTACAAGAGTATGTTCATGCAGTATGGAATACAAAATGGTTGATGGAACAAAATGTGAACCGTATACGACATTTGCTGTAGTTACACAATTGGACGTGGCAAGAGGTTACAGTTTGCAAGATAATAAAGAGGCAATGGTACCCATTGCCGGTACCGGACATCATATTCTTCACGTTGATGTTCACTACAATGCCAATTGGATTTACTGGGTTGAATTTAATCGTGGTATTTGGAATGGAATATTCCGTATTCGTCCAAATGGAACAGAATTAACGCCAATAATTAAATATGGTATTGGTTCAAATGGCATTCGTGGTTTGACAATTGATTGGATCGCTGGTAATATATATTTCTCAAATGTATTTCCACATGACAATTATGTTGAAGTTTGTCGTCTTGATGGTAGTCACAGAAAAGTTTTAGTTAAAACAACAACTGATACACCACGTGAACTCGCAGTTAATCCAATTAAAAGAATACTTTATTGGATTGATTATGGACAATATCCGAGAATTGGTAAATGTAAATTGGATGGTAGTGATTGGACACCAATTGTTACTGTGGGTGTGAGTACACCACGGGATTTAACGATTGATCCAGTGACCCACGATGTTTATTGGGTGGATTCAAAATTAGATATAATACAGAAAGTATCATGGACCGGTGGCAATCAACAAGTGATACGTAGAAATTTACCAAATCCAATGGGAGTAGCAATTTACGGTCCACATGTTTATTGGGTTGATCGTAATTTACAGACAGTTTTTCGAGCAAGTAAAGTACCTGGTGATAATAGTCTTCCAACCCAAATCCGCACAAATTTACCAAAGCTCCGTGACATTGCAATATTCGATGCGGACAATCAACCAATGGATACCACAAATCCCTGTGCAGGAAATAACAATGGTGGTTGTGAACAATTATGTTTTGCATTTCCAAATAGTAGTGAGCCACGTTGTGATTGTGTAACGGGAAAATTATCTCGTGACAGGAGAAAATGTGAAAATATTGACGAATATATTGTATTTGCAACGAGAACAGAAATACGTGCAATCAATCTTGATCCACAATCAATAAATTTACCATTTAAACCAATTGGTAATTTAACAAATGTCGTAGGAATTGATTTTGATTATCAAGATAATAAAATACTTTTCACCCAAATAAGACCATGGGCTAAAATAGCGTGGATATCAACAGATAATCCATCATCAGCTGAAGTACATACATTAATTGGCAAGGGTATTAATCCAGAGGGTATATCATATGATTGGACACAGAAGAAAGTTTATTGGACCGATTCATCAAATAATAGTATATATGCAATGAATATTGACGGTTCCGATCTGGTAATGATTGCACGAGTTGATCGTCCAAGGGCAATTGTCGTTGATCCCTGCAATGGATCATTATATTTCACTGATTGGGGTCGTTTTGGCACATCCGGAAAAATATTCAGAACAACAATGGCGGGTTCACTAAAAAAAGCAATTATAGATAAAGATTTATCACAACCAAGTGGTTTAGCAATTGATTATGATGATCGAATGTTATATTGGAC
This sequence comes from Dinocampus coccinellae, assembly GCA_963920625.1. NCBI lineage: Eukaryota > Metazoa > Arthropoda > Insecta > Hymenoptera > Braconidae > Dinocampus > Dinocampus coccinellae. Next base: position 1,363,130 of record OY987186.1, read on the forward strand.
TGATGCTGTCAGAGAAAAAATTGAAAGATCTGATTTAAATGGTATGAATCGTGAAGTACTCGTTAGTGCAACTATTTATCCATTTGCAATTACGGTATTCCGTGAGCACATATACTGGACGGATTTACAGCTACGTGGTGTATATCGTGCGGAAAAATATACTGGTGCTGATAAAATTGAGATGGTAAAACGTCTTGATGATTCACCGCGTGATCTTCATATATTTTCTTTGGCAAAACAACAATGTAAAGTTAATCCCTGCAATATTAATAACGGTGGTTGTGAGCAATCATGTCATCCGGGTGTTGATGGCAAACCTGAATGTAAATGTAATGATAGCAGTAGACTTGTAAATGAGCGTCGAATGTGTGTGTCGAAAAATGTTACTTGTGACGACAGTAAATTTGCATGTAAAAATGGCAGATGTATATCACGTATGTGGGCTTGCGATGGTGATGATGATTGTAATGATGGTACAGATGAAGATACAAATTATTGTTCCTATCATTCATGCAGTCCAAATGAATTTCGATGTAACAATGGACGGTGTATATTTAAATCATGGAAATGTGATCATGAAAATGATTGTCGAGACGGAAGTGATGAAGAGGGCTGTGTTTATCCACCATGTCCACCAGGAGAATTTACGTGTGCCAATTATCGTTGTATACCTCAAGCTCAAGTATGCAATGGAGTGAATGATTGTAAAGATAGCGTTACATCAGACGAGACACACGAACGTTGTCCGCGAAATAATACTTGTCATCCAAATCATTTACAATGCAAAACAACGAATATTTGTGTTGAACCTTATTGGCTCTGTGACGGTGATAATGATTGTGGTGACAATAGCGATGAGGATCCATTGCATTGTGCACAACGGACGTGTCCACAAAATAGTTTTAGATGTCCAAATCATCGATGTATTCCAGCAACATGGTATTGTGACGGTGATGATGATTGTTTAGATGGTAGTGATGAGCCACCAGGATACTGTCAATCTGAAGGCCGTACGTGTTTCGGTGATTTATTTACGTGTGACAATGGTAATTGCATACCAAGAATTTATATTTGCGATGGGGATAATGATTGTTTGGATAATTCAGACGAGGACAAACGACACCAATGCAATGATCGTAAATGCGATGAAGAAACAGAATTCACGTGTGACGCTAATAAAATTTGGAGTCGACCACAATGTATACCGAAAAAATGGCTATGCGATGGTGATCCAGATTGTGTGGATGGTGCCGATGAAAATGTCACACTGCATCACTGTCCACCACCAGCTCCATGTGGTGAAAATCAATTCACGTGCACCAATGGTCGATGTTTAAATCGTAGTTGGCTATGTGATCATGATAATGATTGTGGTGATGGTAGTGATGAGGGAAAATTCTGCAATACACAATACAAAACGTGTACAGCACAAGATTTTACATGTCAAAATTTCAAATGTATCAGAAAACAATTCCGTTGCAATGGCCAAGATGATTGTGGTGATCATTCAGATGAAGTTGGGTGTCCATCAAATAATTTTGGTCATCACAATAATACATGTCCAAATCCCGCTGACTTCCAATGCACTAATGGTAATTGTATTGATCAACAATTAGTGTGTAATAAAGAGCCTGATTGCGCTGATGGAAGTGATGAGCCGGCCCATTGCAATGTTGATGAATGCGCGAGAGTAGAATTAAATCAATGTGGTCATAGATGCGTTGACACACCAACAAGTTATTATTGCGAGTGTAATCCGGGTTATAAATTATTAGCGGATGGTAAAGCGTGTGCTGATATTGATGAATGCATTGAGAAGCCTCAAGTGTGCAGTCAACAATGTGAAAATACACCAGGTAGTTATTATTGTAAATGCAATGAACGTTGGTATGAACGTGAGGCTGATGAACACACGTGTAAACGACGTGATAAAATTCAACCGTGGATTGTATTTACAAATAAATATTACGTACGAAATATGTCAATTGATGCAAAACGTTACAATATTATGCATCAAGATTTGGTTAATGTCGTTGCACTTGACGCTGATTATTTAACTGAAACATTGTATTTCTGTGATGTCACTGCTAAAACAATATTCCGAGCTCCATTAGCCGGTGGGGAGAAAGAAGCGGTAATTCGCCATGATAGTCTTGGTTTGGAAGGTATTGCAATTGATTGGGTAGCACGTAAACTTTATTGGCTAGATCGGCACGCAAAACATCTTGATGTAGCTGAATTAGATGGAACAAATAGAAAAACATTATTGAGTGGTATTGCTGATCCACGAGGAATTGTCGTTCATCCACGTACTGGATATTTGTATTTTACATCGTGGCATTTACAGGCATACATTGGAAAAATGGGAATGGATGGCAGTAATATGACGAGAATTTTAACATGGGAAGATGATATTGCTTGGCCAAATGCTTTAACTATTGATTATTTCACTGATCGTATATTCTGGGCTGATGCACATCTCGATTACATTGCATTTGCCGATCTTGAGGGTCACAATCGTCGTATTGTATTGTCAGGTACATCAGTACCTCATGTATTTGCTATAACAGTATTTGACGATCATATATATTGGACAGATTGGAATTTAAAAGCAATAATGAAGGCAGATAAATTTTCCGGTGAAAATATAAAAACATTACGCAATACAGCACATCGTCCTTATGATATTCATATTTATCATCCATTACGACAATTGCCATATAAAAATCCGTGTGAAGAAAAAAATGGTGGTTGTTCACATTTGTGTTTGATAGCACCACCGGCCAGTTCATATTTACTTGAGGGCTATGGACAACCAGGAATAACATCATTTAAATGTGCCTGTCCTAATCAATTTTACTTGGATAAAGATGGTAAAAATTGTATTGCCAATTGTACAGAGAGTCAACATCTTTGTGGACAACCTGAAGAAAAATGTATTCCATGGTTTTGGAAATGCGACGGTGAAAAAGATTGCAAAGACGGAAGTGATGAATTGGCCTCGTGTCCAACACGTGTGTGTCCACCAAGTGTATTCCAATGTGCAAATCGTAATTGTACACCGAGTGTTACGGTTTGTGACGGTACAGATGATTGCGGTGACAAAAGTGATGAGGCAAATTGTTCACACGAATGTCCCGAGCTTGAATTTAAATGTAAATCAAATGGTAGATGTATTCATGCATCATGGACATGTGATGGCGATACTGATTGTAAAGATGGAAGTGATGAAGATCCAGCTCTATGTCATAACAGAGAATGCGATCCAAACACCGAATTTAGCTGTAAAAATGGCAAATGCATACCAAAATTGTGGATGTGTGATTTTGATAATGATTGCGGCGATGATAGTGATGAACCGGCGTATATTTGTCGTCAAAGAAATTGCACTAGAGGATGGCAACGTTGTCCAGGCACTGCTAATTATCGTTGTATACCCAAGTGGCTATTTTGCGATGGTAAAGACGATTGTCGCGATAATTCTGATGAATTGCCAGAGAGTTGTCCAATTTGTGATGCTCACGGTGAATTTAAATGTGGAAATAATCGCTGTGTACCAAAACAGTGGCTGTGCGATTTCGCAGATGATTGTGGGGATGGTAGTGATGAAGTTGAAACAATGTGTAAAGGTAAATATCGATCGTGTTCCGAGTCTGAATTTCATTGTAACAATGGAAAATGTATTGCGTCACGTTGGCGATGCGACAATGAGGATGACTGTGGCGATAACAGCGATGAAATTGATTGTCAAGTATTCAAATGTAAAAATAATACATTCCAATGTGCCAGTGGCCACTGCATCATGTCATATTTACATTGCGATGGAACACGAGACTGTCGAGATGCCAGCGATGAAATTAATTGTCCACCACGCTATCCTGATGGGCGATACTGTCCCACATCTCGTTTCCAATGTGACAATAATCTTTGTGTATCACTCACCGATCGTTGTGACGGCAGTGACGACTGTGGTGATGCATCAGACGAAAATCCCGTACTATGTGCCAATTTCACTTGCGATGTATTACGTAGATTCCAGTGTGCCAATCATCGATGCATACCGCGTCATCAATTGTGTGATGGTATAGACAATTGTGGTGATGGATCAGATGAAAATAATTTAACAATGTGTGCAAAAAGAATAAGACCATGTGATCCCATTACAGAATATCAATGTGCAAATAAAAAATGTATTGATCGTACGAAAATTTGTGATTTTACGGACGATTGTGATGATGAGTCAGATGAATTAGGATGTCATCCATATAAGAGTTGTTCACCAACTAATAAGGGTGGATGTGCACATTATTGTCATAATATAACTGATGGGGGTTATATATGCGCTTGTTATCCAGGATATATAATATCACGTGAAAATAATAAACAATGCGATGATATCAATGAGTGTATGACAGCGGCACATCATTGTTCTCAAATATGTATAAATGTCAAGGGTGGATATTCATGCTCGTGTTATGATGGTTTTCATTTAATTGACAGTCACAGTGGTGTTTGTCGTGTTATCGATGAAAATAATGTCGAATTATTGTTTGCCAATGGACCAGAGATACGTGCATATAATTCACATACGAAAAATGAATTATCAGTAATTACTAATGAAAAACGTGTACGTGCAATTGATTTTGATCCACGTTCAGAATTTATTTTCTGGATTGATTCACATGACAATACAATAAAACGATCATATATGGTAAATGCAAAAGACGGTCAAGCTAAAGTTGGTTATGCTCAAGATCTTAATGTTAAATATAGTGATTCGAAACCAACAAGTTTAGCCGTTGATTGGATATCAAATAATATATATTGGAGTGAAGTAGAATTTGCAGGAGCACGACCCAATGGTCATATAATTGTATCGAAATCCGATGGACGTTATCGTCGCAGTTTAATTGTTCAAGGTTTGGAAAATCCAACATCAATTGCAGTTGATCCAAGTATTGGTCATATGTTTTGGGCCGACGCTGGCAATCAACCAAAAATTGAAACAGCTTGGATGGACGGTAGTAAACGAAAAATTCTCGTGAATACAGCGCTTGGAAAACCATCAGCAATTGTAATTGATTACAAAATGGATCATACTATTTATTGGGCTGACGGGAAACTCAACACAATCGAATCAATCGCATATGACGGTTCAAATCGTAAATTAATATTACAAGGTGAAACACTGGGTCATCCAATTTCATTGGATGTATTTGAAAACAATTTATATTGGTCTACCAAGTATACAGGTGATCTTATTAAGCAGGATAAATTTGGTAGAGGTGTACAAGAAATTATTATGAAAGATCTTCAAACGCCTGGTGGAATAAAAATTTATCATCAATTGAAATATAATACAACATTACGTGATCCGTGTCAAAGTGCAAGGTGTTCACATTTGTGTGTGGCAATTCCATCGGGATATCGATGTGTATGTCCTGACAGTTCTGGTCAACGACTACCACAAACCAGTGAACGTGTGTGTGATGCATCAATTGAACGACCCAAACCTTCACCAAGAATATGTCCATGTCAAAATGGTGGCCAATGTCAAGAGTCTGATGATGAAGATGAGCTTATTTGCGCCTGTCCTGAAACTTATAGCGGTGGATATTGTGAGATAAGTTTGGTTTTATCACAATCGGCCAACTCCAATGCAGCCATTGTCATTTCTATTGTCGTATGCATATTGATATTGCTCGCAGCAGCCGCCATTATTTTTGTAATGAAGAAACGGCCCTTGTAAGTAATTCTATTACTCGTGTAATTTAAAATTAAATTGATTCAATTGTAAATTAATTTTCTATTAACTTTTTTTTTTTTTTCTCAATTTTTTATTTATAGCGGTAAACCTGGTGGACTTGGCGGTTTAACGGCACAAAGCGTATCATTCAGACAAGGAAGTAATGTAGAATTTGGCAATCCAGCTCATGAGCGAATGGTAAATATTTCAAAAAAGCATCAAAAATAAAATATAATATGAAAAAAAAAAATTATTTAATTAATTGAATTTATTTAATTTTTATGTACAGGAGCCCCTCGATGTCGAATACAATCTTGGAGATGCAACTGATAAAAATCGTGACTTTAGTAATCCAATGTATGATGCAGTTAATTTAGAAACGACAAATGGAACGAGCGCTAGTTCAATTTATGAAGTACCAGCTGAGGTTAAACCATCAAGTGTACAACACAAAGAGCTCCCACAATTACATTTAAAAAGACGTGAATTAGATCCATCATCAGTTGATTTGGGAAAGGATACCCAACAATTAGTAGAAGAGGATAAATCTGAGTGCTAGTAGATTTTTTGCAATTTTAATAATAATAAATAATAGAAAAAAAAAACAAACAAACAAACAAATAAACAATACAAAAAAATTCAATTCGCGAATAATCTGTAATGACATTATATTTATTGGGACCGAATTATGTGATCATTATTCTTATTATTATTATTTTTTTAATTTTTTTTTTGTTTAAAGATACACACATACACACAGAAATAACACCTTTATATACGATAAATAGCTGTAATAAGCGCGACATGATTGTGACATTTTTGTTGGATGTGAGTTGTAAGTTTTGTAAATAATTATGTCTACAAAGAATTATTATAATTATTAATTTTTTTTTTTCTTCATGTTATCCGTGTGTACTATACATAGAAAAAAAAAAAAAAAAAAAAAAAAAAAAAGAGAGAAAGACAATACATTTTTATTTGTTGATGAATAATAAATTACGCTTCACGTATGTGTGAAAATTACGCGAGATAAATATATATAGATAAATATTTTTATTATATACATAAAATATATTATTTTTTTTATTCATGGAGGAATAAAATCAGGTAGCAAATTATTAATTTTATACCTGATTAATTCATACATATACGTGACTATTTATGTACACTATACTATGTACAGACCAAATCAGTGCATCATCCTGATACGCATATTACGTACATATATAATGAATTTTAATTGAAATTCACATGCGAAACCAATACACCAATTTTTTTATTTTTTATTTAATTATATAAATCATAGAATTGGAGAAGAAAAAAGAATAGAAATTCGAAAGTAAACTGTTATCCAAGTGATTATATATTTTTTTTTCTTTTTTTTTTTCTTGGAATTTTTAACCGTTTGAAAAATATATTCAATTGACTATTACAAACAAAGAAAAAGAAAAAAAAATCAATTGTTCCATATCCCAACTATTTACATTGTTCTTATTTCAAATATCATTATAGGAAAAAATACCATTTGGTGCATCGCATTTATCTCGTGGGATTGAGAAGCGCGAGAAAGGAAAAAAAAAAAAACTATAGAATTTATAAATAAGTAATTGAATATATATTGACTACATATGTACAACGGAATTGATATAATACGTGGGCGGTCATCCTAAACCTGGGCCGGTCTCCAGCGTCCAAATATTTCTATATATATTACATCAGTATTGTGTTTATTCCATTTTTTGTTTGTTTTAATATATATATATATATTTCTTTTTTCTTCATCAAGATAACAGATCGTTAACTATTAATTAATATATTGTGCAGACATGCAATTAATACCGTCCAACGAATAAAGACAAAACCAATATAATTACCTAAATAATAAAATAGTTGCGTATATATATATATATATATATATATAGATACTGCATACTTTTTTTTTTCATATAGATATAATTCTGTAGTTAAATAATGGTATTGTAATAATAAAGAATGACGCAAATTAACTTTTAAAAAAAAACAACATTTTATTTTCTTTATGAAATATTAAATTTTTCACAGACACAAAATAATTATCTCATATCATTTATATTTACAATATATCTCTGTACAATATCTTTTATTAATTTTTTTTTTTATTTATTTACGTGTATATATATATAAATATATTTATTTGTTATTATCAATCATATTGTATAAGATTGAAAAGTGCATCGACATTTTCTTTTTCTGAATCTTCTTGTGGTACAATTATTTGAATTCCATCTTGATCAACAAGAACATGTTCAATAAATATTGTCTGTTCTGTAACAGGTGTAACTTGTGTAACAACCATATTATCTTGTTCGTGATCGCGATTCGATGATTCCATTGTAATATTAATATCGTCATTATCATTATCATCATTGTCATCATCATCTTCATCATTATTTGATTTAGATTGATTTTTCTTTCGATTCGATTTTGATTGGTCATTATGAATTTTCATATGACGATTTAAATCATATCTACCGACAAATCTTGCATTACAAACATCACATCCAAATGGTTTGTCACCCGTATGCGTCCACATATGTCTTCTTAGTGCAGCACTAAATGTAAATGCAATCCCACAAACATTACATACATATGGTTTTTCACCTGTATGTAATAAAGTATGATCGCGCAATGTTGCACGTTGATTAAATCTTTTTCCACAAACTTCGCACGTATAACTACGTGGATTTGAATGAATTTTAGCATGAATTAAAAGATTTCCCTGTTGTGAAAATGACCGTCCACAAACATCACATTTGAATGGTTTTTCACCGGTGTGAACTCGCATATGTGTTTGTAAAGTACGATTATTCAAAAATCTTTTGCCACATATACAACATGGATATTTTGGTAAACGTATACCTCGTGGATCTAAATGTGATATTAAATGCCTCTTATAATTTGCTTTGTGATTAAATATTCGAGTACATTGGCTGCATGAATACGGTGCGCCATGTAAATGTGTTGCAATATGTGTTTCTAAGTCTTTTTTAACTTTAAAACGTTTTCCACACTTGGAACAACGATGACGCGGAAAATCTGTATGACAAATCATGTGTCGTTTCAAATATCTTTTCATTGAATATCCCTTATCACATATAAAACATGTATACGGATTTGGACCAATGTGGGTTTTAACATGTGTACGTAGTTCTTTGTGACTGTCACAATCTTTTTCACATACAACACAAAAAAATGGACCACTACTTGGTATGTGATTGTCAACTGTATGAATTAATACACCTGTAAGTTCAGAATAATTTTGCATGCACAATGTACACTGATGTTGTAGTGATCCATCATCTAATTTAATTTCTTTTATTCGAATAACCGTGTCATTTAGACTGCCGAGTAAATTGTCTTTTGGATCAATATAATCATCTGAATCGCAATCAGAAACATAAAATTTATCATCAATTTTTTCATTATTTTTATTATTATCATTTGGAGTTACTTTTTTTTTAATTGCTAAATTTTTTACAAACGGAATTTCATCATTGAGACCTGATTGTTTATCTATTTCTTCATTTTTTAAATTAATGTCAACATTATCAGATGAAACATAAAGTAACATATATTCCATTGTTGAAGAATCGATTTCATTATTGAATTCATGGGAAATTTCATTATCAGTCATATTAATTGATTCATCTTTAACCATACTGAATTCTGGTGGGGACACCAATAAATATTGATCATTTTGTTCATTGATAATATCATTATTGTTCTCACCAAACTGCTCAATTACCATTCTATCATCTATGGATTCATTTACGTTATACGATGAATAATTCATATCAATTAAAACATTACTCAAATGATTGTCAATACAATCACCAGTTGAAACAGCATAATCACAATATTTTGATTGACAATTTATATCAACAAACTTTTGATCATTTAATTCATTGCAAGATATATTCTGCAATCAAAATAATAATTATTATAACAAATAAATAAATAAATGAAAAATGTTAATGTTTTATAACTTGAATAATTAAATAAAATAATGATAGAATAAAATATTTACCGTAGACGAATTATTCACTGGAAATTCAAACATTTTTCGTAATTTTTGATCTGATTCTTGCACTTGAAGTTTAAAATTATAAAAAGCATCAGTACGATAAGCACATCTAGGACATAAAACAACAGGTAAACCATCATGTTTGTCGATCTGTAATAACATCATAAATATAGGTTATGTAAATATAACAGCATAACATACATTCTTACATGTAAACATAAACAATATATATTGAATTATTTTGTACCGTAATTGACGTGAGATTACCCAATTTATCTGGGAGTTTCTTGTCATCTATAGCATCACCATACATGGATAAAAGAAGTCCACCCACTTTCATACAACCTCGACAAATTTGAGTACTCATAACTTCAGCATTCATCATTATTAAACTTTTAATGTTTTTCAACTCCACATTAATAAGAGGAATACTATTCTTTTCATATTTTTTAAATTAACCGCTTGTTACTCAAAAAAACTACTATGATATTAAACAAAAAAATATGTATATTAAATTGATTTGATTATTCGGGTCAACAACACACCCGGCAGGTTCTTCACACTTTGTGTCTCTTAAAAATTAATTGACGGCGCTGTAATCGGTTTAAATAACACATCTAGTGGCTAATAAAGAAACTAATTTATTCAGCGCGCAACCAAACAAATTTATCTATTTATCCGACAATATTTCAAAACAATTTATTTCACAGGAATTTGATAATATTTAATATAAATATAATTAAATTTCATTTGAATTATTCAGGTATGAGGAGAATTAATTAATTAACAAAAATTTGAATTACAGTGTGATAAATTATAATCAATAATTGTTATTATATATTAATAGTAGGATTGATAAATATGAAATAAAATTTGATAATCATAGGAGAATAATCGCTAAAGGATCGCTGAGTGGACTAAATTACGTAGTACTTGAATAGCGCCGGCGTAACAATTGAAGAGACCTGGAATCGGGGAAAATCAGGGTTTTGCATTTGCGCAAACTCGTTTGTATTTATATATAACGAGTGACTGTACAGTGAGCGGCTTCAGTTTGCCCTCAACATCAACTGTGTATCGGACGGCATACATTTATACATATATACATATTTATATATTGAAACGAAATACAAAAAAAAAAAAAAAAAAATTAATAAATATTAAAAAAACCTCGTATTTTGGCCGGTTTTTTATTTTCATTTTTTTTTTTTTTTTTTTTTCATTTAATCATCAACGTAATCCTCGAGATATTTCGTGAAAATGCAAATAAAAAAAATTTATATTCAAATACATTCGTCATATTTATTTATTATAAAATTTAAATAAATATAAAAATACGAATATTTTCGATGAAATTTCAGGGTTTTTTTTTTTTTTTTTTTTTTTTTTCATTCTTACGGAGTAAATTAAAATATAATAATGTTTATTGTATATTCAACTGTGAAATAAAAAAATAAAAAAAAAAATGAATTACATAAATGAAGTTAATGAATTGAATTGAAGTTAATGAATTGAATACCAAATTTATATTGACAAGGATATACCGAAAAAAAAAAAAAAAAAAGAAAAAAAAAAAGAATTTAATTAACTCACTTTATCAGAATTTTATTGATGATTCTGTGTCGGAATAATTGATGATTCTCAGTGTATGTATTTCTTTACTCTAAATTAATAAAAAAAATACCCACACACGCACACTATATTTATATATAATTAATTTCCATAGAATATTTATTTTTTATTATTTACTATAATTTATATAAAAAAAAAAATTTATATGAAAATTTATAAAATAATCATCATTTTAATAACACAACAAGTCTGAAAAATAATTACTAGTTATTGTAATTAATATTGTCATATAATTATTTGAAAAAAATAAAATTGACTGACAGATTTTCGATGGCGAAACATCGAGTACACCGTACATCGATGAGCGCGATAATATCGTGTACAATTGTCCTTTGGATATGGTCGGTTTTGTGTGTATTCCCATTTATAAATTGTTACAAAAACGTCGAGAATTACAGTGCAGCAGACACATCAAAGCTCATTCGTATCGACGGTGACAGTATATTTGGCGGTATTTTTCCAATGCACGAGCAGGTAATTAATTATAATTGTTTTATCATTTAATACAATAAAATTGTTTGATTAATTCATTTTATTATTTGAATTATAATACAATTATTTATTTACTTGATAAGTATTAAAAAATATTGTCAATTGATTTTCATCCCAATTAAATTATTATCATCCACTATCAAAAATTTTTATGGGAATTTATTGAATAACAAAAAAAAAAAAAAAAAGACAGAGAAAAATAAATAAAAGAAAAGAAATAAATAAATAAAAAAATAAAGTAAAGAAAAATAAATTAATTAATAGATAAAAAATACCGAAATTGAAAAGTAAAAGTGAAAAAATAAAATAAATAAATAAATAAACTATCGACAGATTGCCGGATCGAGTGGTGAATTGCCGTGTGGTGCTGTAAAAGAAGAGAAAGGTGTTCAACGATTAGAGGCAATGCTATTTGCCATTGATGAAATCAACAAAAATGATGAATTACTACCAAACACTACACTCGGTGCACTAATTCTCGATTCATGTAGTAGTGATACATATGCATTAGATCAAAGCATGGAATTTGTTCGATCATATATGAATCAGGTGAAAAACAAAAAAAAAATTAATAATAACAATAATGAATAAAAAATAAATAAAAATGTTTTTTTTTTTTCAAATTAATTAATTTATATGGAAATTCTAGATATTTATTATTCTAGATATTGTATATAATCAAATGAAAATAATTATTATGAGTTATTAATAATAAATATCATAATTTATTGAGTTTGAATTATTGAAAATTATTATTTGATTATATTAGTATTTTTTAATTTATACATTGATATATATCAATGAAATAATATTTATTTATTTATTATTTTTTTTATCATATAAATTGGATATATATATATATTTATTTTTATTTAATAAATTTATTTATTTTATTTCATTTTATTTCATTTTATTTTATTTTATTTATTTATTTATTTTTTTCTTTTCGTTATAGTCGCGCAGCATCAAGTTCCATACGATCGATATCGTACTATGGGTTGTATATATGCAATTTATAGGGATATATACCGCATGTATATCTCTATCTCACTCGTTAATGTTTCTACGTTATGTAGAATTAGATAAATTGTATCGCTGTCCACCCCCTTTAGACACTTGCGCAAGTTTCATTTATTCACAACACAATAGAATCTATACAATGTATACAACTAAACATATCATTTTTCTTTTTCTTTTTTGTTTGTTGGTTTTTTTTGTTTTTTTTTTTTTTTTTGTTTCTTTTTTTTTCCCAGGATATGTCAGAGTACAGATGTGAAAATGGAAAAGCTCCCCTTTATGTGCCACATAAATCAGTCACTGGAGTTATTGGTGCATCATTCAGTGTTGTATCAATAATGGTCGCTAATATTTTGCGATTATTCAAAGTGAGTGAAAAAATTTTGATTATTGTGTCAATTTTTTTCCCTTAATTTCATTATTTTTATAATTCATAATTTCATATTTTTTTTTTTTTCTTATTTATTTTTTTACATTTACAAATTGTCAATATAATTTTGTGTAAAATTAATTCTTATTTATTTTCAATTAATTATTTCACATCATATTATATTTTATTTCTCTTCACGTGTAAAAATTATATTAATGATAAATAAAAAATTTTTTTTTTGTTTTCAATTATATTTTCTTCATCTTAAATTTATATTTTATTATCATTAATATTTTTTCGTATATAAAATAAAAAATAGAAAAAAATAATAACCAATTTTTCTATGTTTATCGAAATTTTTATTTAGATACCCCAACTGAGTTATGCATCAACAAGCACTGAATTGTCAGATAAAAATCGTTTTGAGTATTTTAGTAGAGTCGTACCGCCAGATAATTTTCAAGCTCAAGCAATGGTAGAAGTGGTACAACAACTCGGTTGGAAATATGTTTCAACAGTGGCAGTTGAGGGTGATTACGGTGAAAAAGTAAGAGAACAAAAAAAAAAAATAAAAAAAAAAAATTATTAATTCCAACTTTATTTATTTATTTATTTATTTTTGTTCAGGGAATTGCGAGTTTTATTACACTGTCATCAGAGAATCATATATGTATTGCGGTTAGTGAAAAAATATTAAGAAATTCGAGGCCAGAAGATTTTGATCGAATTATTGAAAGACTTGGAACGAAACATAACGCACGGGGTGTGATATTATTTGTCGATGAGGATAATGTGCGGTAATATATTTCTAAAATTCAATAAATCATAAAAATAAATTACTTTGTTTTATTTTTTATTTTTTATTTTTTTATTTTTTTTTTTTTTAATTTTCGTTATTAATTGCAGTAAATTATTGCAAGCAACTGTACGTGCCAATCGTACTGGATATTTTATGTGGATTGGCAGTGACTCTTGGGGCGCAAAAGTTTATCCGGTACGCGATCAAGAATTTGCCGCTGAGGGAGCAATAACTATATTACCATTTCGTACTTCATTAAAAGGTATAAAACTTTATATTGACAATTTTCAAAATTAAATTTAGGTAACAGTAAAAATTTCATAATTACTTAAATCATATAAATTATAATATTCAATTGATAATGTTTAAAATAATAATTTTATTTATAGATTTTGATGAGTATTATAAAAATTTACGACCAAGAGTTGGTGATGAATGCAATGGACAAACGGAAAAAAATATTCCACATTCAAATAAAACTGGAAAAATTGTCAATTGTAGAAATGTTTGGTTTCGTGAATTTTGGTCGCAACATTATAAATGTAATTTTGCAGATCCAAATGAAGCGAATCATTCAAATTATTGCACAGGTGATGAAGAATTGATTGACTATGAGCAAGAAGGACTCGTGCCATTTGTCGGTAAATTATCAAAATAATTTTCTTTTTTCCCTCCCACTCAATTGTTTCTCATATTAAAAATATATCATTCTATTTATAATTGAAGTCGATGCAGTTTATGCTATGGCACATGCACTACACAATATCATCAACGATGAATGTGTAACTAATGAAAAAACGCACCATCATCTGTGCGATAAATTGGCGCCTGCACCCTCGGGTCAACATCTTCTTCACTACATTAGAAATGTTACATTCATAGGTATTTATATCTATATATTTCATCTTATCTATATACCCATTCGCATCGATCGTATTTCATTCTTCTCCAATTACTATAATTCCATACTTATAACAGGTCGTCAGGGTACGGAAATCCGATTTAATGATGACGGAGATGCTTTTGGATATTATAATATATATCAATATCAACGACACGATGAAAATCGATTTGATTACGTATTAATTGGCTCATGGAAAAAAGTGTAAGTACTAAAAATATAAATAAATAATTGAATAATTAATCATAAATATAATAAAATTAAATATAATGATAATAATAATTATTTATTTATTTATTTTTATTTTTTTTTTTTTTTCACTATAAAATTTTTTTGCAGATTAACTTTAGATATAAATATGACACGATGGAGCGGTGGTGTAGGTGAAGCAAATATTCCTCACAGTATATGCAGTGATAATTGTCCATTGGGACACGTTCGTAATTTTCAGGCAAGTAATTTCCATAAAATTTAATTAATTAAACTTATTATTAAATATATCGCACTTTAATATTTTTCAATTTTAATTATATTACACCAATCACAATTTCATCATTAATTTAAATACTATCATAATTATATATTTATTTATTTATTTATTTATTTATTTATTTAGGATGCATGTTGTTGGAGTTGTATGCGTTGTCCAGATAATGCATACGTATTCAATGATTCGTGTAGTAGCTGTGATCCAGGATGGGGTCCTGACATATCAAAATCACGATGTATAAAAATTCCAGCAAAAGTAATCGCGTGGCGTAGTCCATGGGCCATTGTCCCATTGAGTTTTGCCAGTATTGGAATATTACTATCAATTTTTATATTCATCGTGTTTGTACGGTAAGTCTTTTAAATTTCTTCTTCTTCATCTTCTTCTTATTATTATTATCACTATTATTATTTTATCTATCTTTCTACACTATAAATTTATCTTTAATTCATAATTTATTATGATACAGATATAATAGGACACCAGTCATAATGGCATCGGGTCGTGAATTATGTTATGTATTACTTATTGGTATATTATCATGTTACGGAATGACTTTTATTATTCTAAGTAAACCAACAAGTTGGAATTGCACTTATTTACGTATTGGTCTTGGATTGTGTTTGAGTATTTGTTACAGTGCAATATTAACAAAAACAAATCGTATATCAAGAATATTTAATCAGGGAAAAAAATGTATCAAACGACCATCGTATACATCACCAAAGAGTCAAGTAGCCATTGCCATTGGTAAATTAATATTAATATTATATAATAATAATAATAATAATAATAATAATAATAATAATAATAATAATAATAAATATTGATATAATTAATTTTTGTATTTCAGGTATTACTTCAATTCAACTTGTGGGTACGATTGTTTGGCTTGTGATAGAGCCACCGGATATTAAAGAAATTTATCCTAGTCCATTGAGTGCAGTACTCACATGTCGTGTATCAACATTTTCACTCATGATGTCACTCGTTTATAATATGGTGCTCATTTTATTATGTACACTTTATGCATTTAAAACACGTAAAATGCCAGCGAATTTTAATGAAGCAAAGTATATTGGTTTTACCATGTACTCAACTTGTATTGTTTGGCTTGCATTTATTCCAATATATTTCAGTACTAACAACGATTATACGGTAAATTAAAAATTAAAAATATATTAATTATATTGATGAAATATATTATTAATTTATTTATTACTGTTTGACAGATCCAAATTGGCAGTATGTGTATGTGCATCAATATTTCAGCGACTGTTGCATTAGGTTGTCTATTTACTCCAAAAGTTTATTTGGTACTTTTTCAACCGGAAAAAAATGTACGACCTGGACATGCAGCAGTAGGTGGTAATTTTCCAGTTAGAGTTGTCCAAAGTATTGATAGTGGTCAACCAGTCAGTCGATCTGCGACGTATAGCATGCGATTCATTGGAACTCGAAGTCAAACAATGCAAAGTGTTACTTCATGCTCAAGAAGTAGTCCCGTACGTCAAAATAGTCAAACGCCAGATGATACTAGTGGTAAAGCAGTCAATGGTAGTGAAAATCCAACTAGTCCTTCTTGTGAAGAAACTTTTTTTAGTTAATTCGATAGAAACGTAAGATTAGAAACAAAAATAATAATTTCAATTATAATTATAACGTCATCGTCGTCTTGACGTTTGGTAACAAGAAAAAAAAAAAGAAAAAAAAGTGCAATTGGCAGGGATAATCAATCAATTATTTAATCTTAAGTGTCTATATTGCGCCTACAAAAAAAAAAATATCGAGGCTCCATTAATTATTGTAGCTTTCAAAGTACTTTAAGGGATCCGTCCACCCTTAATTTTTTTCTGGGATATCATCATAATGCAGCCGTGGAAGTGAAACATAAAGTTATTAAAATATCTACATATATTATATTTAAAAGTTCTCACGGTATTTTTTATTTATTTTTTATTTTTTATTTCCACGTAATTATATATAAATTAATTATATATTGTCTTCCATGGCACCATGAATTTTTTAATTTTAGTAGAGAGAAAAATATATATATGAATATAGTAACGAAATTATATAATATAAATTTGAACGAAACGTATTCAAGTTGTTAGGAAAAAAATGGAATGTATCAATAACTCGTGATAACTCATTTTTAGAGCATGTGTTTTCGATTTTAATCAAAATTTTTTTCACACCCATTATTCAATAACGTCATAAACAACAAATATATAAAAAAAAAAAAAAAAGAAAAAAAATTTAATCATGCAGACTGCAATTTTTTACGTAAATTTTTTATCGTGAAAATATATACTCCAAATATTTATCAATTGATCATCGATTTTAGTGTAAACAAACAAACAAAAAAACAGAAAAAAAAATTAATTATGTATTGTATGAAATGTTTTTTGCACATAAAATGAAATACAAAAAAATATATATATATATAATAAAGTGAAAATAAGAATTTTACGCTCGTCCGAAAAAAAAAAAAAAAAAAAAAAAAATCAATATATACCTTAAGATTCTGTGTAATGTATTTGATGAACTGATCAACATATTGTTCTGTACCTTTTATCAATTAAATTCATTACTCTCCCCCACTTCCATCCTTCTCCATTGCTCACATAAAATATTAACATATTAATATTTTTGTCTTTTTTATCATCTATATACCAATAATTTTATTATATAATATATGTTATGAAGATAGAAAATTGTGAAAATTGAAAGATAAATTTTACTTGTTAAAAACATTGTTATCAATTTTTATATGTACATATTTGATGAGATGAATGTTTATAAGTAGTTTGTTGAATCTCAATATATATAAATGCTAAATAATAATAAAAATGTCAAATAGCAACTAGTGCCAAAATAATAAGAACAAATTTAATGATAGTATAAATCATCTATTGTGTATTGTGATTTGTCATAAAAATAAACGAAACTGAGAAAAAAAAAAAACAAAAATATATATCGGCATTTGATGCTTGTATGACAAAAAAAAAAGGATGAAAATGCCCAAAATGAAGAAAATCTCACGAATTTCTTCCCAATATTGTCTTTCATTTTACACAAACTATATTAATAACAATCAATTAAATAGATGTCAGCGATGAATGTTCTTTAAGTACACAAAATTTTTTAATAAAAAAATATATATGTACATATATTTATGTACTGCATAATATATATACATGTAGCAAGGGGTACAGGGATGTATGGATTGAACACATTTCGCATTGTAATAGTTCAATTCTGCTTTCAAAAAATTGTGTAGAATATATGAAACACATAAATTAATTTACTCTAACTAAAAACTCATTGGGAATAGGTAAAGTATTTCATAATGTAATCTTATACATTGAAATATGAACGATAAATGATATTAATTAATCAATTAATACTATTAATAATTTAATAAAATTTGATGTATTGCTGAAATAAAGATTGTAAAATAGAATATTTTAAATACCTATTCGATTGTGGGTTTATTCTCATCAACAATCTTAATTATTGAATATGCGGTAATTATACCAGTACGACGCAGTAAATGAAATATAATATTTCAAATATTTACATATATTGCTTGAATAATGGAAGAAAGTAATTTATGGCTTGGTAAATCGTGTGCGTTGATGTTCTTGATGCCCACAATATTCCGCGATTATTAATTTACATAGGAACATATGAAATATTACTATTAAAAAGCATATACTGATCCAGAAAAATGTTGGAAGACCGCCAAGTTGATGTCCATGTTTATGTAACGCCATTACATGATGATCGTGTGCGGGTGCTGCCAAAAAAAAAAAAAAACAAATAAACAGAAAATTGGTAAATTATGAAATCATCAGTTGAAAAATATAAAACAATTCACAAATATTTTTCACACCTTCTTCTACTTCATGAACGTGAAGAGCATTTCGAAGATCTTGCATATGTTGATAATCCGAAGTTATATATAAAATTGCTGTCAATGGTTTCGTTAATTTAACTGGAAAATTTGTGTACGATTGACTAAGAGACACTGGGACATCTAAACAGCCAGCATCACAACCATAATAATTACTATCACTTTGATCCAAGGCAACGCTCAGTATTGCACGATTGTCATTACCAACAGTTACAGAAATATTAACGTGCGTTACATTACCATAACTAATTCGTCTGCAATGATAAATTAAATTAAATATCATCATGGAAAATTTTTAATATAGAAAAACAAAAAAAAAAAATCTCATTATTTACCTGAATAAATAGTTGCGATGAAGATATTGTGGATCTATATTGAATTCTAAATCTTGATTGCTGAATCGCAATCCACCGAGACTCAAAATAATTGCTTGCTGCACAGCTATAGGACCACCAGTGAGCAAACGATGGCAACCTTGTTTTTCAAGAGTTATGAGCCAAGCTTTAACAATTGCATTTACTCCATCAATTGTGGATGTGTCTTTCCATAATCTTGGAGCATCTCTATAATTATATAACAATTGAAAATCAAATTAAATTTTTTCTTTTTTTAATATAAATAGGCATTAACGTATGGAATTAATATTTATCTATTATTTGACATACAATGTATGATGACCACGATAACATCCTTCATTGTTTGCTGTAGATTTCTCAACATCAGAAACACCTTGCGCTATTTGCGACAATACGTAATAAATTGTTGAATTTATTTTATCACCATTGAGTGCATCTTTAGCTTTAGATTGACTAATACTAAATCCTGTATGCCAATAATTTCGCCAAAGATTTACATGTTGTTCTCTTATTCCTTGTTTTTGTTGTAAATTAATTGCTTTTCTCAATGCCTAAATTAAAAAATTCAAAGTAATCATTTACAAATATTTTGTTGATAATTTATTGATACTCACTTCAATAGCTTTTTCTTCGATATTTTGTTGATCTTTCGCATGTTGCGATAAAGTAACTGGCGAATTTCCATAATATATACTAGTTAAAAATTGCAGTTTTGTTGTACTCTTTGGTTTCACAATAATATGTTGTTGTGGGGCTGAATATATTATTGCCACTGTAATAACTTGATCTGAATCTGGTAACTGTACATAGCCTGATGCAATAGTGTATTTGTGAGTTATACCATCTATATCTAAACTAAGAAGTAAAAAAAAAAAAATGAATATTATTTTTTCATGCTGTATATTTATACAATTTTATATGAAGACATATGTATTTTTACCTGGTTGGCATGGTTTCAGTCCAATATTTATTTGCTGAAAATTCTAACCACACTTTTTGTGGCAATGATGAAGGATTAACGATACTAATATTTTGGACAAATATTCCATCCAGGATTCGATGTGCATAATACTGATTAGCCACGTAGTATCCATCTTTAATACACTGATATTTGTAAACAATTCCATCAGTGAAATGCATAACAGTTGATTCACGTCGTCTAACATCATTATCAGGTGTGGTAAGAACTAATGGATCCCATTGAATATCCAGAGATAATGTTCGGCCTTGTTTTATATACAAATGCCCATTACGTGGAATGATCTGTACACCAAATACTCCATTTCCAACGAAAGGCAAATATTTATTTATCACTTCATCCTCTGATTCGTCATTATGTTCAATTATTGTAGCATCATATGAAGCCACATCAGCATGAAAAATTTCTAATTTCTCCTTTATGCATTGATCTTCAAATGCTAAATTTCAAAATATAAATAATATGATATAATTTGATTTAATATACGAGATAATTGAATAAACATCAAATAAATAAAGTGTAGAGTTACGTATTATATACCTTCTATTGTTCCTCGATTGTTTGAGAACAACCATTGTGCTAATGACGGGCCAAAATATAATAAACATCCACAAAAGAAAAAGAGAAAAATAACAACTTTTCGATTTGAATAATGACCATCAATTAATCGTCTCAAACATTTCCCAAACTCAAATATTCTTCCATTTCTTGACATTTTACTTGTCGTTACAATGCCATTACATGTATTGCACACTGAAGTTTGGCTATTTTCATATGAAACGTTGATAAATTCGCACGCACAGTAAATTACTAATGGCAGGTTTTAAATTGATTGAAACATATTTATCATCGGAATCGGAAGATAATGAAGAAGTGGAGGAGTTAAAAAATATTCCAACTGAAATATTGACATCAAATAAAAATCAATCTCCTGAGCAGAATAAGTAGGTAAACAAAATATCACTGAGGTTATATATAAAAGGTTATGTATTCAAATTTCCACGTCTTCAATGAAAAAAAAAAAAAAAATAACAGGAAAGAACTACTGCCGCTGCCCGGGTGTATAGTATCATGGATAAATGAAAAAAATCATGACGATGAAATCATATCCAAATTAAGTTCAAATGAAATTGATAAGCATGAAGGACGCAAAAGATCATTCAAACACGAGCGCGGGAATTGGGCTACTTTAGTTTACATACAACGTCAGTACAATAAATTATTATTATTATAAATATTAATAATCTTTCACAAGTAAAGTTTGTTTAATTATAAATTTTTTTTTTTTTTTCAATTTTTTATAGATTCACCAAGTGAATTATTGATGGAATGGTTGTCATCAATAAGTGAAACATTACCAATTAAAGGTAATTTAATTATTGAAGAATCTCATCTCAGCTTAACACGTACATTGATTTTAAAATTTCACTGGATCGAATCGTTTGTGGATAGTCTGAAAAAAATATGCCGAAATATCAATAAATTTATCTTGGATATAATAAATGTAAAATTGTATTGCAATGAAGAAAGAACGCGGACTTTTATTGGAATTGAATGTCAAAGTCTCGATCAGAGCTTCACCCACTTGATGGAATCGTTGAATAAATTATTGGCCGAATATGAATTACCTCCATTTTATGATGTAAGTGAATAAATTATTGTAGCATCAATTTGTTCATATCACAAAAATATATTTTTTTCCAGGATGCCTCATATCATATCAGTTTTTTTTGGACACTTGGCGATAAAGAAATTGAATTGAAACCATTCATACCATTACTCAATGACAGTCTTCACAACACATTGACTAAATATGTTGATAATAATTCTATTTTCGTATCTGAAATACATTGTAAAATAGGAAATAAAATATATATATTTCCTTTGAGATAAAATCATTGTGTATTTATATAAAAATAGATGAACAAAAAATATAAATAAAATTGAAATATTATTTATAATCACATTGATGGTTCAAATACAACTATATCGAAGGGCATTCGATAATGCCGGGCATATCCTTGCCACAATTTTTCCCAAAATATACTAATATCAAATATCATACTTGCTTTCATTGTACATACAGATGGATTATCAATAATTAAATCATCACGCGGTACCTCTTCAATTTTAGAGCATCCCATTGTATCGATAAGTGTTAACGTGGGCTTGTGCTCCAACAGCGCTTCCAAAGCAACCTGAGATATTTTTGGATTATTTCCAATTACTATTTGTGATAAATTATGGCACTTTGATAATAATTTTAATACATCAGAATCACTAACATTACAACCGGCTAATTCTAAAGTTTCTAATGTCGTGAAAGCCACAGGACTGGGTTCAACAAGAATAATTGAATTACAATTTGTATTAGATAAATTTAAATTGATTAATTGTTTATGTAAAAAACCATCAATTCCATCATCGTCAAGATTATTCCACGCTACATCTATGTGATCGATATTTATGCATGTTAATAATGGAGTTGAAGAAATTCGCGTTAATTGACAACAACGTAAATTTAATATACGCAAATGTCGCAATTCACTAAGTAATTCACAAAGTTTACTTTGACTTTCGATACCGAGAGGATTATAACTCAAGTCCAATACTCGTAATGATGATGGGAAATTCGTGATTTGCAAAAGACAATGAAAATCAATATCACAACCTTGTAAATATAATTCTTGTAAATGCAATAATTGTGTTAACGTGTGGTTGAAATTTGTTCCCAAATTCAACAATGAACTCCCGGATAAATTTAGAATTTTTAGATTTTTTTCATATTCTAAACTCTTTAATAACGGTAAAATATTTGAAATTTCATCGTCGTTTTTAAGTCGAAAAATTTCTGTATGCTCACAGGCTTTCAATACTTTTAGCACAGCTTCATCCTCATTATTAATATCTGAAATTAATTCATACATTAATTAATATTTATTCAGATTTTTGTGAATTTAGAATTTAAAATTATTTTCACATACCTCCATCACAGGCTCTACATATAATTTTATATCTTTCAATAATTGTTGGTATTTCCAAATCAATAATCCGTCCATTCAATTGTATATGATCACTTTGATTAGCATACAATAAATTGAGAAAATTTTCGGGCAAAAGTATTTCACCATTGATTGTAAAAAGAGTAAGTGTAGGTTTACAACCGGTGTCTCGTTGAAATTGTTCAACAATTTCATTTGTCAATCGTTGATATATATCATTATGATCACTAGACAATTTTAATTTAATATTTAGAATTTTATCTTCGAGAGTAATTTTAAATTGTGTTAATTCTCCATTCGAATTTCTTCGTGGTAAATTATTAGTGTTGCTAGCAACAGACAAAATCGTCGGAGATGGTGATTGTGATGTTACATTTCTACAAAAACCAGAAATTCGTAATAAAGAAGTCTGACGCAATTGGTTTTTTTTCGGTTTATCGAAACAATCCAAATTTCCACTATCACTCGATGAATTTTCCTCACACAGTATGGAGGACATTGGAGGTGACGGTGATTTACTATCATTATATTTTTTTGAACGTTTAGCAATTCTCTCATTTTCTGGTGTTGTACTTGATGACAATGGTGAACGAAATGATTTCCTCTTCCCTAATCCAGTTTCGAAAGTATCTAAACTTGATCGTTGTGAATTATGTGATGTATCAAGGATTTCCATGTCGTCTTCAAGCCAATCATCCATGAGCTGTTGTTCACTATCGATAAGCGGTGCAACAATTTTATTAGAAGTTTGTTTATTTTTTAAAGATGAATTTTTTCCTCTGCCTTTTAATCGCTCTATTGTTCTTTTATAATCTTCGCCAGCAGATATTTTTTCTCTATTTGATAATTCATTGTCATTAATTTTTATTGTCTGACTGGGACAACCGTAATTACCATCATTATCATTATCATCGATTAGCGATGAATTGCACGAGGTCATAATAGATGGTTTAATTTGCTTGGACGGCAAAATCATCCGTAATTTATCTCGGGTTAATTTATATATTTCTTCATCCTCATTTGTCCACTCAATTGATTCTTTACGACGCTGTTCTTCTAATCGATATCGCCAACGTTCTAAACAATCGAGCACAGATTCACCAGTTTTTGTTTTTAATCTGATGTCCGCACCGTGTTCAATTAATAAATTTATCATTGAACAGTGGCCACACGATGCGGCATCATGTAGCGGTGTGATATTACCACATTGCGCTCCACCAGGATCATTAACGTTTGCACCGGCGTTAATTAATAATTTTGCTACCTCTAAATGACCATAATTCGCAGCTTCATGTAGAGGAGTCCAACCACAATTATCACGTACATTCACTGGATGTCCAAGTGCCAAAAGATTTTCAATTTCTTGAATATTATTGTTAATACACGCGACATGAAGTTTTGTTTCACCTTTTTCATTTCTTTTAACGACTAATTTGTCATTTTTAGCAGCAATACGAGAACGTGTTAACCTGGTTTTTGCATTTTTATTTCGCAATTCTCTTTCAACATCTGACAATTCATCTAAATCAATATCCATTGATGTATTAATTGTTTCACAAGATGCTCTCGAGGATTCATCATCAATGATTATTGTAGATTTTAATATTTCAATTTTTTTACTTAATTCATCAGATTCGTTTAAGGCACCATTTTCAGTAAAATACATTTTCATCTCTTCCAGAACGGTAATTTGTAAAGATTTATCATTACATTGAACAGCATTTTCTAATGCTTTTGTATAGAGATCACGAATTTCCCAATCTGATGATCCATCAATGGATGTCAAGAGATCAGCTAGGAATAAAGCTGAACGACATATCTCACGATTATCATTTGCACAAAGATCTAATTCGCGACGTGCATAAATTAATGCTTCATCAAAACGTTTATCATCTTTCAAAGTTTGTGCCAAACTTACTAAGGCTGCACTAATTTTTGATGCATAAATATTTGGATTTTTTTCAGCACAAATTAACATACCATGATAATATTCGACAGCTTTTTTATAACAACCAACAGTGACCGCAGCATCGCCCATCTTTTCATATAATTTCATTTTTTTTTCATTGTCCTCTTCTGTTATTAAATCACGCTCACCATTATCAATTGACGCGACAGTTTTTAATAATTTTTCGATTGTATCAATTAACGATGGTGCTTTTTTATTTACATACATTGTTACAAGAATTTTACGTGCATCTGTCCAGTGACCTAATTTCGCTAATAATTCAACTTCACTAATTTGACCAGTAGCTATGTCTAACGAATCATTAGTTACTTGTGTTGAGAGATTGTATTGTCTCAGAGACTCATTGTAATTTCCTTGACGTTCATATAAGGCACCCAATGCTAAATGTGTTCTATGAAGATCTTGAGATAATTTATGCTTTTCACATAATTCTGCAGCTCTTTCAATTAAATCAATTGCCTGTTCTGGTACCTTTTGAGCATCTAAAACTAAACCCAAGTTTAATAATAATCTAGCACGCATCATCATTATTTCGATTCGTGCAATATTTGTATTTTCAAGTTTATCACACAATTTTAAACTCTTGGTGTATGCTTTTTTTGCAGCTGCCAATGCCTCAGTTCTCTCAATTGACGGCTCATCACACGCTTCGCCCAAACAAAAATGCGTTCGACCTAATGTAGCAAATGCTCGCTGCTGTTCTACTAAATTATCAAGCTCTTTTGCACCCTCTAAATATTTAATTTGATGTGACAATGCCTCTTTGTAATTACCAGAATTTGTGTGAATTTCACCGATCATTCTGTGAGCAACTGCCCAATTTAACCTATCATTGATAATTTCACATATATTGAGCTGCTCCATATATTCTTCAAGTGCATCATTAAATTTTCCCAATTGAAAATACACATCACCAAGATCTTTAACAATATTTGCCAGCTGTCGCATATTTCCATCGTTTTTCACACGTTGTTTTCTCTTCTTTAGTTCTGAAATAAATAAAATCCCATATAAAATTAATACAATAATTTATTTTTATGCTGTAAAATTTTTTTTATTTATTTAACTCACTTTCTACGTCCATTGTAACAATCAAAAATTCATTTCTTTATTTTATTTATATCATTATAAAGAATAACAATTATTTAGAATATAACAACACACTATATATCAAAATTGGTGATACATTCATACGCTAAACTTGTTTTTCTTCAACATACTTGGATAAATTGCTACGCATGCGTGTAATCAATATTCATAGTGTCAAGTTTCATGAAATTATTGACAAGAATCAACAAACAAATAAAATTTTAAATACTAAAGTAACTTTTATATTTCCAAATATACCTATTTATGTATAAAGAATATTTGTCAAATTTATTTATAATCAATATACAATTTATTATTCATTCAAAATAGTTTTATTGCTGATTGGCGCCAATTGAGTATTTGATTATTTGGGCATGAAAAGATACCCTAATGTTTTTTGGAGTCAGTATACCAGCTGTTTAAAATATAATTTGCCGGTGCTGAATAAGACATAACCTTGCAGATTGATATTTCTGTTTTGTTTTATTGATTCGAGTACGGAAAGTAAAAATAATGACATATAAATTTATTGGTCGTACAACTGATTTTAAAGGAAAAACCTTGTGGGAACTGTTGGGAAATTTAAAAAATTATGGTGTAGGAAGAATTGTTATACGTAATAGAATGCAACGTTATCCTGAGCCATGTTATTATAAAATTCTAAAAGTTGCTGCACTACCAAATCCCCCTAAAGAACCTTTCAAACTTGAAAGAATTAATGATTTAGTAAGTTAAAACTATAAAAACAAATTATTATTTATGATTTTTTTTTATTTTTTTTATTTCAAGTGTGTATTTAAAGTAATCAATTCTTCAACAGTGGGATAGAAAATGCCGAGTTCTCGTTCAGCGAACATTTCGTGGACAGATATTTGAAAAAATTATTCAATTAGAAGAATCAACGTATAAATCTGATTATCAATTAATACCAAAAGATGAAGAATACAAATATCTTAAGAATGATAAAGCAAAAAAGGTCGAAGTGATACTTCCCAGAACAATGGAATTGCCACCTCTACTTCGTGAAATCACTATAAAAAATATGAAAGCTAAAGGATTACCCGTCACTGAAGAACCACAAATGGAACTTATTTATAATAAATATGGACAAAAATTTTCAAAAGTAGCTAAAGAAGGTGAAAAACCTACTATCACTCTAAAAATTGGGCTTGGTACACCCGCGTCACCACAGTTGTACGCAAATTGCACGCCAATATAGAATTTTTTAATAGGTTTGTGTGAAATTGTATACATTTAAATAATAATTATTTAAGAAAATATATGTTGAGTCGTATTTCTTAAAATTAATTATTGATTTATACTTATTATTATTGTTATTATTTGTTTTTAACGATGTTTAGTAAAATATTTTACTAATGATTTATAACGATTGCAAATGTTTAATTCCTGTAATTTTTCTGGTATTAATGTTGTACTTATAGTTCGTTCATCGGTGGCCGATTGAATTGAATCAATACGACTTACAGATTTTTCTGCTGCGAGAGCCTAGAACAATTTATTCATGTTTATTTATTGAATTAAAAAAATAATGATAATAGCACTAATATTTATACAGGTATACAAAATTATGAACCTTCCAAAATTGTCGTAATTCTTGGACATCATCACGTTTTCGTACAATCCATCCACGGACATATCTTTGAATAAACAAAGCGGCTTGTTCATCGGTCCATAGCCATGATTTAGGATAAATTGGTCTTGGACTGTCAAGAATTAATTACGAAAATCATTCTACATATTATTTATTTTTGTTTAAAATAATTTTTCCTTACTGTTGTTTTAGCCAACGTCTAAATGATGGAATATTGAATAATTGTGTCCAATTTGTAATCCGTTCTGGATGTTTTGGATTTTTATTCCACATATACTCGGCTAAGTAGTCTAAGCCATTGAATTGAGACTTTGGATTCTAAAAATATTAAATGTGTGTTGGAATTTATTAATTTATCATAAGATTTGAATATATAATTTTGAATACTTCGAGTACATTCCGTTGACAAGCTTCGATGAGCATTTGTTCCATTGCCGGCAATAAAATAGGAAATATTTTCGCATTTAAATAATTTACAGGATTATCATCATGATCTGATTCTTTCTCAGATTCCGATTCTTTATTATCACGTAACCATTCATATAACGGTCTCAATTTCTCTTCTGATTCCTGAAGAATAGTTTCCCATATAGATAATTTTTTTATAGGATTTTTCGCCAATTCTTCATAATTATTGTCAGATTCTTCAAATTCATCTTTATTTTCTTTGAACAATTCACAATTATCGTCTTTGCACAAATTAAAATTTGAATTTTCACATGAACACCATTCATTTTTACATTTCGTGACAGAATACGTAGACGCATCTGTCGACAATGTAAGTCTTGGAATCATCATTAATTCAAGACTTCAAATAAAAAATAAAAAATATATATCTTTTGTTTTTATTTTATTATATTATTATTATTCTATTTTTTTTTTTATTTTTTTTTTCGTTTGTGGTTATTTACGAAACCTTCACTTCGATGGCTAAAAAATTTATTATACTTAATATGTCTGTTCCGTGATACATATTTTTTTAAAAATAAAAATATATTCAAATGCCTCCGATTAAGTGTGCGCCGGACTGTGCTAAAGCTCGAGAACGCCGAAAACGTGGTAATTATTCTTCTATGTCTAAAAATAATGAAATATACAAATATAATAAAATAGGTTAATTCAAATTGTGAACAGCATATGAAAAATCTGAAAATGTACGGAGCTATTATCGAAATGGAAATCGGAGATTATCCTCAGATCATGAAATATCTGACTCAACTGATTATCAAAGTTTGCCAGAAAGAAGGTCCATTTCCAGTTGTGAAAGTGACCAATCAGGAGAATCTATCCATCATGATGAAACATCGTCTTCATCAAAAAGCACCTTGGAAAAATTATCGATGTCCATAAGTCGTCAGAATAATTGTCTTTATACAAGTCAGAAATTAAGAAGAGAAAATTATCATCGGAATGAACAATCACGCGAATCGCGACGTGAAAAATTATATTTTTCTGAAGATCCAGGAATGAAGTCAAGATCGAAAGCAAATGAACATCGGATTAATCGTGGAGCAAAATATGAAGATTGCAGTCGTCGAGCATGTCCTAATGAAGATTGTTCACGACGAAAGTCTAGTATTTTATTTAGCCAAAGACGAAGGAGTAGTCTAGAAGGATCTTACAGCGAGTCACAAATTCAAAGTGATCAATCAGAATCTGAATCACTTTCATGCCCGCAATTATGCAGTCATGATCCTCTCCGGATACCTACTCCTAAAATGACTTGTGAATCTTCATGTAAAAAACAAATTTGGTTAGGTAAAAACAAACAAACAAAAAAAATTCATTATTTTCAATATATTAATTTTTTCTCATTCATATACATAAAAGTAATTATTTCAGATAAACAAAGAGAAAAACGACAAATGCAAATTGACAGATATATTCTCAATAAAGGATTAAATTATTTTGAGGATTTATGTCACTGTTCTCTCAAATGTCTTGTAACCCAAATTTGCATGGATCCATTTGTAAAAAAAACTGCTGCTTCCGCGGCTTTTTTCTTTCTTGGTATAAAACTTTGCTTTGAATTAGACGCCTGGTATATTCCATTTTAATATCGGAGTATAAGAATTTTATAAAAACATGATTTTAAGTAATTTGATAAATTATTATTTTTAAAAAAAAAATAATTTTTTTCAATACTACATACATATAAAACAATACGTTTTTTAAAAAATTTTTTTTTTTTTTATTCAATTTATAATTTATTTCCATCTCAATTCTATAACGTAATTAATTTTTTTTTAAACAAACAAAAAAAATTAATATCTTACATTTCTCTGCTTGTAAATAATATTTATCATGCATAGAAGAATGGCAACGGCTAAAAGAATAAATCCCGATAAGATGTATGGAATAATTATGCTATTGGTATTTAAAATATTTCGGTGTTCGGGGTCGTTGGGTTGTGTCACTCGAAATGAAATGTCATCAAGCCAATTGATTGTTTGATTATGTGAATTATTAATGCTTCGGGATTTTCTTACATGTCCAGCTGGACAATTTATTATACAATCACTTCCGTCTAAGCAACCCGTTACTTTTACACTCATAATCATTTCGTCTGTTTCCTTCATATTATCAAACATAAATGCCTCAAAGATAAGATAACTTTCCAACGGTGTGACGCGATATTGTTCACGCGAACAAATTTCATGTACATCTGGATTTAAACAACCATTGGAATCAAGAATCCACATGCTATTCATTATTTTTTTTTGCCGATTATTTTCTACATAATGTACCGTCACATCGCTTATTCTAGAATATTTCCAACCTTAAATAATTTAATTTAATATAATTATTATTGTTGAATTTGATTATTTATTAATATATTTTTTTTTTTATATTTCATTGAAAAGATGATAAATAAAAAAAATTGAATTGCAATCACTTACCATCACCTTCACGGATTGCTGCTCTTAAAAGAATTTCTTCACCAAGAATAACGGCTCCACCCGGTTGAATTTTAACATCAAATAAATGATCGGAGCCAAGTGTCTTTCGATATAAACCTACTTCGGTCTCGAACGCATTTTTTTGACCGCCAGTTGCCACTCGTGGTGCCATTCTCGCTGATCTGTCAAAATAAAAAATAAATTGATGGCAAAAAAATTCCCATGAAATATCAATGAACGATTAATCAATTAATTATTCATTTATACGTGTCAAGAGTTTTGAGATTAATTCGCTTGACGTGTGATGTTGTTTTCTCTTGAGTTCGACATCGTAATAATACTTTGATGTCTTCTTTAACTCTCAGACCAGTGATTGACGGGAATCGAAGATTTAAACAGTAAAATCGTCCAGTGTCTGTTGAACACTCGTGTACTCCACAATTCCAAAATAATTCATTTCTCAAATCAATCCGATATTCTTCATTTATTTTTATTATTTTACAGGAATCACTTGTGGCACCTTCTATTATTGGATGATCAGAAAATCTTGGTGGAAGAACAGCTGCTCGAAAGAAAATTTCATCTTCAATATTTCTACATGACATGGAATTAATTCGAACGTGACTTGACCCATCAATTTCATCTCTCTGGAATTTTGATGCGGTAATAGTTGTTGCCGATGATTGTTTAGTCACTGGAGAAATATAACGATATCCATCACGTTGATAGAATGGTGATCTTAACAATTCAATACTGGGTGAAAGGACAACGGTCGGTGGTGTTAAAGGTCGAAAGATTGAATTTCTCACACGATTATCAATTACTTCTGGAAGTACAAAATCCGACTCGTCAGATGGTAAATACAAATGTCGTGCAACAATTCTACTTCCATTTCCACGTTTATCTTGAATATTATTATTCAATATATCCGGACGAATTTTTTTCTCTTCAATAATTTCTTCAACTTTAACTTCGTCAAATACAAATAAAATAAACAAAAGGATTTGACAAACTCGTATAAATATTGATAAATACATTTTTTTTCACATAGCCCAAGAAAAAATAAAAATATATTTTATTATATTTCTTCAAAGATTTACACTCAATGACTGAGTCAATAATCGAATGTCGAATGGTTTTTAAAGTCCCACCTCATTATTGTTGTCTCTCACATGTATCTCTTTTTCTTTCTTTTTCTTGTCTCAATAGCACGTTCAGGCCTTCAATGTGCTGTCATTGTTCACTTTTTGATCGAAGACACGAAACAAAAAAAAAAAAAAAAATAAAGAAATAAATAAAGAAGAAGAACACCAACGTTGTCCATTATTAACCAACCCCATTTCGTGATTTGGTTGACGATCAAGTACTTAGCATAAAACATCGTTCGTATCCTCAATTTAAAAACTCCATTAGCGACACCTGATAACCAACGACAACATCTTGCTCTGATGCTATTTTTGTCTTTTTTTCTCTTGTTTTTAATATTACACTTTCTTCGTCTTCACTGACACTTTATAAATCTCTGACACGGTTCAATAATCAATTTATGAGTCAAAGGGATATTTTTTTTTTTATTTATTTATTTTTTTTTTTCACTTGACCAATCGTGCATTATACTGACCTAGTCACGAATTTGCATTTTCATATTGTAAATTCAATGACAATGATTATATTTATTCGTGGCTTTTGTGTATACACTGTTTACCTACTTTTTTACATTAAACAAAAAAAAAAAAAATAATAATAAAAATAAGTAAATAAATAAATGAATTATACAATAAAATATTTCATGGTATGCGTAAATAGTGAATTGAACGTTAAATAGTGCAGTATGTCAACTAACTGCATAAATCATTTGATAAATCTTTTTTTTTTTTTTTTTTTTTTTTTTTTCCAAAATATTACAGTGATTTATTTTTATTTTTAAATTTACTCCTTTATTTATTGCATTCATTGACCGTTTGACGATTACTGTTTATGATATTATGCGAATATTTCATGCGATCCATGGACAGTTTATTTGCTGAAAGTGCCAGAAAATATCCAATCACACACAAATATACATATATTAACGATATCCACGCGATACTGTCCCATAAAAATCCAACGGAATTTTTTTTTTTTTCTCCCTCATTCTTCAGCTCCTCGTATCTCATTTTATTGATGTTAAATGGAGCATAGTAATAAAGAAAAAATATTTTTATTTTTATTTTTTATTTTTTATTAATCTTCATTGATTATTAATTATATTTAATTAATAAATACTCTTGGAATAATGAATATTTAGCTATGCGGAAAGTTTTTTAATCGGAAAATTTTCACACTTCCGCAATACAATTTATATAGTAATCACTCGTTCCGTGAAGTATTACATTTTATTATTTAATATATTTTTTTTTTTAATTTTATTTATTATTAATTTTTTTTTTCTTTTCTTTTTACAGAGGAATAAAAAAGATGTATTGTACATATGTACATATAGACAGATAAATATATACGATATGTGTGTAAG
Source organism: Dinocampus coccinellae (assembly GCA_963920625.1). Lineage (NCBI taxonomy): Eukaryota > Metazoa > Arthropoda > Insecta > Hymenoptera > Braconidae > Dinocampus > Dinocampus coccinellae. Next base: position 1,396,978 of record OY987186.1, read on the forward strand.
ACAAAAAATATGCGATGCCTTGTTGGTCTATAGGAAGTAAAAAATTGTATTTCAAGTTTGTAATATACAACACTGCAAAAAGTATACGAAGAATTTATTCTCGTTAACATATCAACATTTGACGTGGTTGGGTTCTCATTTTTACTCAAAATTACCACAACTATTTTAATATATATTTATTTATCATTAGTTTTTATTATTATTATTATTTTTTATTATTATTTATTATTCAAAACTTGTAATGGACTTGGATATGGAAAATTTATTCTAACGTTATTATCAATGTATAATTGATTAATATAATATAATATAATATAATATATAAATTTTTTAATTATTATTACACGTTAGAAGTTCAATGTAATCGACAGTGTAATATTTAATTATATAATTAGTAAGAGTAATTTGAAAATGAGAAGAAAAAAAAAATATATATATATACATAATCTAACAATACAATTGTTACAGAGTATAATTTTTTCATTTATATTAATATTTATTTATTTATTTATTTATTTATTTTATTAAATTGTATAGTTATAGTTGAATTACAATTGAGGTCATCACATTCAGTGGGCCATCATGATAAAAAAAAATTCTTTTATCATAAATAAATATATACAATATTGAAATATATTATACATATTTATAATGCACTTTTGGCAGATCAATTTTAAATATAAATTATATTTTCATATACTTATATATGATAACCGAGCACATCCGCCACTTAACGAATTATTTATTACCAAAATTTTTTTTTGTGTACATACACACACACACACACACACACATATATATATATAAAGTCGCAGTGTGTAATAACTTTATGCATGATACATCGAAAAATGTCACTGATGATGATCCATCTCGATCTCAAGTGTAATATTAACATATTAAAATTTTTTTTCTTTTTTTTTACTTCACCAGAAAATAAATATCCACTTAAGAATCTATTAATGGTCAATATAATTAACTAAAACTAAATATAGAACAAAAAAAAAAAAAAATGAAATAAATTAAGTTAAGTAATTTATTCTCCGAGAATGATGATGATGATGATGATTTAAATGTGAATTATCATTGAAAGGAGAGAAGAAAGAGAAAAAAAAAAAAAAAAATAGAGAATAAAAAAAAAGAAAAGATAAATAGTTGAAAAGAATAAGACGAGCAGTTAACAGGCGCCATGGCCCGTGACAAATACGACTCGAAACGTTGGCCAACACGCGTCAGTCTAACGGACAATTATCTTGTTAATCTTTTGCCGGTGGTACGCGCATCACTATTATAATAAAAAATATATTCAAAAAAAAAAAATATAGTATTTGTACGTACACGCGTGTAAATATAAGTGTAATGTGTAAATTTTTTACGTGACGTGATGAAAATTGAATGGAAAAAATGAATGAAAAAAATGAAAAAAAAAAAATAATAATAATAATAATAGGATGAAAAAGATAATTTTTATATAAAAATGGTGGAGAGTACTCTATGTAGAAAGGGTGAGAGAATACATAATATAAACTCAACAAATTATTTAACGCGAACGCGGAAAAATAAAAAGTGAGCGCATCGAGACGCTCCCCTGCGTCGTTGGAACGCCCTAAAGAATTGACGCTTCGTCTTTTCTACCTATTCTAACAGTAAAATTCTTTGCCAGTCAAAGTCACCATCCATGACCGCAGGTGCGGAAATATGTCGATAGTTGCATCCAAAATGTTTCTCCCCTTTCCATCACTATTTTTTTTTTTTTTTCTCTCTATCTTACCTTTCCTCCCTCCCTCACTTTATTTCATCTTTATTATTATTAATATTATTGCTCAACTTATTGCAATGATTATAAATAATTTCCGGAAGATGTAAATGCACTCCAGCTGGCCGTACGTACTCACACACACATATATACATCTATTTTTTTTTGTTTCCTTTCAACTAGATATATAAAATAGAGGGAGAGGTCATTGATCCAAGGATGTGACGGTCAATGAAATTGATGAAACATTTAAAAATATTTTTCACGCCCCGTTTTACCTTCAAAGAAATGTATGAAGAATCGACACTAATATTTTTCATGTTATTTAAAAAAAAAAAAAAAAAAACGTAAAAGTGATTATTGACTTCTACGAAATATTATTGCACGTCAACATTTCTATGATGAATGATTATTTGAAAACAATGTAATATTATTGTAATAACGGAGAAATAAAACAATAATAATCATCTGGTAATTTTGCGACGTGTCATTCGTTCAAGACGCGTGACAAATGATTTGGCAGTACAATATAACACTCACACACACACTCAAACACACACACATACACACAGAGTTGGACGTATGCACATTCATATATTGTTACTTGCATTATCAGTCATAGTGACAAATGCAGTAAATATGACATAACAATTTTATTTTATTTATTTAACAGTGAGATAGAAACAGATGTGACATTTATATCCAAAGTATTCAAAGAATCAATAATATATATTTTTTATTCTTATTCTTTTATTATTTTTATTTTTTGTTTTATTATTATTTCTTTTTTTTTTTATCCTTCAATTATATTGATGATAACTGTCTGATAATTATTCCAAACGGTCATTGAGTCCCCATCGATATATCCAACCCTGAATTAACATGAATATAATGATTTAATTCATGATCTTTGATGCGAAACAGTGACAAGATACCGGTTCACATGATGAACATACAATTTTATCGATGGTGATGATTAACCAAAAATGAATGAAAGAAATAAAAACCAGTTTTATTTATTTATTATTATTGTTATTATATATATATATTTTTTTTCTTTACCTAAATTCAGTTATATTTATATTTATACGTATATAACTGAAGTCTTAATGGGATTTGGAAGTGGCGACATTGACCCACAATTGTCCAAAGTTGTTGGCCGAAGTCAGTAACCCCTTAACTCATTCTTTTTGCCTTTTATACGTATCTGAAATCGCTATAAAATTTCGCGACTGGGTGATTTTACCGCCCCTTGGACCGTAATACCGCGATGCATACGAGAAATATTTAATTTAATTCGATTTTATACATATTCACATGATAAATTTTATTCTTAAATTTTATTATTTATGATTGGTATATTAATAATGATTTTTGACTTTATACTAGATGGGTCCAGTCAAAAATGATTGGTAGACAACAATGATAAGAGAGTTGATGAACGTGTGTAAAGTGTGTACATCTCAAAGTCATGATGATTGTTAGTGGACGCACTGGGCATGCATTAACAGTACTCTACCATGGATGGGCCAGTGATTCCTTACTTGTCTCCCTTCCTTATTTTTTTTCTTCTTCTTCTTGTTCTTTTTCTTCTGTGGTTCTTCATCGCTGCCTCGTGGCTTAGTCCTAACTATTTGCGGGGGGTTTTCATGTCTGTTTTCAACCTTCACAACGTTCAGTTCATCGGGAACCTCCGTCAAAATTACATCATTCAGTGCAAACGTATTATTTATTTATTTATTTATTTTTCAATTTGATATTTAGTGAAGAACAATTTGCTAAATAAAGTTTATTATTTTGTTTTATTTTATTTTTTGTTGGTGATAATGTGGCGAATTTTAATTGCTGGATTTTGCACGGTTTGTGTTTTTATATTTTTGTGATGTCTTATGATTTGTTTTTTTTTTTTTTCTTCTAGTTTATTTTCTTCTTTCATTGCCACATTGAATTTTATAATATGTAATAATGCATATTTTTTTTATTTGGTTCCGGTGCATATGGTACATGAGTGACTTGTATATATACACGTGCGAAACGAATGAGTGAACAATTGCGTGATTGAGTTGAATATATAAATATAATAAAATTATAAATAATACCAAGTGGCACGCAACATTAATTCACAATCACATTATTAATTTCAGATATAATAGAAGAAAAAAAAAAGAATAATAAATAATTATTATTTACATATTTGTTTCATGCAAATTAAATATTGAAAGAAGAATGTAATTAAAATTATAATGAAATTTAATTATTAGGTTGTCGTAACACTCGCACAAGATTATGAAGTATCAGACATTCAATGTAGCGCAACAACTGTCAAACCGGATTTACTCACGGCCAAAATAAAACGTCCATTGGGTTTTAAGGGCTCGCCATTATTTGCTGATGATCGTGCATCAGATCCACTTACTGATATACAATGTCAAATTCGACCAGTGACAAATCATCCAGATGAGGATAATTATTTCTTGAAAGTCACTGATTTCTCACGTTGTGGAATACTCAAAAGAAATGTATGCCAGAATATTAATTCAATAATAAATATTAATGTCCTTGGCATTTCATATTTTTTTTTTTTTTCTACTTCCCATTTATTTATGATTATTATATTTTTTATTTTTTAGGGATTTATACATCTCAGGATATGGTTCCCAACTTTTTCTGGTGTAGTGATGTTATCAGATCAAGAATTAATTCTTATGTGTAGACCACCAGAACCAACACTGGTCCGTCACAAAGCTGCAGGATTCGCTGGAACATTGTAAATAAATATTTGCACTGTAATTAAAATTATAATTATAATATTTTGATATAATTATTAAAAATTAATACATTTGTACAGTCCTCATGGTGCAAGAGTGTCTGGTGTAGTTGAAGAAACGCCAGGGAAATTGGAATATGAAGTGGCACTTTATCGTGAAGCTGCTGGAAATACATCAGATACTTCATTAAGTACAGAAGCAGTTGATCAAGCAGTACCAATTGGTACGAAACTCCAATTACGTGCGCGAATAAGTGCTGAAAGTGCTTGGGGTTATATCAAATTATTAGAAGTAACAGTGAGTCCTGATCCTGATCAACCGCATGCACCTGGTAGCGTTGTATTAGTTAAAGATGGATGTAGAAATCGTGATTTTGCATCAATTATTCCACATCAACCGGCGCGATATCGTGAACGGAAAAATGAAGTGTTTCTTGATTTCGAAGCTTTTCTTTTGAGTTCAATGCGCGAACGATCCACATTGTGGATTCATTCACAAATAAAAGCATGCATGGAACCACACGATTGTCAACCAGTAAGTTAATTTTATTATACTATGAAAAATTAGATAATCTATCAATATCAATAATTTATTTGTATTGAAGGATTTTTGCTTGGATTTATTTGAACCATCTGGACATGGAAAACGAAAACGTAGAACATCCGGATTCGTTGAAGAAACATCAGAAAATAATTTGCCAAGAGTAGAACATTTGATAAAAAAATTTAATGATTCAACTCAATATACAAAAATTAAAGAAAATATTGAATATACTGTTATGATGCCGAACGGTATGAATTTATTAATTATTACTATTCCTTATCTTTATATTGATATGTATATTATTAATTTAAAGCACGAATTATTTTTATTTATATTTCATTTATGCAGATCTATATGATAAAATGGCATTGGGATTGGAGGGGAGCTGTGGAAATTTCCTGTATGTAGCGACTGGCCTTGGAGTATTACTTGTATTTTCAGCATTTATTATGTGTTATCTTGCATCACGACTTCATACTGTAGCTACGAATATTCCACAAAATAAAACCATTGACGAATTGATCAGAGAACGGGCGCGAAAATATTGTGAACCATCAACAGGTTATACTGGGCATGCTACAATACAATGAAATAATTTTCATCGTAACTTATTTTTCATTAATAGATTATAATGCAGATTTGTCATTATGAAAAATTTTTATGTGATCATTGAATCATTTCTTATACATAAAAAGTATCTCACAAAATATATAAATTGAGAGATAAGCAGAGCTATGATGGGACCTGAACGTGACATAAGCGTAGAGTGTTTCACTTGTTCGATGAAATAATACTCTTATATTTAATATTTTCAGTATTTAATGACACGTCGTTTTTTTTTTTTTTTGGAATGGGTTGGCAAAAATTAGATTCGGATGGTTGTAGGTTCTTTTTACTTTTGTACATATACTCACAGTAAAATTTAAATAATAGTAAAGTTTAAATTATTATTTTAGTAATGACTTTTAACGATTTTCGCGATTAGATATGGACGACAATCGTCTTATTAAGAAAAAAATAATATAGTGGTTTGTTGTTTTTTTTTTTTTTTTTTGATACGTGAGAATCGTCAAAGTTTAGCGAGTATTATAATAAATATAATATAACCGATGTGCTCTGTTTGACTGATATTATTTATTAAAAACAAAAAAATAGAACAATATATATATATATATATGTTGAGCGTTCTTATATTAATTACAAGATAACCCAAAGTTTTTATGGAATGACCGCTCCTTTGTCTTTGGTTTTGCTTTATGCAATAACTTTGCATTTCAAATCATGTTGTTTGATGTATTGTATATTCATGTAATAGAATTTTGTCTAATTATTTTATTTTATTATATGTGACACGCATTGATCGCAATAAATATTCTTATCCATTGAAATGTGTTAAATGTAACAAATTAATTTGTCAGTCAAAGATTAAAACAAAAATTTTTTGGTTACTCAGTGATTTTTTTTTCTTCTGGTATCATCTTCGTCCCCGCTTATTACCAAGTAATTTTGATTTTGTTTTTATAATATTCCTGCTTTCTTTTTACGTGGACAATGCATCAACAATTGCACATCAATTATATTATTTAAAATTCAAATACAGTGTCCACAAGCAGAAAATTACGATGAAAAATGATTGATGAAATAATTTATTGATCTCATTTTGGTATCCCATGCAATTGAGCATTGATCATGGCTTCATAAGCGGCGAGTTCTTTTTTTTCCTTTCTAAGATTTCTATCCTCGAATTCCAACCTGCAATTCAAACGCTAAAGTAAAACACGTAATATATTTGTACAATACAATAGAGGCATGGAAAAAAAAAAAAAAAAAATGAAAACAAAAACAATAAGAAAATTAAATAAAATCATAAAATAACAAACTGTGTTGTAGCATTTTAGAATGGCTGTTTTTTTTTTTTTTTTTTTTTTTTTTCGTTAAGTTTTCCATTACAGCTAGCAAAAATTTATTTTTTATGAATGAAAAAAAATTAGAAAGCATTAATTAAAAGAATATAAGATATTTATTTGGCGATCGTGCGGAATGCGATTACAAAATGAGCTTTCCGAAATATTAATGATATATCATTATCACTTGCTCAAGCTTAAAATAATTGAACAAAGCTCACGCGACCTATAAAAGGACGTAAAAAAGAACAAAAATGATGCACACAAAATTAATTTTTTTGTTGATCTATTGAAATTACTATGTCACATTAACAATAAAAAGAGAAAAAAAAAAAAACAGAAAAAAATAATGTAAGAATAAAATTTATAATATATTGATCGACAAAAATAATCAACACAAATATATAAAAAATTATTTGTTTAATCAAACATAAATCAGGGAATACCAATAAATATGTCTCTTACCTGTGCAAAATAATTCTTTCGACAATTTTTTCCGTTGTCATATCATTTCCACTATTCAATAATTTAAATTTATTCTGTCTTTTAGGTTCGGCATACGGGTCTGTACCATCTTCACATGACATTATTGACGTTTGTCCGTGACAAACGATTGAAACATTAAAGTGTTCCATTAATTCCTTTGTTACTTCATACGGTGCACCAATAACAACTTCATTCACATACTAACAAATACAAAATAAATTGATAACTATACGAGTACGAGTTAATATAAGTAACTGCAGCAAATTATACTTGTTTCACAGTATTACCTTGCACGCCAATACACTCAACACACGTTCATGAAGATTCATAATTGGATGATTACCACATTTGTATCGATTCACTGCTGGATCAGTGTGTAATCCAACAATAAGGTAATCACCCTCTTTCTTCGCAACCTCCAAAAAATCCAAATGACCCACATGAAATAAATCAAATGCACCAGCAACATAGACAATTTTATCTCCCGGTTGTGGACTTTTACCATCGCTAAATTGAATTATTTTTTGTGTAGTTGGTAAGAATTGCGAACATCCAGTCCATGGACTTCGCGCAGATTTATCTTGACCCATACTTTTACTTGGCTCTTTATCCACACTGTATTCACTGTCACCTTGTTTGAAATGTTGTCGCGTCATTAATAACATTCGTCCAACTAAATCAGTTGTAGAAACACCCGCTGTTCTCTGAACTTCTCTGTAATACAACAATTGTTTTATTTTAAATACGTAAAATTTATCATATTTCTAATATATATATTTTGTTTTCAATCACAATGTGTGAACTTACCGATATCGACCCGCGGTTTTAACAAGATGATACGTATCAACACCATCTGCTGTCATTGTAATATCATCGCCGTGTACGCAAAAGTCACAATTATATTTGTCCAAGGTTTCAAGTGTCGTAACATAAGGTGCACCTTCCACAACTTCATCCACCCATTTAATTCCTCTAACCATTTTATACCTGTATTATTAAAAATCAAGTTGTCAAATGATATAATGAGAAAAAAAAAAAAAGTAATAATAATTCACGAAGGTCAATTATCCGTCATTTAATAATATATACGTATATTATTTATTTTAATTTGACTAGATCGAATGTTAATATTTTATACTCGATATTGACATTAATATTGTTATTCTACTCGCATTTATTACATTCTCTCACGTTATATGAGAAGATTTATTACAATTGAAATGCCAAACTAACAATACTTAATGACATGAGAGATATTTATTATTGTTAATATATATGTATCACTTGTCTCCACTTGGATTCCAGACAATGAAATTTTAAACAATATTTTTGTAATGGACAAATTGAAACCAGTTATAAATTCAATTTATTATATAAAACTTTTAATATTTAATAGCTATTTAATCGATAAAATTTTTGACCATATTACAGCACATTGCATGACCTGGCAAAAGTTTTTTTCTTTTTTTTTTTTTTTCTATATTCAAATGCTCACACATATCAAGCATTTAAAACATTGATAGCTTCTTTTTTCCTTGTAGTATTGATTTCGAATGCAGTAAATTTACTGTACGATTTCTCACATCTATATTTAATAAGTTAACTAGATAAGGTTAAGGATGTAGGAATTGCTGATATAGCAGTATTCAACGTTCAATATCAACTGATTATATTATCAGTAATTTCATATATTTTTCTTCTTCTTTTTTTTTCCGTTATTTTTTTTTTTTATTATTCAGGTTGAATATAAATTAAATATATGTCATATACCGCTCTTCCTGTGTGAATACAGGTGGCCCTTTATGCTTTGTTATTTCTTCATCTGTATGTACACCAACAACCAAATAATCACCCAATGCTTTGGCTTGTCGTAGTGAATTGGCATGACCAAAGTGTACCATATCATAACTAGAAGAAAAAAATTAATATGTAATATTGACACAATAAATAATAATATATCAGATAAATTGTCATTATCATGATATACATCGATAATTTTTGCACACATTGAGTGTGTTCCAAAAAAATAAAACAATTATTTAATAATTAATATTTATGATTTTGATTATACATATATATATATATATATACACTATCAATTCTGTGTATGATTAATAAAATTTATTATTAAACAAATACATACCATCCATCACACCATACACGTACTTCTTTCCGAGATTGACTCATGATTTCATTCAAAAATAAAACTGTTTATTTTTAAATATTACTTTTTTAAAATTATAAAAATCACAATGAAAATTGATAAATTGAAAAAAAATATTCACCGCTAAACAACACCACACCAACAACTTACAACGCAGAACTGCCGATAAAATGTGATTGGTGCTGACGAGCGCTGCCAACGCCACACACACAACAAGTATAAGCTTTTGGTGAAGAGAGAAAGAGCAATGGTTACCTTGTCGTCAATGAATAATAATCCCAATGAATTTACTCAAATGTGTGAGAGGGAAAGAGAGAGAGAGAGAGAGAGAAAGAAAAAGAGGGAAGGAAATAGATGGAAGAGTGGGAAAATACGCAATAAATATTGGATTTATTATCCATCAATTTAATCAGAAATAATAAAAATGGGCATTCCAATGAATTAAATTCTGGAAACATGAGGGTTTTACAATAAAATCGATGTGAGAAAAAAAAAAAAATTTCATGTGTATATATTATGGATATTACACAAAATATCATTTTAAATATAAAAACAAAATGATCTGATAATAACATAGTAGTGTTATTAATTCTATTATTATTATTATTAACTTTACTTACATTTTCATTTTTTATTTAAATATACTACCCATCCCACCGCCGTGAGAGGCCTCATTATTACATGTTCAGGAAATATTACGCGTGCATGGATGGTGTAATTAGACTGGAATGTATTTTGAATTTCGTAATCTCGAAATCATTTCAGACGGCAAATCACACAATGTCGTATTTTTCAAAAAAATTTCGAGTGTTGGATGTTGCTTCTTTTAACGATATTTCACAAGAAATCGATAAAGAGAAAAAAAAAACAGAAAAAAAAACATTTTTGAATAATATCATAGTATTGTTAATGTAACACGTTTTTTGATTAATTATTCCCAAATATTATTCTTATTTATTTATTAATTTTTTTATTATTGTTTCAACTTATCGTAGAATCGTGCCAAAACGTTCCCAACGTTATTTCATTATTATTTTTTTGTTTGTTTTTATAAGGCAAAACATAAAATTATATGACTGTGTCTTATCGTATTCAAGGCTAACGAGTTTTTTATCGGTATAAATTAAATTGTAAAAGTAAAAGTACTTTGGAGTAATAATGCATTTGCTAAAATGATGATATTGTATGAAATAGGTATGACTCTGATCTGATAAAACTCAAAAAAAAATCTGAACAAAAAAAAATATTACAAGTGACACATATTTGTTGACCCTGAAAACATCGGATGATTCCTGATACGATGTCATCCAATGAAGTAACGACAAATTTTTTTTTTCCCCTTCTCTTCGTGTAGTTCCAATTATCATATTGTTATGTACATATTATCAAAACATTTTTTTGTTTATCGTTAAGTACTATATCAATTGAATGACTAACTTATATTGAAAAAAAAATATATATATATATATATATGAAATGTAAATGCGATAATTGTTTTTTTTTTTTTATTGTATTACTTGTCAACTACATACTTTGTAAATTGTTTTTAATTATGTCAGTGCTGTCATTTTATTAGTTTAATGATTTTCATATATATAATATATGTATGTATATTTATTATTTAGAACATAAGTATTATCTTAACTAGTAGAAAATATAAAGAATTTTCGTTTTTTTTTTTTCTTATTCATCATGTTAAAATGTTGGACATTTTTTTTTCTGGTTTACCACATTTTTTTCGAGTATTATCGAATTATAGTCGAGACAAAAAAATTTTTTTTTTTCCTCGTTTTATTTTTTAAATAAATTAATTTTGTCTCGATAATTTATATTTAGTCTTATTTAATATTTTAATACGTTCATTTGTATATATTATAACCAAATTTAAATTAAACCCCATCAATATCCGTTTCTCTGAGAATAAGATGATGACGATCCGCTATTACCATAAGAATTTCCATTTTGACTGTAGTTGTTTGTTCCTGTATTGCCACTGCCATAATTACTCGATGAATATTGTTTATTGTTATAGCCACTGCTACTCACACTGTTTCCCCCTGAAATATGACATCATGAAAATTTATTTTGGTGTAATGAATAACAATTTTGATTCAATGGTGAGAAAAAATTGTTTATTATTGTATTTCAACAAGGCTTACCAGTATGTCCACTCCATTTGCCGCGGTCACTACCACTACCACCACCACCGCCACTGGTGTTACGATCATATCGTCCTCGATCACCAGAATCTCTACCACTTCCACCCCGAGATCCGACACCTCTTGAACTTCCTCCACGTCCGGTACTGCCACGTAAATCACTCCCAGTACCGTTTCGTCCACCAAAACGTCCTCCTGATATAGAATAAAAATGATTGATGCATTATAAATTTTTTTTTTCTTTAATTTATAAGAATTTAGAGGAAACAGATAAAATTTAAAATTACTTTTGAAAATACTGGGATTTCTTGAGAGTTCGTATAGTTTTGGATTGACAACTTGTTTTGCTTCTTCCAAAACTTGAATCAAATCGATTGCTTTATGTGCATTACCAGGTGTGAAAAATGCATAAGCAGTGCCAGTACGTTGTGATCGACCTGTACGTCCAATTCGATGAACATAATCCTCAGAGTTTGATGGATAGTCCAGATTTATGACAAATTTCACATCCTCCACATCTAAATAATTTATTTAAAAAACAAAAAAAAATAAACAAATACGAATATAACACGTTGAACTTGTTTCTTTGTGGTGTTATCAACTTCTGAAGCAAACAATCACAGATGCATTATATTAACCGAATTATGTTAATGATATGCAAATGATAAAATTTAATAATTAAAAAAAAAAAAATCTATTTAAATATTTTTTTTAATCAAAATAGAAAAAAATTATATTTCAATGAATTTTTGTTCATGTTTACGTAAATAAATTTTATATTTAAACGGTTATACAGAAATATAAATACGATTGAATCAACCACAAAGAGCAAGTATATATCAATTACCTGTTTCATGTTAAGGTTGGAATGTAAATACATTTGTTTTTTTTTTGTTTTGTTTTGTTTTGTTTTTTTTTTTTTTTTTCAAATTTTTGATTTGGAAATGTAGAGGAATCAGAGCTCAGATGGTTGTCATTGAAGTCTCGCACGAGAGTATATTTGCGAGCTCCAGATTAAATTTCTTCTATTATATTTAGAAATTTTCACACACTTCTCCCCCGCACCAAAGTATGGATCATTTTTTTTTTGTTCACTATTATCTTTCATTGAATTTACTCCAATTCTCTGCCCTGTTTTGTTATTATTAATTATTGTTATTATTATTATTGTTATTATTTTCATTGTGCTTGCGTTGTGATTGATGTTGCAATGTCATGAATTTCCTTGACGACTTGTTGAGGGTCGTATTTTTTTTTTGTTTTTTTTTAATGCATTTAAATGAAACCAAATTGTATTTTTTTTTTGTGTAAGCTCTCAATTGTCGCCAATGGTTTCATGATCATTGCAGAAGACATTGGTTGGTTGTTGGGACGTTTTTGCTATAAAAAAAACGACCGAATTAAAAATAATTTGCAACCACAGTTTGCCCATACGTTTGATAATCGTACAATTTACTTAAACATCATTTACCCTAACACATTACACAGCTTCCATACTTTGGACCGTTGCAGGTATACATAGTAGAGATAGAAAGAGAGAGAGAGAGTGTGGTTTATTCGAGTGGCACGGCTTGGAAACCCGAGGCACAGCGTTTAAACATTAGCGTGTTGTGAGAGAGGGTTGGCGACCAGCACAGTCACTCAGACCCCCATTCAATTATTTATTCCAAAGCAAGAGAATCTCTTGCCAGAGTTGTTATCATTGATAAAACTCCGTCGCATGTGCCTCTGAAAACACATAGAACAGCACGTTACTACCAGACTGACAAGACATTGACTTTTATTCGTTGTTTTAAGATTAAAACAAATTCGATGGAGAGAAACATCCTAACTAATTAATCTTACCTTTCAATTTTTCATTTTATATGAAAAATTATTGTTGAATATTTTTCCAGACATTCATTGAATTTTTGAAAATTATTTTTATATTAATATAATAATATTTATTCGAGTTGAAAGCTGGAAATATATCCGCATTCCCTGTGCTAAAGAATTTTTGGTTTCAACACTATTTAATTTTTTTTGTTTTTGTTTATACAATAATATGACGCGTTGATATTTTTTTTTTCCCCCTCATTATCTGCGCTCATGTTTCTCTTGAACAAAAAATTACTCGATGTACGTATGTAATTAATAATGAAGTTTATAAAATTAAGAACACCAGCGTCAATCAGTCTGGCACATGCCGTCATCCGTGGCCACATTTTATAATTAATTGACTGTTTGAAGTTAGAATAAAATAACCATCGCAGCTTGACCCTTACATCTGATTGAATCCACATAAAGAATTATTAATTCTTACCTAGTCCTCGTGCTGCAACATCAGTCGCCACTAATATAGCCGATCGACTATTTCGGAATTCTACAATTAAACATTATTCAAATATTGTTTTTAGAAATAAACAATTGAATCATATAATATGAATTGAATACAATGACAACTTACGATTGAGAACGTGATCTCTTTCTTGTTGACTTTTATCACCATGAATACCAATTGCTTGCCATCCATGTCTATTAATTGCACGAGTGATATCATCAACTTTTCTCTTAGTTTCAACAAAAATAATTGTCTTATTTTCTGGTTCATTTGAAATTTCTTCCAATAGTTTCATTAATTTATTTTCTTTTTCATACTCTTCACAAACATCAACAATTTGAAGGATATTATGGTTAGCAGCAAGTTGCAATGAGCCCACATTTATCTGTATATAATCAATTAAAAATTCTTCTGCTAAATTACGAACTTCTTTTGGCCATGTTGCTGACCACATCAATGTTTGTCTATCCGGTCTTATTTGTTCAATAATTTTACGTATTTGTGGTTCAAAACCCATGTCCAACATTCTGTCAGCTTCATCGAGCACTAAATAAGTACAACGTCGAAGATTTGTCGTGCCACGTTCCAGAAAATCAATTAAACGTCCAGGTGTTGCAATACAAATTTCTACGCCACGTTCAAGATCACGAGCTTGTGGACCTTTTGGCGCGCCACCAAATATACATGTGTTACGAACTTGCGATGAGACACCAAAATCTGCGGCGACTTGTTGAATTTGTTGCGCGAGTTCTCGAGTAGGTGCAAGTACCAATGCAATTGGTCCATCACCACGATTTAAACGTGGCTGATGATTGATATGAACAATTGCCGGTAGAATATAAGCGAGAGTTTTTCCTGATCCTGTTTGTGCAATTCCAACCATATCACGGCCCGACAAAGCAATTGGCCAACCTTGTGCTTGTATTGCCGTTGGTTCATTGAAACCCTGACGTCGTATTTCACTCAAAACATAATCTGGAAATCCTCCATCTTCAAAGAAAACATTTGGTGCTGGTATTGTTGTTCCCTTTACTGTTATTTCCTTAGATGAACGATAAGCTTCAGCTCCATGTGTATTTCGGGTGGAAACAGTGGGATGAGGTTGATAAAAATCTTTGTCAAATGGTGTCAAACTATTTGTATCCCATCGTGGTTTTTTCAAACGATCACCTGGTTGACGGTTCTTGAATGAATTACCACTGCCAAATCCACCACCAGCATTGTCACGTCCACCGCTGCTAGAGCCATATCGCGATCCAGAATCACGATTTCCAAAACGACTTCCACCGCTTGCACTACCAACGCGTACTCCACTACTTCCACTTACACGTCTGTCATTGCGGTCACGATCACGAAATGCCCTAAAATTTCAAACATAACTCACATCAATCATCAAAGTATACACAAAAAAAAAAATGGACAGCTCCACTATTGCACGATTGAATGTGGTTTTTATTACATCTGACATATTGACTTTTATAATTTACTTTATTTCCACATTTAATTATACAGGATTGAAAATAAAATCTCTGGTATTCGAAATAAAAATTTACAATATTCCCATACTTACATATTTTTTTTTATAAATGATTGGACTTGAATTCACAAGTTATTTTTACGCTCTTTGTTCCAAATATCCACTTGTGTCAATAATATATGACGTTCTCAACTCGCGTCACTACAATAAGCGGATTCCGTTATATGTGTAATGATTTTTTGTATAGGATGACAGCGCATGAACTTCAATCTTCAATGGCGGATAGGATCACAAGAAAAATAGTTTTTCATAATATTTATTATTCATATCCTAAAAATACGTATATGAAAAATTAATTGAGTAGCAACATATTTTAAAATATCGGGGAAAAAAAAATTTATTAAATTTCGTATGGTAATTATTAATAATGAATTTTTAAGCAAAAGCCTTAGGGGAATGATTGAATGTATGTTACATGACCGTTGCGCAGTAAAATGTGCGTAGTAAATGTAGCGGGAATTTTAAATTGAAAAAAAAAATATTAAAGTATAACACAGAGAAATAACTTAATTATCATTTTATTGATTGTAATTTTAATATTTATATAACAAATCAAATTTCACTAAGTTTAAATATAAGTCGCGGGATCACAGAAACTTTCAATTCGTACTTTGAGAATACACACAAGTTAACAACAATTATTGATACATGACAGAGATTAGAAAATATTTCCGTTTTGTTTTTTTCTTCTTGTTTAAATTATAGCAATTTAGTATTTATAAAATTATTATACTGTAAGAAATATTATAAGTGGGGAGCAAATGATATACTGCAAAATGATGATTAATGTGCAAAAATTCTATAGATAAAAATAAATAGATATACACATATATACTGACGTACATATATAAAACCAGATTTTTGTTGGCTGTTATTAGAGTGCCACTTTTAACTAGTTCACGCGTAGCTCTGACAAAGTAGAAATACATATACTTTAATCACATGGATTTTTCATTACCACATTATTGAGAGCTCTAATTCGTTCATCATCACTTGATTATTCATATGTTCATGAATTAATAATGATTGGCAGATGAAAAATTGTTTCGAAATCCCCCGTCACTGCAACGATAAGTTGTGGTATTCTGTCCATAATTTCGTTGAGTATTATAACCGTATCCAGAATTTTGTGCAATCGTTGACTTTGTAGAATAACCACTATAAATTGATCCTGAATGAGAATTTATACCAGACTGATAGGATATGCCACCTCGATTCGTATTGCTACCACGTGTTCTACCAGCACTACTACCCCCACGTGTATCATTACTAACGGGTCGTCTACTATCATTTCTATCTGTTGGTCTTGCAGATGTACCTCCATACCGTTTTCCACCTAGAAATAAATTATATTCATATAAATATTAAAAAGAAATAATAATATATATTAATTTCAAAATATAATTCATACCTCTAGCACCGAGATTTCCAGCTTTTGCTAGTTCTGCCATTTCACTTAATCGCGGATTTATACTTTGGCCAGCTTCACGTAACACCTCTATCAGATCTTCTGCATGTTTCATATTGTTAGTTGTAAAAAATGCATAGGCAGTTCCAGTTTGACGTCGTCGACCCGTGCGACCGATGCGATGGATATAATCTTCTGACGATGATGGATAATCAAAGTTTATCACATACTTCACATCATCGACATCTATTGAAAATAAATATTGAATAATAATTTGAATTATATACCAATGAATAATATTTAAAATTTACCTAGACCACGTGCTGCTACATCAGTTGCCACTAGTATGGGTGCCCTTCCACTACGAAATTCCTGCAGAACATGATCACGTTCCTGCTGATTTTTATCACCATGAATACTCAATGCTTGCCAACCATCTCGTCTAATATTTCTCGTGATATCATCAACTTTACGTTTAGTTTCCACAAATATAATTGTTTTATTTTCTTTTTCAGTGCCAATTTCTTGTAATAGCCGTTGTAATTTGATATCTTTTTCAAATTCTTGACATACATCGACAATTTGAATTATATTATGATTAGCTGATAATGTCAATGAGCCAATATTCAATTGTGTATAGTTTGACAAAAAATCTTCAGCTAATGCGCGCACTTCTTTGGGCCATGTCGCGGACCACATGAGAATTTGACGATCTGGACGTATTTGCTCAATAATTTTTCGTATTTGTGGTTCAAATCCCATGTCTAACATTCTATCGGCTTCATCCAATACTAAATAAGTACATCGGCATAAATTAGTTGTACCACGTTCTAAAAAATCTATCAATCTACCAGGTGTCGCAATACATATTTCTACACCGCGTTCAAGATCATTTGTTTGTGGACCTTTTGGTGCACCACCAAATATACATGTATTTCGTACTGATACTGTTTCGCAAAAGCAATTAGCAACTTCTTGAATTTGTTGAGCTAATTCACGTGTCGGTGCGAGAATCAATGCTATTGGTCCATCACCGGGATTTAGACGGGGTTGATGAATAATGTGTACAATGGCAGGCAAAATGTACTGGAAATATTAAATATTCAATATAAAAATAATAAGATGATAAGGATTTTACTTACACCTAATGTTTTGCCTGATCCTGTTTGAGCTATTGCCACAAGATCTCTACCGCTGAGTGCTATTGGCCAACCCTGAGCTTGAATAGCCGTTGGATGTGTGTAACCTTGTTTTCTTATACCCTCCATGACATATGGTGGAAAATTACCTTCTTCAAAACTTTGAATTGGATTTGGTATATTATCACCTTTTAAAGTTATCTCTGAGGCTTGACGAAATTTTCGGATTTCTTCAAGTGACCTATTCAGATAAAACACAATTTAATATATAAATAGAATAAAAATATAATATATATTATTATTTTTTATATTTGATTTTGTTGCAATATTGAGTATATATTTTTTTGAATTTTAAACCTATTTCGCACAGATGGATGTTCAATATAAAAATCTTTTTTTAATGGTTCCAATGATCTGATATCCCAATTGACTTTTTTCAAGGCACTACCAGGTTGTTTGCCTTTTATTCCTACATTGGGATTCCCATTACCACGTCCACTAAATCGACTACTGTTATTTCCATAATTATTTTCATATCCTCCGCGTCCATTTCTATTGTTTGCACCTCCATGGCCTCTGCCTTGTTCTCTGTCCCGATAAAACCTATTATAAATAAAAAAAAAAATTTTTTAAAAATAAATAAATAAATTTCAAAAAAAAATTTTTTGTTTTATTTAAAATTATTCATAAAATTAAAATTTATTAGTCAATTATGTATAAAAAATAATACAAATTTTTTATGGATGGATAGGTCATGGAATGTATTGTTCATGTATGGGTCACAAGTAATACAAAAAAATGGCCGTTTGTTTGTCCAAATGTAATAATAGACGAAAGTGTAAAATGATTCTTGAGACAATGAATCATTATCAATTATAAATAATTTATTATTTTACATTATCAACAGTTTTTACTTACATTATTCTAGATGATATACAATTATATATATCCACCCAGTAACAGATTCCCTTCTATAGAATTATGTTACGATGAGATCCAATCAATGATGACGCATCGATGGTTGTCTGAAAAATAAACAATAAATAAATCCTTTATTCACAATATTCACACATATCCAAATAAATTATTGAATTATTCTTCATTTGAATATGATATAATTATATATGTGACATGAAGTGCAATAAATAAATTACGGATTTTCTAACGGTAGTCAATAATATTTGGACAATGCCGGCACTCCCGCCAGCTTCAACTTCTGACAAGTGAACTTCCGAAAGTAGTTCCTGGTAAACTGTTACCATGGAAATGGCGTAGGAATACCGAAGATCCATATTTCGCGTGTGATAGCGTACAATGGAACAGTAGAGAGAGATTAGGGAGAACACATATATAAACTATATAACATTTTACATTAAAAACAAAAAAAAAACAGTGCACTTGTGTTTGTGTGTACGCGCGCCCGCGCTCATTGTCAAATGATAGAGCGCATGGGTATGTGATTTGAATAATTCCCGCAAATTTTTTGTAATATAATTTTTTACATATAATAATTGAGAATTTAATTTATTTTTAAATTATTTTTATAATAATTCAGTTATTATTCAAATGAGTGTAAGTTTTTTTTTTAATTTTTTCTATTTTTATTGTAATTACAAAATGTAATTTGAACATTTTGGATTTGTGTTTACATTGGCAATCAGTGGCCTCTGGTGGATTTATCTGTGATGAAATTTGACGTTCTTACATGGCCTTTTAATTGACATCGATTGTGCTGTACTCTTTATTTTATTTTTTTAATTTTCTAACTGTAAACAATAAAAGCATGTTATGCTTATGATATCATTGTTTTGATATATGTGATATTGATAAATATATACTAAATTACACGCGTGTAATTTCATTCAATAAAAATAATCAGTGGTATTGTTTTTTTTTTTTGTTTTTTCGAAATGTCATCACCAGTTGTAAGTTCTGTAGAATTTCATGACATTTTTGTGATAGATAATATTTTATGTATCATAAAATCATAACCTTAACATTAATCAATTGCGTTGTATTAATTTTCAGGCTTGTGATACATTACGTGTTTGTCATTTACCACCTTATTTGAGTGATGAAAAGCGAAATGAATTATTTAGTAAATATGGTGCAACAAATACAAAGACAATTAGAAAATCTACAAAGTATACAACGACATTTGTTAAATTTCCAACAAAAGAAATTGCAACTAAGGCTTTTTTACAATTACATCAACTAGAGGTGAAAGGTCGTTATTTGTCAATTGAATTTGCAAAAAAGTCGTTGAATGAATTGACAGACGGTGGAATAATCAAAACAGATGCAGCTGATGATGGTGAAAAAACGGACACCGCAAATGCTGTGCATTATCAAGCGTTTATAAAAAAATTAAATGCTTGGACATCAAATTATGCTTTTTCACAGCCACCACCGCCTAATTTAACGTATAGATATCCTTTGCCAACGAGAAATACTTTATTGAGAATTGCTATACAGCTTGTGAAAGAGCCAAAATTTTATACGCAGGTAAATAAATTTTTTTTTTTTCGGAATTCGATTTGGCATGTGATGAAATAATATTTCGAGAAAATATACATAATTTATACTCGCTGTAGGTATTGCATTTAATGAATAAAATGAATTTACCACCTCCATTTGAGGAACTTGAAGCGGAATTTCCGACTTTAAAAGAAGTATATGACGTTGAAAAATATCGAGATATTTTTGGTAAAGTTAATATTGAAAAGTCTAGTGAAAATAATTCAATAAGTGAGGGATTTGAAAAAGTTGAAGAAGATAAAGATGATATTGAGGAGGAATCGGAAATGGAATCTGATGAGGATGATGCTACTAAATCAAATGATATTATTCCTGTTAAAAGAAAATTACCACAATCAAAAAAACGAATTAAAATTCCAAAGTTTGTGAATCCATTAAAACATAATATTTCTACAACGTCTGTACAGAAAATAATTCGGCCTGAAGATATGTTTGAGTCTATTCAACTTGAAGAAACGAAAAATTTGAAAATTGAATTGAAGACTGTTAAAGTACTGGGAGACAATGAAAATACTCATGACATTCAACAAACTGATTCATTATTGGGTGAAGGTGGTTTTGGTTTAATGTTCCCAACTAAAAAAGTTGAAAATGGAAACGCAAATGATGATAAATCCGATATGTCTGATAAGCCCAAAGAATATATAACTTCAGAAGAATTAGCTGCCAATCGAATATCTACAAATGGTTTGTAAATTTTTTTTTTTTCAACTTATATAAATCGATAAATTTTAAAAATGTGTGTTTTTTTAAAAATGTTTTTTATTATTTACAGATCAACGTGTATTGGCTGTATTTAAAAATTATCATCCTGGCAAACCGTCCTGTCGTTTATATATAAAAAATTTAGCCAAACAAGTGGATATAAACGATTTACATTATATATATCGTCGTTATATTATACCAAGTTTAGATAATTCTGAATTTCAATATGATGTTCGTTTAATGCAAGATGGTCGAATGAAAGGCCAAGCATTTGTCACTTTTCAAAATATGGGTCAAGCACAACTCGCTTTAAATGATACAAATGGCTACATTCTCAAAGATAAACCTATGGTCGTGCAATTTGCAAAAGCAACAAAGAGTTAAATTCATTATTTAACACACATTTCTCTATTACAAATTTTAAATTAAATTCTTCTGTATATTCTGTAAATAAATCATTTTTTTTTGTTTTTCTCTTTTTAAATTTCATAATTTTTTTATCGCTATTTCAAATAAACCAAAATATTTGCCGCGGGAAAGTAATCAATAGCACAATTATTTAACTCAAATTCAAACAATAAATTAATCATTTAATTAATAAAATAAAAAAAATTTTAATATTAAAATAATAATTTTTTAATAATATTTAAATAAAGTAATATTTATATTTTATTCATAGATAATTTTTTTATAATTCAAAGGAAATTCTGATTCTCGTAGTGTGCATGTCACAGCCGCGTCAGCGGGGGTATGCGCCCGCCTGGCAGCTCATAGTACCTAATATTACATACAGAGGGATATGAATTTGTGGCTCTCGTGTGACTTAGCCACTGTTAGCCCACTGTCCTGTTCGTTCCATCTTCCACACGGTATTGTATATGTGTGTGTTGGAGCAGTGTGTGTTGCACTTTGCAATTCGTAATTCGTAATTCGTAGTCGTTCATTTTTACCGTCCGTCATTGTAACCCCACTATCGTAGCCTCGGTGGCGGTGTTCGCACCCGTTTTTTTTTTTCAATTTTAATATTATTATATCTCACCTAATTAAAGACAAAAAAATTTTAATTTATAAATAAGTAAATAATTAAATAAATATATAAATAAAATCATTATAAGAATGGACGCGAGTTTATTGGTTCAACACTTTCAATACGCAATACCTGTGGGTATCGTCCTAGTTTGTGCTGTACTTGTCTTTACATTTGGCTTTAAAAATGCTGAACAACCACCGTTTGCTCAATTGTCGGCTGTCTCAGATGTGGATCGTAAACAAGCGAATAAAAAACGCACCAAAACTAAAGAGAAGGTTTGAAATTTATTTATTTATTTAATTCATAATACGACATTTTTCTATTCGTTTTTTTTTTTCTCTTTCGTTCCACTGATTTTCAAAGCGCCATTGATTCAAAAGGAAAACAATACGTTTGCCTACCATATGGTGTTGTATATTATCGAATTTTAAGTATAACGAGTATAACTAGGTGAATTATAATTTCAGTTCTATATGGTATTCGCAGCGTATTTTTTTTTTTTCTAATCAAATGTGACGTAATGATATGGCGCATGTATGACGGTTTTTCTTACCTGCATTCTATAAAAAAAAAATTATTTTTTTCAATTTTCTGTTTTTTTTTTTTTTTTTTTTTTTTCTCCTTTCATTATTGACTACTGTCATTTTTGGTATTTATTGGACAAATGATATATAATATATTTTTACGTTTATCCACATTATTATACTAATTGATTATTGATTGTTGAATTTATTCTGATTGATGTAATTTTTTTTTTCTTCAATGTGTATTTTAGCGCGCATCAGGCAATCAAATAACTAATGAAAAAGGTAGTCCAGTTAAGAAAGCGTCTCCAATGAAAAATGAATCAGTGAAAAAAGCGGCTAATAAAAATGATGAGGTTGATGGAAAATTAAAGGAAAGAAAGCAAGAGGACAATACACCATCTGTTGCCAAAAAAGATAAGAACCAAATAACAGTAAAAGTTGGCAAAGAAAATAAAATTGAACAAGTTAAGAATAAGAAGAATATGAAGAATTTGATTCTCGAAAAACCAGTTGATTTCGATGAAGGTATGTAATTTATTTTATGATTGTGAATAATCGATGTTGCGATATATTTATTGTGTATATTAGTATATAATGCCATCTGTGAAAAAAAAAAAAAAAAAAAAAAAATATTACAGGTGACTGGGAGCAAGCATATTCACGAAAGGACAAAAAGAAGAAGAAGGAAGAGGAGACCCCGAAGAAAGTTAAGAAATCCAAAAAAAATGAATTAATTAATGATACTGTCAAAGAAAAAGATCAAGATAAGAGTGAAATTAAAGATAAGGTCGCTAAAGAAACGGAGAATAAAGAATTGAAAGAAAAAAATTTGAAAGATGTGATTTTGGAGCCAGTCGACAATATTCCAGAGCCCGAACCTGAAGCAACCAAGATAGAATTGAAAGAAGAAGTGAAGAAGGTAAAATTTTGATATTATAAATTTTATTCATGTGTTGATTTTCAGGTGTTAATTATTTGATTACTATTTTTTTTTTTTTTTTTTTTTAATAGATCGACAAAGTGGATAAATCAGAGAAAGAAGAAAAAAAAAGTGGTAAATCAAAGAAAGCAAAAAAATCCAATGACAATGAAAATACTGCTGTGCAAAATGCAACTCGAGTTGATAAGAAGATTTCAGATAAGCAGACAGAAAAAAAAGTTGAAGATGATATTAAAAAGAAGACTGAAATCATTGAAACGCCAAAAGTTGAAGAAGTTACTGATAAAGTTGTGGCGGTTTTTGATGAATTGGGAGGTACAAAATTTAATTCAATATTAATTATTTAATGTTTCCTCTCAATTAAATCCATTGAAAGCCATTTCAATTACGTAATAAATTTGTTTTATATTGTATTCACAGATGTATGGACTGAAGCCAAGTCGCAAAAAAAAAGTAAGAAAAAAGTCCGCAGGGATAACTGAAAATATTAAATAACATCGGACAAGATATTTCCGACGAGAATGAAAAAATACATTTGGGTAAGGAGAAATAAAAAAGTTTTTTATTGAGAAAAAAGAGAGTAAAAAAAAAAAAAATAAAGATAAAAAAAAGAGATAAATGATTGAAACTCGATAATTCAACGAGATTGTCGTGGGTTTTTATTACTATACAACGTGTAGCATGTGGTCGATTTTATCGTCCTTATTGCAATCCAACGTGGTATTTTCATTCAATGTATATAATATAATACAATGGGAATGATATTCTCAATCCAGTCAAATTCTCACGATATTTGACATTGTCCGTGTGACACAGATACCAACAGACTTCTATTTTTCATCAACTCTGGTTGTTTTAACAAACAAAATAATTCACACATTCAATTATTTCGTTTTTTTTTTTTTTACATTCTGCCTTGTTATAAAATTATGAATTATTTTCTTACATCACGAAATACATGTACCATAATATTGTTGCATAGTGCAGGACAGTTAATTATATAATAATAATAATAATAATAATAATAATAATAATAATAATAATTGCATCTCAAATGCAACAAATTTTTTGGTATTCTTGAGCTTTCCGATATATGGTGAAAAATAATAACAATAATAATAATAAGATTAAACAAAAAATCTGTCGCATCCACAGTCAGGCGGCTCAATATATATAAAAGAAAAAAAAATTATAGTGTTAGGTGTTATCCTTATTGCCAATAAATTCAATGTATTTTAGTATAACTCAATTATTCCTACACGATTTATAATGACACATATATAAGTTGAGTTGACGCTCTTTCAGCAGGCCAAAAAAAAAAAAAAAAAAAAGAAAAAAGAAAAAAGAAAAAGAAAAGAAATCATACTAATTTTGAGATTGGCACACTACTGCCGTTACTACGATTTTATAAAGCAAATGAAGAACAAATGATAAATGGAAAGCCAACAAATACGATTGCTATTATTTTATGAAATGAATAAAATAATACGGCTTTTGCTAAGAGTATTTAATGGCTCTTACATATATATGTAGATTCAATCACATGCACTTTTGTCGTAATGTTGCTGATGGGTCAAATAATATTTTACGATAGCAATGACGGATATACCAATAATGATAAAAAAGAAAAAAAAAAAAAAAAAAAAAGACAATTCAATAAGTAATTATATGTGGAAGGTAGTGCAACAATGTGATAAGTGTACTCGATACCTGAACTCCGCTTGGATGGCACGTATTGTTTATTATTATTATTTTCCTTTTTTTTTTTTTAAATATTATTTTATTTGTTCTGTTTTCGAAGACATGCAGCCAGTTATTGTTAATCGTGGATGTCATGGTGCTTCATTATTTGTTGGAAAAAAAAAAAAAAAATAATAAGAAATGTTACTGATTGTCCTGTCGTTAAAAAACAAATTTTATTCTCATTGTGTGCGTGTGCTTTTTTTTTTTTTTTTTCTTCTTCCGTGCCAAATAATTAATCAATTCGGTGCGTTATTATTATCTTACAATGATTTTTTTTTTTTTGCAGCTTCACATCATTATTCAGTAGTAATTACAAAATCATTATCCATCGATTCTTTATTATTTCTACAATCGTTTATCAAAAAATAGTTTTTGTAAAAACTACAAGAAAAAAAATTAAAGGAAAAAATGAAAAATTCAATATTATATGTATATGAGGATACTTTTATTCATTATTATTATTATTATTTTTTTTTCAATAAATATCAATTTCAACGTACTTAAAGTATAAAGAATAAAAATAAAGAAGAAATCGATGGATAAGGTAGAGAGAACAAAACTGATTATGATTTTCATTTTTCAACGAAACAATTTATTTGAAATTTAAAATATTTTTGTAAGAACAATTAAAATCAACGATTTAAGAGTAAAAAAAGAATTATAAACAAAAAACAACACAAAACAATAAAAAAAAAAAATAGAATAAAATAAAAGGAAAAAAGAAATGCTATATAAAGAAAAATTCATTCCTTTTTTTTTTTTTTTCTTTTTTGTCTTCAATGGTGCTCAGCGCTATTTGAATGTAAACATATAAAATTGTACATTGTTAGAAAAACAACATATTTTGAATAATAACATTTGTAAATAATTTAAATTGTAATTGGGGGTTAATTATCTAATGATATAATTGAAACAGCTATATATGATTTTAAATGTCTATAATATATAAATGACGGCAAATTATATTTTTTAAATATAATTTGTTTATATATACATCTATATGCCAATAATGATTATGGCCTATGTCGTCATGCTTTTTCCTCGATCGATTAACAGAAATAAAAATAAAATATTACATGATGATTTTTTGATTTATGTTAAAAAATATTTCTGATACAGCGGAGAAAAAAAAAAAAAAAAAGATAAATTAATCAATAATAAAAACAATGAGTAATAATAAATAATAATAAAAAATATATATATATATATAATAATATCGAATAAATTAATGTTGCATGGCCAATCTACCACTCGTACGTAAGATAAATATTTAGTCTATAAATGAAAATATCAGTTCTTTGGATTTACTTGAAGTTGGATGATGATTTAAATATTATAATAGATGAAAAACAAACAAACAAACAAAAAAAAAAAAACAATCCAACAATTGATAAATGTATAAATGACATTTAATATTGTTATTGTAATTGTACGAATATTATATTTGTATATATGGCAATTATATATACTAAATATTTTATTGGGGTAAGATGAGTGTGAATTTTTTTGAAGTAGAAAATTTGCAAACAAGAATATTTCAAATGTTTGTGCTGATAGAAAATAATTTTATTATCACATTAATTTTTTCTTCACTCATTTTGTTTCTTTTGTTTTTTTTTTTTGCTATATTTTTTTATTTATTTATAATTTGATAGGAGCGGGGAAAAAAAAATTGAGGGAGGAAAATTATTTCAAATGACACAGAGAATGAGTGAGATAAAAGTGAATAAATACCACGATATATTTTTTCAGCATTTAATTATGGCAGTTTTGTGTGTGCCTAATTATTGTTATGTGAATATCAGTCCCATCAGGCAATTTGTACATAAATAATCATCTAGTAAATTAATTTAGAGCATTAAAAATGAAAAATATTCACATATATTAATATGAAGACTACAAGAAGCCTTTGACGTATTTTGGGAACATTGAAAACATTTTTATTTGAAAAAAAAAATTAAATAAATAAAGGAAATAGGATTTAATTTATATATATGATAAATTTTA
This sequence comes from Dinocampus coccinellae, assembly GCA_963920625.1. Taxonomy (NCBI): domain Eukaryota; kingdom Metazoa; phylum Arthropoda; class Insecta; order Hymenoptera; family Braconidae; genus Dinocampus; species Dinocampus coccinellae. The sequence continues at coordinate 1,424,649 of OY987186.1, forward strand.
TTTTATTTTGATTATTAATTAATTAATTAATTAATTATTTATTCATAATTTGTTTTCTTTTGGTATTTTTCGTGCACTTTCTCTTGAATTTTTTTATTTTTATCGTTTCTTGTTCATTTTTTATTTCATTTTTCGTGTCACTTAATGTATTTGCATTACTTCTCTTTGTCTTTCGCATTTTTCCCCTTGTCACCATTCTCGTATTTCTCTTAGTTGATACACTAACTTTAAGTCTCACGCTTTTTTTCTTTTTTTTTTTTCTTTTACTCTTATTCATGTTGGCAATAATTGTCGCTGTATCCTCTGAGACTTTGATCTTTTGCTGTGTAGCTGTCACAGTTACTCTTATAAATGAATCATAAAGAATATCACCGCACGATTCACCAAAGCAAAATTCCTCGCCACATTCACCGCATATTTTAACACTACTTTCTATTATTCCCGCACGATTTTTGCTACGTCTAATCGGACTCGTTAAAACACGTCGACGTTCTCTTGCCAATGTTTTTATTTCCAATTTCCCCATTTCAACCTAAATAATATTTTATGGATGAAAAAAAAAAAAAAAAAAAAAAAAAAAAAACTTTAATTGAAATAAATTTAATTTTACCAAACGTGAAAACATTTCTTCGTCTTGTTTAAGTTTTGGTCGTAGTGGTGTTAACATTCTCCAATCAATGGCAACTTGTTGAAGTTCTTGAAGATTAAGACTTTTCATATCAGGTGGAATTGGATCACCATATCCCCATTCACGTTCCAATGACTTTAATTCTTTTTTAGTTGTTCTCCATGAAAAATCTTTGTCGCGTACTCTAATATCTTCCTTCTTTACCTAATGTCAAAGACAATTGTATATATTTATTTATATCAACCGTATGATTTGATTTGATATAAACTAATAAAGTTTGTTTGGCAAATAATTCATGATAAGTGGAAAAAAAAAAAAGTGAATAGTTTTATTTAAACTAATTACCTTCTCCGGCTTGATTTTATACTCTGGACAACGTTCACGAAGGCGACGGAATTCTTCTTGTGAATTGCACGTTGCTTTACTCAAGTCTGGAATAAGATTAGCGTCCCTCTTGTCGTCCTTCAGTAAATCATCCAGTTGAAAAGCCATTACGTATTAATTAGCTCTGTAATTCGAGAAACGTGATAGAAAAATTTTTTTCATTCTTTTTTATTATTTTATTTTTCTTTTTGTTCGTAAAAGTTTTCTCGAGCCCCTTACAATAATTTCGTATAATCTTTATACTTTTTTTTTTTTTTACGTCTATACGAGTTTCTACCTCTCAATGAAATTTATTAATAAAAAAACATTGATGATTAAGTATTTATTATTATTATTATTATTATTTTTTTTTTTTTTTCAAATGATTTATAATGTAGAATTAATTCGATTGGACTAGTAGAATTCAGTACTTGGTGACATCAAACATCGTATTGAAGCCCATTCACGTTGTTTCGCTTGTAACCCCTGGGAATATAAATTAAATTTATTCATATTTTCATTGATAAAAAATAAATTCAAAATAATTATTGATAAAAATTTACATTTTTCAATGTTATAAGTTGAGAAAGTATATTCTGTCTATCCCAAGTATTAGAATTTTCTCTCGATTCCATCATTGAACTTTCATCATTTGAATTGCTTGAATTTTCATTTGTTCCACCTTCACTTATAACATTCGCATTCATTTGTATATTAATATTTCCATGTTTATCAATTCGCAATGGTACAATGGAATTTAAACTGTCCATCGACATGTCAGCATCATAACTGTCTAATTTAGATTTACGATGAAGGGCATTGAGAATTTTCGTATTGGTGACGCTGGTTATTTGATGATCGGGTGATGGTGATCTAAAAATTCTATAATGAATTTTTCTAATTTTCATTTTTGTATTTAATTGATTTACATTTACCTGGATCTTTCATCACTCGATACAACTCGACGTCTCCTTAATCTCATTCGTTTTTGATAATGCGGATCTTTCTCGCTCTGTGTCCTGTATCGGGTTCCAGGCCTGGACAAAGCTTTAATCACTTTTTAAATTCACATTATCCACTTCAGGACAATAATTTTTATTTATTCCCGTGATTCGAACGGAGTTTAGATCACAATTTTTTTGTTTTTCTTTTTCTTTCTCACTTACCTATTGGCATTCCATCGAGGTCTGGTCTCTAATGTTTGACGCGACAAAGACTTAGTTCTGCCAATATTTTTTTCATCAGTTGATGTATTTATTGATCTGCAATAAATTACATAAAATTATTGTAAATGTTTGAATTATTTGTCTCAATATAAAAATATTATTTATTACTTTTCAATATCACGTCCATTTCCGTGTAAATCTTCTTTACGTTCTTTCGACATTTCTTTTGTATCACATTCACCATCAGTTTGCGTGCCAAAATCACGACCCGAAGGCATTCGATATTTACTTGGTGTTAACAATCGATTTTCAATAATTCTCGGTGAACAAGAAGCTCCACGTGTATTTTTATCCAATCCCAAATTACCAAGATTTTTTAACAAAGCATTAAAACTATCAGAATTAATATTGAAATTATTTTCTTGTTTTGGCATTGAATTCATAACAAGATTTAATTGTAAATTGTTTCCATCAATAATATTTGAATTTTCAATTTTTCCAGTTAAAACAATCGCCACTTCTTTATTTATTGGCAATTTCATTAAATTATCTGTTGCTTTTTCTTGAATATTATTGTTGTCATTATTCTTCAATAAATTTGTTTCATTATTTTCATTGATATTTACTTGACACATTTGTTCCATGTAAATTGATTTATTTTCAGTCTTTATTTGTGCGTTTTGATGTGCGTTATCATTACACGATTCATTAATTCCAATATATTTATTATTATTAATTGACTGATTATTTTTTTCACAATTTTCTATAGTATTCACATCAACATAATTATCACGTTGACGACGTTGGCGTTTTTCATTTTTAGCTATTCGTTCAGCAGTTTCAAGAATTTCTCGCATTGCTTCGTCTTTTTTTAATTTTGCTTGTTCTTTCTCCTTTAAGCGTCGCTGCTCCTCTTCGAATCTATATATTAATCATAAAGCCCACAACCCACACCATCAAATGTATAAAATTAAAAGAATTTTCATCATAAATTTCAATTATCTTTATTAATTACCTCTCCTTTTCTTTGTCACGTTCACGTTTTATTCTCTCCTCCTCTTCACGTTCTTCCTTAATCTTCAGTTCTTTTTCTTTTTTACGTTTTCTATCTTTCTCCTCGAGCTGCAGCTTTATTGCATTTTGAAGTTCAAGTGCTTTCTGACGACGCGTTTCACGTTCGTGAAGTATTTGCGCATCAACGGGAATATTTTGTCCACGTAAATAAGTTTTTGAATCAGAATTCGATGAGCCCATTGTTGAACTGTCTGGACTACTTGCACTGTCATGATTGATTACCAACACCTCAATGAATCAAAATAGAATAATAATAAATAACACGTTATATTCAAATAAAATTTTATTTACACAATTTTTTGCAATTTAATTCTATTTAAATTAAATTAAAATACCTGACTCGAGTGATCTAATCGTGAAAGACCTCGTTCAAGCCAAGAGGGTGGTGGTGGATCATTATTCCCATTTTCTGTACACCAAATGCTCTCCCATCTTGGTCTGTTCAATTCACCTAGACGAGTAGTTGAAAATACTCTTGATGGTGGTAAAGAGGTATCTGATGTGTTGCAATATGGATTTTGCCATATTCTCTCGGACATTTCAGTCTCATGTGATTTTTCGATTGGAAGCAATTCTTCAAAATTATATTAAAAAATAAAAATAAATAAATAAAAAACAAGTAATAAAAGTAAAGTATTGTAATACTCTCAATTTAAATCAATTATCCATTCACGTTTTACACTATCAGAAAGTAAAGGATAAATTTTACAAACTTTTGATATCACTCGATGCCACTGGCACTTCCACTGAGTCACTGGCGTAACCAGAAGTTTCACCCTCACGCTCTTCGTATGTATTGCAAGCTGATATACGTCGTTCTGTTTCACGATGTGAATGTTTTGAAACTCGTGGATAGTTTGTGTAACGTGAACCCTCTACTTCGAGACTTGGTAATTCCTTTGGCAACACAAAAAAAAAAAAAAAAAAAAAAAATGATTTATGTATAAGTGAAAGAGGAAAATTAGGTGACACTTGCGTGACAGGGAACAAAGCCCGTCTACTCAACCCACACATTGATGATATACATTCACCAGTCATTTATTAAATAATATAAATTATTATAAAAATTTTTTGATTTATTGACAAAAATTTTTTGTTGGAATTAATATTTGTTGGTTTTTTTTTTCTTGTTTTTTTGTTTTTTTGTTTTTATTTTTTTTTTTTCATTCGAGACGGTGATTCTAAATTAACCGAGAGAAAGAGAAAAATTTTTAGAGTCAATTTAGAATCAATTTGGGTCAAAAGGTGGTTTCGTGCCGTTATACCGAATGGTACAAAGTTTATTGTTATGTGCGTGTTGTTGGATTTTTTGATGTGTTCTGTCTTTCTTATATTAGTAAGTATAAAGACGTGAATGTGTATTGATATAAATAATGTATATATATATATATATAGTTTATAACACGAATAGAAGGTATAAGAAAATTTCTGGAAGTTTATTGAGGGTCGTTGAACTGAAACATTAACTTCAATCGATCTTTCAATGTGTGTCGTGCTGAAAGTAAGGGTGGATTCATGGTATAAAAGAGTATAAGAAATGATTGTATTTTTTATGTGTTGAGAAAATATGTTACCTGCGACGAGTGGGTTTGATGGTGATGGTGTTGATGTTCCTTGGTATAAATTGGTGGCAAGCTGGGACTGCGTTTTCGCATTAGTTCTGGTAATTCAGCTCGGTCATTTTCATTAATCATACCATGGCAATTTGTTGAATTAGCCGATGTCAAATTTAAACTTTGAAGACTCGTTGAGACATTTGTATTGATACTTTTTAAAGTTGTTGCACTGCCATACGGTCCACAAGCTCGCAATGGTTTTCGATCAATGTTCTGTTCTCTTGAAGATATTTTTGTGCTGTTAGTTTTTGAAATATTTATTTTTTCATCTTGTGATTGAAGTAAAATTTATTATTTATTTATTTATTTTTTTTTTTTTTATTATTTATTTCAATTGTAATAATATAAATAAATTATATACCGTATTGTTGGATAAACTATTGATGGAGTTTTTGATATATCCCAATGGCCATTGAGTCTTGCTATTTCTTCTAAATTAATATAATTTTTTAATATTTTATAATATATAAATAAAAATTAATAATTAAGATGAAATTTGAAATAATAAAAACGTACCGCGTTCTTTAGCCCATTGTAGACGTTTTTGCTCTATCAACGACACTCTACCTATCATTGTGTTTTATTATATATATATATATTTTAATTTTCAACTTGACACCCACCCGCCCACCCAAGACAGCTAATTATTTTTTATACCAACGATATAACATTGAGGGACTCGAGACAGTGGAATATTAAGAAAAATTGTATCACTGCTATATATACAGAGGAGAGTGAAACGTCCAAGTAAAAATGAGAAAAAAAAAAAAAAAACAATTCTAAATTATTTAATTTTCAAAATTCACTTTATCTTTTTTTTTTTTTTTTTTTCTTGCTTAATTAACAAATAAATATTTGTAATGAATAAAAAATTAAATAAACGTTTCACTATCCTGATGTCATTTAAATTTTATACATACATTATTAATTATCCAAGAAAATAACAAAAATCTTATTGAAAGAGATGCAGAAAAAAAATATTGTAGTGTTTTTTTTTTTTTTTTTTTTTATATTCTTTTATTTAATTCACTACACAGAAAATAGATTATTACACGGGTACTGTCAATGTCGATGCCACTCGCCGCATGTTCACCAAAGATTCATACTCATATTGATAGTTGAAATTACCAACTAAATCCTCAGACGCTCAACCCTGTGCCATCGAACCGACCAGGGGGTTGAATTTTTCGATCGTTAGGTTTCCATAGGAACAATCGTTGGATATCAACCTCGTCGATGTCGACGTTAGTCATTGGTGCGCGGCCAGTGTGGGCCATTTGAGGTTATGTCAGGGTCGATATGCATTGTGTGTGCATACACACATAAAAATATATACATAAATATTTCTATATATGTAAAATAATATGAATATTGTCCCATCGATTGAATACAAGATGCGCGCATTCACAAAGCTCATGGGATAATGACCCTCCAGGCTGTCACGGTCATATTTTTATCCTTACTCATACATATTCACATAAATACACACATTTATATATACAACAGTATATATATAAACTTACAAACACGTGTGACACGCATCCTTTGTTGACAAATACCTCTCTCACGATATATTTTTATTTTATTACTTTTTTTTTTTTTTTTTAATTTTTTTTAATAATACTCAAGCACTAAAATTAATTCAAAAAAATTTTCTTAAAATTTTTTTTCATTGTTATTATTTTAATTAATTAATTAATTAACTAAATCACGTAGAATTTCGTTATAATTTTTAATTTGAATTAATTATAAAATATATTTATAATTAATTAAAAATATATTTGTGATTTTTTTGTTTTATCTATTCCTTAATTTTTCATTTGTACTGAATTAAGTCGGTTGTTTATCACTAGTGTATTCATGTAAAAGATATATATATATATATATATATATGGATGAAGAAACGTGGGTGTGCTTGTGAGAACATTTAATTTGACCTCACTTGTCATATTGTATTGGCAGAGCGTGTCTTGCCTCTCGATATTTTTTCACCTAACGGTATTCATTACTCGTACGTATATCTATAGATGTAAATAACGTTGTGTATATTTGTATGCGTATGTGTAAGTAGACATGCCCAGGGTAATTTTGGACCTGCGTATTTGTAGTGGGGATAAAATAATGTTATATACATATATATATATGTGTGTGTGTATGTATGTAGATATGTGTGTTGTAAAAGAGAAAGGGAATGAGAGAGAACGTTCGGCGGCGCAAAGCTTTCGCACCACCCTCTTGTTCAGCACGCGCGCAAGTTTGCAGTAGTCTCTTTTCCTCTGTGGTGTAGCCAGTGAACGGTAAAACATTGACCCGATGTGATTATAGTTTCTTACGTTGTGTTTTTCAAAGAGACGCACGAAAAAAAAGAAAAAATTAATAAATAAAAACAAAAAAACCAAAAGAAAAATACGGTATAGAAGAGAAATAACAAGAAAAAAAAATAGTAACCTCAAAACTTTTTTTTTTTTACTTCCTCATTTTTTTTTATTATTTTTTTTTATATTACACTTTGCATAATCCCTTTATCTTCAGGAGCTTGTTGATATAAGAAACTGAAGGAAATAAATAAAAAGAAAAAGAATATAATAGAAGTAATATGTAATTTATTTTTTAATTGCCAGTGAAATTAAAATGATAAAGGAAAAATAATGATACATATTTTTTTTCTTTTTTTTAATAGAGAAATTGAAATGAAAGAGTGTAAAGTATAACAGGAACTGAAAAAAAAAAAAAAAAAAAACAGAAAAAAAAAAGAAATACGACAATTACAATAGAAATTCATTTATAATCGGATTGAATAACAGTAAGGAAAAATAAAAAAATTAATTCTGCAATATTTCCCTCTATTTTTCATATAAAATAACTGATTTGGCTGATTGGCTAATTTTTTATTTTTTTATTAATCATTAATTCATTTCTCATTAATTTACTTTACTAAATTGAATTTTTTTTTTTCTCTAATTTTTTCTGTTTGTTTTTTTTTATTTCTGAATTTTTCGTTTTCCACATGATTTTTGCTACGCTTTTATTTGGTAAATATTTCAATCATAACAACACAATATATAAATTACATTAAACAAAAAAAAATAAAATAAATATCTATATATATATATATAATTGTACATAAAATGATGAAATACATTTAAATAGAGTCAATGCGCGACTGCGTGGTAAATGTGGATACTTGTTGATATCAAGATTCATTCAATTGCACCACATATGACAAGAGCACTCGTGATATCTGAAATAACCAAGTAATAATAATAATGATAATAATAATGCATAAATAAATTACAGATAAAAGAGAAACGAAAATTAGTACAAAAAAAAGAAAAATAAATAAATATAATAAATGAATAATTTCTGTAGAAATTTTGTTCACGAATTTTTCCGGAAATAATTATTATTCCATTTCTTCTATTTATTTATTTATTTATTTATTCATCTATTTATTTATTATTATTTTTGTTGCATGGAGTATTGGGTAATTTTGAAAATAGGACGAGATGAAAAAAAATATATATATATATGTCTGTGAGACAAGTAAAATATAATAATAGTAAATAATTTTATACGATTATAAATATTTATGTGCATGGGCACATTGAGACAATATGAAATCATTGGTAATACGAGATAAACGTATGCCAACAGTTATAAATTGTTACTGTTAAATGAACAAAAGCCTTTCATTACATTCTCATGCGTTGCCAAAAAAACTGAGATAACAATAACGACGAGTATCCGGATTTATTTTGTTATAAATATACAATACAATGAGAACATTATTATTCATTGAACACTAAATCTCAAATCTAAAATCTAAAATCTAAAATCTAAAATTTAAAATTAATTACAATATATAAAATCAGATAATACCAATAATAATAAGTAATAATTATAATAAAAATAATAATAATTTTTGTTATTAAATTGATTGAAATAAGGAAAAAAAAAAAAAAAAATTAATTAATTTTTCTTTACTAAAAATATTAAATACAAATTAAATGTTTACTAATTAAAATTTTTTATTTATTTTTTTTTCTTTCTCTAAATTATTTAGTGCAATTATCCATGCAAATTGTTTATTATTAATAATATAATCAATGTGTTAATTTAGAATAAATGTATGAATAATTCATCTTTCATTTCACATATTCATGGTGATAAATATTCAAATGAGAATTGGTAGTTGAGTGTTAACACGTGGCGCTTCATACAGGCCACCTGTGTCATGATACGAAGACGCATTCAAATATATAATATATATGTACATATATATATATACAGCAATAACGTACATTCACTTGAACATTATTTTCTTGGCACATAATCATATACACTTTATCCCACTGAAATAATATTCAATTTCATTTTGGATTTTACTCTTATAATATTTAAACGCTACCAACAAATTCAATTAATTTTATTGTGTATAAAATATATATATGATATTGGATTTTTTTTTTTTTTTTTTGATAATATTTCAATATGACTCAATTAGATGAAAAATAAAAATTCAAGGTTGAATAAAATGAAATATTTTCTATGTAAAATAATTTTTGTTGTCGTCGTTAACCAACACGTAAATTTATATTTTTATTTAACGAGGTGTTTTATATTATGGGATATATACAATATTTAAATAAACATTTCAGTCAAGTCAAGTAATTTGACTTTTATTTAGAGTTATAGAGTAATTTTTACCCAGGTGTCGTATTATTATTAACACTTGGCATACGAGCAACGTATCTTTACGTGTTTTGCTGACTGTCACTGGAGCGAGGGTCTGGTATACCCGCATGCTAAGTGTTAATATAGAATTTATTTCAATGGTAAAATGTGTGGGGTATAATCAGGAAAATTTTGGGTCTTCGTATTTTCACATACAAATATCCGGTGCAACATTGTAATTTTCACTTAAGACGAAGTTTATCTTTATATTCTTTAATACAGAACGAAGTTGACTGCTTTGGAGTTGTGTGGGTCTCACTAAAGTTTAATAGGTCGAAAAAAGCTCTGGTGTTACGTATCGACACGTGAGAAAGTTATTACGCAGTACTTACAATTTTTTTTTTTTTTGTTTTCTCATCAATAATGTCGAGTGAAAGAAACAAAAAAAAAAAAAAAAAATACAATTGTGAGGCTCGTACACTCGTATTGTTTAGACGAGACAGTAACATTAAATAATAATATTTTGGGGAGACGTGTCAGTGACACGAAACAATAAATACTGTCATAATTTATCTGCTCATTATAAATATTGTTAAACTTTTTTTTTTTTTATTATTATTATTTTTTTTTTCCTTTCAATTTTTATTATTACTATTTATTTTTTTCTATTCCTCCTTCTCACCGATAATTCTACATCATTTCAAATTTAAATGCGGTGGCGATGACGTGTTTAAAATTATTCTTAGTCGTTATACGAGTGTTAAAAAATAAAAAGAGAGAACCAAAAAAAAAAAAAATAAGAAGAAAAATACAAGTACCAATGAAAACGAAATGAAAAAAAAAAAAAAAAACACCAGAAAAAAAAATAGAGAAAAAACAAAACGAATGAAAGAGAAAAACTCTGGCTGAGTGTAAAAATAGATGGGCGTCAACTCTCATGCGTAACTTCGTATTCGTCTCAAATAATCTTGGGTGTTGCATTAACACCACGAAATCATTAAACACCACAAATTGAAAGGATTTTTTTTTTTTTTTTTTTTTTTTTTTTTTTCATTTTTCATTTTTCATTTTTATTTATTTATTTATTTATTATTTTTTTTATTTTTTATTATTGTTATAACTTTTTTTTCCCTTCTCTCTATTTGAATGTTTTTTTTTTTTTTTTTTTTTTTTTTACTGTTTAATAAACCATCTACAGCCCATAATGTTTATTTACGTTTGAATAAACATTTGTCTTGTATCGCTGCACTGTTTCTTTTTGTTTCTCATTGGGCATGAAGACAAACAACATATATATATATATAAATAGCATCAAGCCACGTACGCTACAGTTGTGTCGACATTGTTAGTGGTCGTGGTGACGTCAATGTGGCAGTGGAATGATGAAAGAGAAGTAGAGTAAAAAAAAAAAAAAGAAAAAAAAGAACAAGAAGAAGAGGAAGAGGAAGAAGACGTAGACGTAGAAGAAAAAAAAAAAAAACGTACCCAAAGACAACGTAAAATAGAATAAAAATCGTGTAAACCGACGAACACAACAAGGAAGCGGAAGAAAAAGAAGAAGGAATAAATAAAAAATTTAAAAAAAAAAACTAAAATAAGAAAATTCCGTGGGAGAGGGGTCTAGGACACGTCTTATTATGTATACACAGATGCTCTCGGTGTAAAAAAAGAAAAAAAAAAAAAATATGCAATAAAATAGTAGAAAAAAAAGGGGAGTATAAACATAATTAAAAAAAAAAACAATTTTATTTATTGGCAAATGTGATTATAGTGAGAGTTAAAGAGAGAGAGAGAGGAAGAGAGAAAGAAAGATTGAATTAGATTAATTCTACTGAAGGTTAAAGGCCATAATGGACTACTCAGTTAACTATCACATTAAGTTTAATTCACGATAATCGTATTTTAGGTAGTAAATATAATTTCGATTATCAAGATAATATACATAAAAAAAAAAAATAATAATGATAATAAATAAATAAATATATATGTATGTATTTACATAAAATAATATTATTAACAATGCAATGTGGTCTGATATATTGAGAGATAGACGTTAAGAGTTTGTACACTGTGTGTATGTATATATAGTTAAATGAGACTAGACTCAGTGACTCTATACTTAGAATGAATAACGAGACGACATTCTACGGGTTATATAGATGATGTCGTTGTGTAAATACGCGTGTGAGCGAATAACTAAGCAAGCAAGTATATCAGTTAACATTTATAGGATATACATACTCGTCTATTTACTTGTGCTTCACTTGTTCTCTCTTGCGAGAGTGTCCATAGTGACGTCGACCACTGTACTTATTTTATATATATCAAGTAACTGAATGCACAGCCGGTGGTTTATTGCCTCTAGTATGTGTGTGTATATATATATGTATATGCACACACGTAGTGTAGAAAATCCCATCAGAAAATTCCAGTCTGCTATTTCGTATTTTATTATTTATTTTCATAGTCTCCCACCGTTACCTCGTTCCATCTCTCATTTTCTCTCTTTCAAGTTAAAGATAAGCGTAAATTGTATATGTGTGTGTATGTGTGTGTGTGTAGATATGCATTTATATGAGTATTTATACTGCAGATATGAAGAAAAATTTTTTTTTTTTAATTTTTTTTTTTTTCAATTTTTTATTAGAGAAAATTTCATAACTAAGTAGAAAATTCCACGAATAGTCAGACACCAAGTTAATGGTGGGATTTCAGTGGAAACAAACGTAGATATTGTTATTGGCCAGACGGGAAATTACAATATTTGTGATTGAAAAATTGAGAAAAAAAAAAAATAGAGCGGGAAATATTGATAGAATTTTTTATGTTGTTTTGATTGAGATGTAATTCTCTAAGTAGAAATAGTAATTTTTATGATTTTAGTTTTTTTTTTTTTTTTTTTTTTTTTTTTTTTTATGATGCAGTGAAATATTAAATTTCAAATTTATATGTGTTTATTTATTTATGACGTGAAACATGAAAATATATAAATAATAATTCACATTGGTATTTTCATATTTACGTGTAAAATATTACATTAATTCGCGTCACGGTCAGACAAATAAATTTTATTTTATCCACTACCGCTAAAATATGTATGTATGTGTGGTATTATTTTTGACATTTGTGAAATGATATTTTCACTAGGAAAAGATAGACATGTTCATTGTGGCACATCAAATATGTTGGCATCGATTTTCAAGACAAAAAAAAAAAAAAAAAAGAAGGAAAAGGAAAAAAAAAATCGAAGAAATACAAGTTAAATGAATGGAAAAATAAAAAAAGTAATAACAATAAATAAATTTGTCATCTGGCAAAAGTGCAAGCCGGGATTTTCGCGACGGTATCCCGGAATTTCGTTGCTCACGAATAAAAAGCAGAAGGAAAATGACAGAAGAAAAGAAAGAAAAAAAAAATACCTGCCCGGGATTCTCTCAAATGATTCCGACTTTTTCATCATTAAGTACCGAAAGAAAAAAAAAAAATAAATAAATAAATAATAAAATAATGAAATAAAGAAGAAGAGAAAAATGAGTAATGTAAAGTCATAATATAAGTGAGTGAGAAAATGTGTAGACAGAAAAAAAAAAAAAAAAAATTATAGATGAAAATGAGTCATGTATTTTAGACGATCGACCTGTAGCTTATACTTTACTCATCACTTGACCAATTGGTATTTGGCCAAGTGGATGTTGAACAATTGGCCAAACTTGCGTTAATTAAAATGCATGATCATCACGACACAGCAAAATTTTACCAATGAGCTATTGTATAAACTTTCACTGTGATTTATACTGATAAAAAGTTTTATATACCTCCTAACTCATTTCATTATCTTTTGATTCAAATACTTGAACTGTAACTAATTGCAGTATTTCACGAGAAAATCTTCTCTTTGAACATTCTCATATTATCAATTTTTTCAATAATATTTTTCGGTTATACAATTTATATTTTTTTTTTTTCGTGTAAATAATAATAAAGATATAATTTGTAATTTTAATTATTGTTTTTACATTTGATTTCAGGTATTTGATTTGGTGGTGATGAAAAAAAAAATATATATATACATTGAAATTTTATTAAAGTGAATAAATTGTTATTTACAATAAAATTATAAATAATAGAATGTGCGAACAATATACGGTGGTGTAGGTGAAAATTAATATGAATAGAGAATAAGAATGGAATTTCAATAAATGAAATTCATTTCGATGATAAAAAAAATAATTGGGAAAGAAAGAAGAGAAAAAAAACTATAATAATTTATCACGTGCCTATATATTTTTTTTTTTTTTCTTTTTTTCTTTCTCTACTGTTGAATACACATATATGATTATTTAACTGGTGTGTTTTTTGTTTATTGTTCATATTTATACATTAAAAAAAAAAAAGAAAAAAAATCATAAATACTCATGCAAAGTTAATTTTCATTATTGACAAACGAATAAATTGGTATTTCTATCTGAATAACGGACAGTGATCGGCAGGAAAATGTAATTGAATTTTCTGAATGAATAAATTCACGAGTGTGCCGTGATACAGTATTCACTGTTACACACGAATAATCACTGCAGTGACTATCGAATTACGAGTATTTTCTCGTTTTTGCATTCAGTAAAACGAGACGAAAAAAAAAAAAAAAAAAACAACAAAAAAAAAAAAAATAAATTTTCCTGAATAAATGGTCAATGTTGCCGTTCAATAAACAAAATAAGAAAAAAAAATAATTTTTTTTCATCCCCCAAAATAAATAAATAAGATGAATAAAAAAAAAATACATTAATTAAGAAACTAAGTGTAACTTTTTATTTCGTTTGCTACATCAGCGTAAATAATACTGAGGAAAAAACCGAAATACATAAACGAAAAAAAAAAAAAAAAATAAATAAATAAATAAAAAATAAGAAAAAGAGAATCAGCATCAATAAATTTGACAATGAAAGTGGTACAAAATAAATACTGAACAGCATTAATTTTTTTTTTTCTGCACATAAAAATTATTACAAATGTTAAAAGTGAAAGATAAATAAGTGTTGATTGAAGTAAACAGTATAAAATAAATTGAAGAAAAAATAGTAGTGTTACGAAACCAAAAAAAAAAAAAAATAATAATATAAATAAATATATTTTTCATACTTGAAATTCGTAAGCTCTTGGTCTGGATTCCTTGAAGGGATGGCAAGCCGCATGAAAGCTCTATATAACCAGGTGAGTGATCCAACTATTCTTTACTATATTCCTCTTCCGTATTTTTTTTTTTTTGTCTCGTCCTATACTAACACATCGCAATTCACGTGATCATCCCAATTTATTTTTCTCGTAGTACGATAAACAAAATTCCCTTGTTGGTTGATACGATTTCCCACGAGTGCTTTTATCACATCTGACTCGTCACTTGACAATGAAAAGAGAGGAGACAAGTCTTTTTTATTCTTGTTCTTTTTTTTCTTTTTTTTTTTTTTACTTTGTAAATATAAAAATATGAAAAATAACGCCGTATCGATACGTAAATTTTTATGCACAAACTGTCCATATACCGTTGCATTTTTATCGATAACTTACACTTTATCATTTTTTTTTTTTTTACACCATCTCACGTAACTTTTTAGACCTCCGGTTATTTCAACGGATATATTTTTTTTGTAATTCGTCGATACAATGCACAGGAGATTTTATATCATTTCACACAATTCATATGATATTCAGGAGAAAACTCTTCTGTACTCAATACACTCAATAACTCAATGTACTATATATTCATTGATATTCATCCGGTGCACTTTCAGGTGGTATTTGAGAGAAGAATACTTTTGGGATGTACAATCCTCGTTGGATTGGGTGTGTGTATATGGATCGTGGCAATTTGTACTGATCACTGGTATATTGTATCATCACCAGCAGACACACATCCAAATGGTTTATTATTAAAAAGCGAAGAGAAAACTGGTAGGACATTAATTATCAGGAATCAAGGATTGTGGTGGGATTGTATTGAAGGGTTAGAGAGAACTTCGGAAAACATTACTGATGAATTAGTGTATTATCGTGAGTAGTTTATTAATGATATTAAATGTATTCAATTTATTTCACTCCAACGTGTATCATTGATTTTTCGTTCAATTGATGACGACTCAAATATATTTGTGTACAGTTGATTAATCAATTTATTATTATATTTAATGATTACTGATATATTAATTTTGGATATTTATAGAACAATGCACGTATCATGAGATGTTTCCAACTGAAGAGAAAATTCATTCTGATCCAGATTTCGATGAAACATTTCTCGGTGGGTATATTTAATTAATTTTTTGTTTTTATTTTTACTAATTATTAATTTTAATTTTTGATATTTTTTTTTTTTTTTTTTTTAGGTTATTCGAGGACCCAAGTGTCATTTGCTATCATCAGTTTGATTATTATGATGATGGGATTTTCATTTTCAATTTATACATTTAGAAATCCACGGTATATGTTTAAAAGATTGGCTGGTGGTATTCATTTTATCAGTTGTGAGTTGATTTATATTAATATTAGTGATAAATATAGAATAATAAGGATAAAAAAAATTGTAAATAAAATTTTTGTTTTTTGTAGCCGCTTGTTCAATGGTGGTAATTCAAGTTGTTTTATCAGCTAAGGATTATGGAAGTAAAAATAATATCATAGGTTTTCCAAAAGGTTCTATGATAAATTTTGGTTATTCACTTATACTCGCTTGGTTTGTTTTCATGGGAAATCTTTTGGCTGGTTGTGCATTCATTTTGTTTTCTAAGAAACGAAAGCGTGACAAAGCGCCAACAGAAGAGATTGCAATGGCTGACGAGCCAACAATAATTGGACGTTGATCATATCAGTGATGAAAATAAATTTAAAAACGAAAATAAAAAAAAAATAATAATAATAAAATATAAAAAAGCTTTGTAGCTTTCAATATTTTCATCTAAACATCACGATTCACAATTATATTTATCCCCTGTCTTGTAATTTACCCGAGTGATTTTTTTTTTGTTTTGAATTTGTACCTGCAAAAAAAAAAAAAAATACCTTGCACAGTAAAAAGACATTGTATATAAAATTTAATTTTGCTGTTGTTCTTCATATTATTTTTTTTTCTTCTTTTATTTCATGCAATAAATATGAGAATTATTTAGAATTTTTGATAAAATTAATAATCACTCTAATTAATGTATTAACCAATAAATATATGAATAAGTGAATGAATAAATGAACGAATGAATGAATGAATGATGTGATATAACATTCAATTGAATAATTATTCGATATTACAAAGTTCTATAAAGAGAATTTGCTTCTTTCATTCTTTCTTTTCTTGTTTTTTTTTTCCCTTCACTGTACAAAATACATGCAAATGAATGAAGAATAAAAAGAAAGAATTTTTCACCCACAATGTGCCACTTCATTTTCACTCTATTTCAATGTACATTGAAGCTTTCACACATTTATGCACACACAATCAAAATGATTTTTTCACCTCTGAAGATATTCCACCTCCCGGCACTCTCACAAATTCAATAATATATAATCCTCGTACATCAATGTTTTCTCTTATAAATTTAAAATTGTAAACGAAAAAGAAAAAAAAAAAAGAAGATAATAATAATAACAATAAAATACTGACATGTATATTAATTATTCAAATGTTTTCTAATTTTTGAGTAATTTTAAATTTGGATTTCACATGGAAATATTCTCATTTGTATTTTCTCTTTTTTTGTTTTTTTTTTTTTTTTTGTTTGCACAATCTACTCTCTAAACCGTCGATTTTATATATAAACTAGTCTCAATACATACATTATTATTGTTGAATAATAAAATTGTCCACTATGTAGGAAGAAATTATATATGTACAAATATTTTTATATTTATATCATAATTAATTATTTATATATCAGTCTGTAACAGTCAATCACTAATCAGTGACATTAAAAGAATATTCACACATAATTAAATTAATTATTAATGGCAGTTATTTGATAATTTCAATTTTTAATAGCTACACACATTTTCTCGTTTACTTTTACTCTTATTTTATTATTATTATTATTATTATTATTATTATTATATATTTTTTTTTCATTTTAATCATTGTCCAACAAAAAAAAATTTTTTTTTTTTTATTTCATTTTATTTGACCACTCGTTTTTAATGTTGGCAATTTTTATCTATATTATATTTTTCGTGATGGTGTTGTGCTTTGTAGTTGTATATGTGAATATGTGTGAGGCTCATGGGGAAACAATAAGTTTTGCCTCGTCCTCCTTGTGGCACGACAGCACTTCAACTTTGACTTTTATTTTTTTATTTTGTTTCTCCTGACTATCAGAACTTTCATCACTCGAGTCACTCTCAGTATATTCTACAAGCTTCGCATACCTGATATTGAACAGGATAAAAATATAAATGACAAATAAAAAATGTAAAGTTATAAAATGATAAACGAATAATAGTAATAAATAAAAATAAAATTATAGTATTACCTGACGCTATATCAAACTGGAGTTGTACGTCTAAAAGCTTCGATTGGCCATTCACCAGTGCGTACAGTTGGTGGGACAGGTGGAAATGGCGTTTCCAAATCAAATGTTACAAATTCATGATGAACATTTGGACTGCATTGATCGTGTAATACATCAGCTGTTGTACTAATCTGTCAAATATAGGATAGATAAATAAATAAATGAATGAATAATTATATAGAATGAAATAAAAATTGGATTTTTTTGTTGGTATGTATGAAACTTTTACAATTCTCATTATTATCTCGTCTCACCGTTTGGGTAGTGAGGTCACGAGGAAATTGTCTTGGATATTCGTGATAATCAAGACTGGGTGGTGGTGGTAAAAACTCGTCGAAATCTACTTGATCTACAGAATCCCTGCCAAAAAAGTATCGTTTTTGATGGCGTTCACATAGAAAGCTGCTTTGCGCGTGACTCGGATGTGAATTGGGTTGATGAACGTGATTACCCAAATGGTAAACGTTCTAGAAATAAAAAATTAAATGAAAAAAAAAAATATATAATATATATATTATAATAAAAAAAAAAAAAATAAATGAAATATTACTGAAAAAAATTAAATATAATCACTTGGGAATTAATTAATGAAAATATACTACTGTCTACTCACTTCACAATTTTTCCGTTGCAAATCACGTTTACCAAAGTCACGTTGATGCCAAGATATGTACAGAAATATTGCTGAAGTACCAGCAACTTCAGTAGTGATAAATCCACTGACATATAATAAAAATGAGAATCCATATCTGTATGTGAATGGTGGGCCCTAAAATTTTAAATGGAAAATAAAAAAATTTTTTTTTTTTTTATCTACGACAATTGAACGTAAAAAGAAAGAAAAATAAAAAAAAAAATAAAATGTCACGGACAACCAATGACAATTGTCGTCGACAAGCATTTCTCTAAGTCATTCAAACAATATCGTCTTTCTATTGTCTTTACTTTTTTTTTTGTTTATTCTACTCTTCACTAGTTCAATATACTCAATGCGCACGTGATCTTCGTATTTTTACTCACACACATACATACAGTATATATATTTTCTCAATATAAGCGATCGGCAATCGCATTTCCAATTCGTTCTTTCTTTTTTACTTTTTTTTTTCTATTTACGACTCAAAGATAATTGATGTCTTGGTTTGGTGGCACTCGTAACTAAAATAACTCACCTGAAATGATGATTTTGGTCTGAGTTTACTTCCAACTTCTGATTTGAACACCGATATGTACATGATCATTCCAACAAGCATTAACAAACCTATTGGAAAATAAAAAAAAAATAATAAAAATAAATAAAAATCAAATTAATAAAAATAAATTTTCAATGTGTAATTATATACCAAGTGATGAATATAATTGAAATAAAATAAAATAAAATGTAGTATATACATTGTAAATAAAAATATAAAAATAAATATCAAGTAAATTGTGAATGAAAAATGAAAATAAATGGCAATGCGCCATGTGCCATTTTGTATATGTGTGTGTGTGTGTGTGTGTGTGTGTGCAGGTCATTGAGGTGTAAATTTGACTGGGGACACAAAAGTCATCAGAATACAAAGTACAGAGTTGGTGTTTTGATATGTATATATATCCAAGAATACGTAAAATTGTCATGAGCAAACTTGATCTAACTTGGAAAATTGAGAAGTAAATATTTAAAAGGATATAAATATAATTATATGATCATTTGAATATATTTAAGTATCTTTTCTTTTTTTTTTTCTTTTTTTTTTTTACTGTATTAATTCTACACAACTTACCGCAAACAGTGAAGACAACGCCTGCAATAAATACACACAATTGATGACGTCGACGTGATAAATGAGCAGTAAAATAACAAACTTCAGCTATCACCAAAAGTAATGTGGCTACAAAGAAAAATATTGCTGATTTTGTCACGGCATCTGGAACACAAAATAAACTTCAAGATGAAAATTCCCATTTTTTTATTTATTTTTTTAATTTTTAATTTATTTATATATTATTATTATTATTTTGTTTTCAGTAGAGAACATTTAAACAAAAAAAAACCTCACATGGTATTGCCATAGTTGAATCACTTGGATCAGGACTGTACTCCTCGTTTGGAAAATAATCGATGCTTGAACACTCGTACTGCATTCGTGAGCCTAAAAATAAAAAAAAATAATAAATAAAAATAAGGAATAAAATTTATGTGAAACCAATTATGGGCATTCATTAAAATCAGTACATAGAAAATATATTGAATTGATTTTTCAACTTGCTCATTTTTATAATCACCGAAAAAAAAAAATAATAATAAATAAATAAATAAATAATAATAAAAAAATGAAAAAAAAAAAAAAAAATCCATTTTTTTTTTAAATACATAAAGAAAATAATTTGGGGCAAATTAATGTGATGAGTAAATAAATTTATGAAAGAATGAAAAAAAAAATTGTAATAAAAAATAAAAAAAAATAAATAAAATAAAATAGGGGAGAATGTGGAGTATACACAGGAAAAAATGTCTTCACATTATGTAGAGTAAGCCAAGAGAGAAAAGCAAACAAAAAAATCTGAATAAGAGAGATAGAAAAATACAGAGGAAAAGAGAAAAACGATATATATATAACTGCATTCGAGTCTCTCGAGTGTGCCACGAATTGCCCATTCTCTACCAAGATTTATGTCCTCCGGCCAGGTGAATTTCGGACTCTCATATCATGAAAATACTTCATATATATGCATAATAAAAACTATTTACATGATATAGCGTTAATAATAAACAAAACAAAAAAAAAAAAAAGTATAATTATTTATTCATTATGTGTGAAATTCGTTTTTTTCTTTCTTCTTTTTGTCTTTTATTCAAAGTTAATTTTCGCCTTTGATATTCAATGAACTTCAATAAACCCTAACTAAATTGGCGAATAGACTAAAATGTTTGGAAAATAAATAAATACTACTATATATACAGGATAAAATATATCCGTTGTGCTTTTGTCCTTTGTCTTTTTGGATATTTGACGTGTTTTAAATGGAATGAGTTGAACTCGATAAAAATAGATATAAATTTTTTTAAAATTTTTTTTCCTATCCTATCCTTTCATTTTATTTATTTTTTTTCTCACACATTTTCCATCTCTAATTCTCACATACAATCGCACACACACACACACACACACTCATACAATATCTCATCTATCTCTTTCGTTGCGGCACACACTGACTGTGTTACCAATAGATAGAATGCAGAGCACCAACGCTTGGGAATTAAAGTTTCAGTTGGCAGAGAAACAAGTTTACACGAACGTTATGGCAATAAAATAGATCTCTCCCGTAAAATTATGAAATGATGGTATACAGCAGCGAGAAAAAAAAAAAATTAATCATAATAATAATAAAAGAAAAAAAAAATTAATAGCGAAAAAAAAAAAGGACGTTAAGGAAAAACAAATAAAAAGAAATTAAATTATAAAGTAGAATAAATAAAATTTTCTTCTTTTTTAATTTAAGAAGAAAAAAATAATATGTATATACAAGTTTTTTTTTTTTTTTATTAGTTTACTGGGTATGAATATAGAAAAGAAGAAAAAAAAATTTGTTCAAAGTGTGAACAGAGTAATTGGGCCAGTTGTGATGTTTATATTTGCATTGTATTTACTGAAATGTTAATCTCGTTATAACATGACGTATGAGTAGGTCATCTCACCGACGTTATGGGAATGTAATGTTTGTTTTAGCCATCATCTGTATGTCCATACATATATATATATATATATATATTCATACATATATATAGAATATGAATGAGGGCACAGGCTGATGCATGTGCACGTGATCCGAATAGTAAAAGCTCATAGAAGTGGCAACGATAATACGTCTATCATGTAGAATTTGTGAAAAAGCTGCTGATACAAAGAGACGGAAGAGATAGGAAGAGGAAAAACTAATGTAATAAGAAAACAAAAAAAAAAAAACAAAAAAAATAGAGTTGAGGGATGGAGTGAGTTGGAGGTGGAACAAAGGGGAACTTTTTATTTTATTGTCGTCTGTTGATGTGACTCATCGCGTGACGATGGATGTGGATTTTTCAACATTTTCACTTTACATTCCCGAATATTCATTTACTTTTATTATTTTTATCTATATTTATTATTATTATTATTATAGTTTTTTCTTTCGTGATATTTATATTTTTGAATGTAGATGAAATTTTTTTTTTTTTTTTCTGTTTTTCATTTCATTTTCTAAATGTATTTCAACGTATCGTGTTTTTCGAATTCAAACGTTATTGATGTTTGCTGTATGGATGTATTGATGATTGATAAAGTTATAGAATGAAAATAAAATGAATATCGATGAATTTATATAAATAAAATAAAATAATATTCAATTGTATTTGAAATGAATTTAAATGATACAATTAATATATTTATTTATTTAATATCGATACAATTATCAATGATATAATTAAATTATTTATATTGTAAAATTTATTTTTCTATAAACAATAAAATTACATATTTATTATTCATTTGAGTAACAAAAAAAGAGTTAAAACAAGAAGAGAATAGTAATTTAAATTAATAGAAAAAAAAAGATAATAAAAATTAATTCAACGAGGAGGGTTAAAGTGTAAAGACACTCATTTCCGATGTGGCTGTCGGGTGTTCGGGGTATTGCAATTGCTTTCTTCAATGTAATCGTAAATTGAACACTCAATGTCTATCACGTTTCCATTTACGGGTATATCCACATATATATTTATATGTTTAACATTTTCAAATCGCTCTTAAACTTCTCAATACATTTTATTTATTCATTTATTTATTTATTTATTTATTTATTTATTTATTTATTTATTTATGTAAATACACGTTTATATCTGATGTTCATATATTATTTGGTGATACTACTGTCCAAAAAGAAAACGATCGGATGAATAAAATATTGAAGAAGGATAAGAACGAGAAAACAAAAAAAAAAGATTCAATTGATTTCATCGATTGTGTGTATGGGTGTGTAGATATTTGTACGTACTTATAAATTTTTTCCCAATTTTATTTTTTTGTTTTGTTTTTGTTTGCGTCTCGTATATTCACATTACTCTTATTCTCAGTTGGTGTGTAAATAAATATTTTAGATTTCTCTAGAGGGAGATACGCGGCTTTTCCGATTAGGCAGAGTGTCGATGTGCAATCCGGTTACCCACGTAACTACGAGAATTTTTTAATTCGAGTTGTAGTTTTTTTTTTGTTTGCCCCTCAATATTAAGTTTTTTTTTTTTTTTTCTTTTCGTTATTTCCCTTTTTCATACTCTACTATGTACATTTCCTCTTGGAGACAGTTGGAAAATTGGAGGTAGGGACAGATATGGAGGGGAAAGTAAAGGGAGGAAAAAGGAAAACTAGAACGAGAGAAAGAGCGAGAGAGAGAGAGAGAGAGAGAGAATTGAACGGAAGACGAAGGAGTGGTTTCCGGTACGTTGGGTAACGAGTCATTTCCTCGTTTTCCCCTCGTTTTCATCTCTCCTTCCTCCTCGTCCCATCTTCTACTTTTTTTTTTTTTTTCTTCATTTTTTCTTTACTTTTCCACTTTCTCGCGTTTGACTTTTTGTTTTTTTTTTTTTGTTCTATCTGCTTCCATTCTATCTCAATATTTCTATTTCATCCCCCATGATTATTCCACATCAATATCATAGACAATGGATTAAGACTGAGGAGATTATCAAAATTTGCATATAGTTCGTATGATTATTACGTTGAATTAAATTTTCTTATCCAACCTCGCCTAAGTTTTGACATTATTTATTTATTTCATTTTAATCCACTCACAAAATTTATTAGAAAATTATAAATATAATTTTATTGTGTTTTTTTCCAATAAATCTCTTTTTTCTTTTTATTTCTGTCTGCTCTTTTGTCATAAAATAAATTTTAATTAATTATTTCATAGATGTATAAAATAACTAGATGAAGAAAAAAAAAAAAAAGAACAGTTATAATTATACAAAAATATTCATGTCAGAAATGAAATATAAATCAAAAAATATATACATATAAATAAAAAATGATTTACAGTCTGTGAGTAAAAGAAAAAAAAATGTTATTTACTGGATTTAATAAAAGCTCCACAGTAAACAACACACATATACACACATACATACATATATATGTATAATTATTATATGTACAGATAAAATATATAAATGATAACTCACTTGTGGCAACGCAGACTCTCCAAAGGCCGCTGTAAGTCACTTTACTGTCCGGTTCAATTGATGTATTTGTTGAAAATACTTTTGGTAATTTTTCTTCAGTGAATAGCCATTCACCAGTTCCAATTGCAATTGATACAATTATTAGAGATAAAAATGCTGATATACCAGAAGCTATAACTAAACTATTACCACTTGTTTCATCACTATTATTATTATTATTATTATTATTATTATTATTATTATTACGAATGCCAACACTTGGACGATTATAATCACTTGGTATTGACAATTGGTCGGTTCTATCGTCTGCGACCTCGTAACCGCAACAGCAACAGTTGTAACAAGACATCACGACCAACTGTCGTTTTTATTTCGTCGTTGCATTCCTGTTAAAATATAAAAATAATAAATATATATTATTAAATATTTAATTGATATATTTATTAATTTATATTTTATGATAATATATTATTTTATTTAAAATGTATTAATTAAAATGTATACACACTTGGATGCGTATCACATAGTGATGAGTAGTTGATTTTGTTTTTGGTTTTTGTTTTTTATAGATGAGTGAATGATGAAAATTTTTTTATTGTCCGTGATAGTATAATTCAACGTATTTTTATAATTTTTTAATTAATATTTAAATATTGAGTTGTGTGCTCGTTGCTTTTTGTTCCACATTCTCACTTTGTATTTTCTCTATATGATAAATTAACAGATAAATAAAAGTTAAATATGTTGGATAAATGTTATATGGTAGATATAATTTATTATTTATATATTTTTTTTTTTTTTTGTTCAACTATTTTTTATATTTTTTTCTGTACTGGTTGTACGTTAACGATAATGGTTTTGGTTTTACGATCATACAATTGAGGAGGATGAATGTGGCGACTATTGCAACGGAGTCTTTTAAATCACATCCAATAAATTTTATTGTTTCAGATAAAAATAAAAGGAAGAAAAAATAAGGAAAAACAAAATAAAAAAATATATATATGTATAAAACAATTCACAAAATCCATTCAAAAAAAAAAAAAAAATAAAAAAATTCATTCTCTTCGTTTATTTTCATTTTATTCCTCAAACAAAAAAAAAAAGAAAAAAATTTTTTTTTTTATTATTCTATTCTTTATATATAATTATATTTAATATCGATGACAAAGTTGAATTTATAAATTGCAATATACAACTGCAAAAAATTAATCAATCTCTTTTTCACTCTGTAGTATCACAAAGTGCTGAGTGTTGTGATGAAAAGTCCATTGCTACTTCTTTAATCCAACTCCCTCTATTCACCCAATTCTTTCCTGTCGCTTCTTATTTTCCATCTCTTTTATTTCTTCTTCACTTTCTTTCTATGTTTCAATTTTTGTTTTTTTTTTTTTCATCTCCCTTGCTCATGTCTCGTGACATGCGATTGCCTTTTACTTTAATTCTCCCTTTCTTCTCTTCCACTTGAACATTTCTCAAATCCATCTTACATCTCAACACACCAAAAAAAAAAATCTAGCGCAGTTACATTTACCCTCATTCCCATACCATTCAACCAACTGGTGGATATTCTCTCTCATTCGAGTCGATTCTATATCATGAACGATGGGGCTTCTATTTCACGGTATTATCGAGACGTGAGCTTTGACCCGACGATATCGATTCTCACCATTTTCACCAATGGTGGGTTATATACAATTGGATACTCTCTCTTGTGCTGCTTACAATTTCCCATCCTTAGAATTTTACACGTGATTTCATTCATTATTTTTCTATATTCACTTTTATATAACACCAAAGGATTTACACTTATATCCAATTTATTAAATTTTCCACGTATAAATTTCAAATTTTATAACTGAAAATTTTTACATAATCATAAAATATATTTTTCATATTTTCTATTCATCTCTCACTCACTAGAGTTATAAAAAAAATAATAATATTAAATACATCACAACGTAAAATTTAATAAAGAGCAAAATATAAATATACATACGTGTGTGTAAATATATAAAATTATTTATATATTATATATATTTAGATAAACACCAGGTGGAATAATCTTTCTTGCGTCGTTCCACATGTCTTATCAATCACTGTCTACGATGGATGTTGCATGAAGATGTAATATGGGATGATGAGGGAATTCAAGTGCGAGTGAGGATGAAGAAGTGTATGAGTATAGAATAGATTAATACATTTACACATAAATATATATATATATATATATATATAATGGAGTAATGCTGTAGCTTGTCACACCCCTAAGGCTGTATCTAGATTATCCTGACTCTGCTGATGTACTTGTACATCAATACGTAACATGTTGCAGTTGGTAAATAGTTTTATACTAAAATATCTATAGATTACAGAGTATTAGTGAATATTTTTTGCATTTCTCTTTCTCTCCCTTCGTCTTTTTTTTTTTTTATATATACACACACATACGCAATTTAATTATTTCTGTATATAAATAATAAATCATTTTATTTATTTATTTATTCATTTATTTATTTATTTATTTTTTGCTCATCATTGAATTATTATTTAATTTATAATTGATGAATTGAATATTATTCGGTAAATATTAATATTTTCATAGAAAATATGTATTAATATGATGAATTAAATAAACTGGTATACTGTATATTGTTAAATAAAATGGATTTTTAAATAATTATCATTGCAAATAGAATATACAATTACTGCATATATATATGTATAATCATTCGTTGCTAATTGCAATCAATTCCTGGTGCTCGTTAACGCGACAACAAAATTACGGGCTCTATTAAATTAGGGGAAAGGACCGAGTCCTTTGTTGAAGAGGATTCTACGTTGGCAGGTGTTGCGAAAGGACGACTACTAAAGCCTTCTAGATTGATAAAAGCGACTGTGAGACAACAGTATTAATGCTCCTGTATAGGTATAATATATATCTACTCATACCTACTACTTTATATTATATTAAAACAAATGATTTTGAATTAAATTTTGAACGCAGTCGTAATTTGTGAGAATTTATGTGTATATTATTTAATTAATAATAATACAACACTTGATTATTATTAAATTATGTTATTAACACGATAAATAATAACGTATTTTTTATATTAAATTTGATAATAATACAAGAAAAATTTTATTTATATTTATATTTGTGATTTTTTCGTTTTTTTTTTACTGTATTTAATTGTATGAAGAAATTAAAAAATATTCCAGTAATTAATGACGAATATTAAATACATTTTGAGTTCTAGGGGTTTGTTAATTTTACTGCAAATCATCGTAGTCACCGTCTACGTTATTGCATTTGCCTTTTGACATCGTAGGATATTCGAAATCGTTTATATTTCGACGAGAATTATATATATATATATATATAATCTTTTAGTTTCCGTCTCGCGTGAAGATGTGCGCAGACGAAGATGAAAATGAAAAGTAAAGGGAAATCGGTTAAATATACTCTTGGCACACTAAGCAAAGATGAATCCATACAAAAAAAAAAAAAAAAAAAAATTATATATATGTACATATACAACTTTGAAAATATATTTGAATATAATTTGTTTACTGAGTAAAAGTTTATTTCTTTGATAGTACGAAAATACGATATTTTCTAGAATAAAAAATAAATTGTAGAGATGAATTTCAAAGTAAAGTGACACACAACCACAAACATAAAAATATACGTGTACATAGACATATATTTATACATATTTATTCGTATATACTTGAACGCGAGTACACGTGAAAGTCACAAAATACGTTCAGTAGAATAATACCAGTTTATGTCAGACACTATGGCCATGACCATTTTGTCTTTGGACGGTTTTCACATTGTTCAAATATATTATATATATATATATAGAAGTAGTTGTAAAACACAAAACAGATGAACAATACACAATATATAAACTTACATTCCGTATTGTTTAATTTATTCTTAGAAAATATTACGGTGTGGGGATTCATGAGAGAATCACTAAGTGAATTTCTATGTGAAAGAATTTATATAAAACATTTCTATACTATTTTTTTTTTTTCTGAATCACGGATTTGAGATTTCAAGAATAAATTAACTTGCCAGACTACATATATATATATATAAGTGTATGAATTTACGTGTCCTTATTTAAAGCAAAGGGTGAGAAATAATGCATCTTCAAAAAGTACATTTAGTTGTGAACTTTGTGATCATGATAAATTACTTTATATAAATACATTTGAAAATTTATTTAAATATATATGAATAATATTCACTGAACATTCATTAAATATTTATTTTTAATACATATAAATATAAATAATAAAATAAAAATCTGAATAAATTATCACATCATGCGAATACATAAATTTCAAATAAAAAAAAATTTTTTAATTAATTTTGTTTTTTATAAATATAAAAATATAAAAAATATCCACGATGCAATGTGAGCCTGTGCATATGCAAGATATAACGAGGTACACATGTCTATTGACAATATAAGTGGGAGCGAGTAAGAAAGCGATAGAGAAAAAAAGTGGAAGAGGGAAAATAAAAGAGTATTGGGGGTGAGTTGTAAAGTTCTGAGAGGTTGGAGCACGGTCCAAACACTAACTATTCTCGTTTGACCCTCTTCTCGTTTGTGATTTTATTTCCACGCTGTTACAACGCTCCTACTTCAAGAGTACCCACTCCTATTTTCAACTATCCACTGGAGACACATTGCAATATATATGATATTTATGTTAATATATATATATATATGTGTGTGTGTGTGTGTGTGCAATATGATCGTTATACGTTATGCGATATAAAAATTTTTACTTGATATCAACGATACAGATTTTATGATATGACACGTGCTCAAGAAGAAAGAATTGCACCGATATGTGTATGAAATATTTTTGTATCTACACATTTATACACGTGCAATGAAGAAAAAAAAAGAAAAAAAAAAAAAATAGGAAGCAGAAGATGAAGAAGAAGAAGAAAGAGAAAAGACGTGTGTTATTTATGTGTGCGTGTGTACATGTGTGCCTAGTTCAAAGTCTCCTGGGCAAGACGATGCTGTGAGGCGTATGGGATTACGACTTCCTTCCTCATGGTCCATGAATTGCAAAGCATCGTCGTCGTCTTCTGCGTCTTCGGTGTTGTCTCTGTTTCGTTTATATTCAAAGATTCACGTCGTCATTGTTGTCATCGCTGCATTGAACTCGCTATTTCTTTTTCTATTTTTTTTTTTTTTTTTTGATTTTTTTCTTTTTTTTTCATTCTTTATCCACTTTTTCACTCTCTTTTTTTCTCTTGCCTTTGATAGTGCAGTTGGATTTTTCAAAGAAAGAATAAATAAAACGATGGGGTGGCAAAAATGTCGACCGCACGAGTCGACACATCGCGCGAGTTTTTATTTATTTATTTATTTATTTATTTATTTATTTATTATCAATTTTTTTTGTTTGTTTTTTTTTTTTTTTTTTTTTCATCACGCCATTTTTGCTTATTTTCACTGTTATCATCACCGCAAAAATTCATTCCTATACGTACCGACAATGGCGAATATAAATAAATACGTGAATGTATGAAATTTTTAACCTGATGTTTATTCATTTTAATTTATTCACTTTTTTGTTTTGTTCTTTTTTTTTTCAACTCTTTTATTTTCGAACTCTTATTTGCGTATTACTCGTATAAAGTGAAATTTAATAAAGTGAATTTTTTGTTTTTTTTTTCGTCATTTTCTTTTAGAAAACTTGATAGTACATTTTTCTTTCTCTTTTCTCCTTTTTTTTTTTTCAAATTTCATTTCTTTCAGTTTTTGTTTTAATATCTCACATAATTTATATATACGGAATTTTTTAATAGTGCAATGTTTAATAATCTACTAGAATTTTGTGTAAACACTCGTGGAAACGTATAATTGTAAGAAAAAACATAAAAATATATATATGAAAGTATATAAAAGTGAGTTAGTGTTTTGTAAAGTGATATAAATTTAATGAGTTACGGATGGTGGAAATAACTAATGCGGTTTCATAGGTAAATTGAAAATATCGTATGGTATGTAATACTAATATTATTATTGCTATCCCATAGTTACCGTGTACTTTGATATTAAGCAATAAATTTGGTGATTCAACCCACACCAATTTATTTATCACTCTCTCACCCTCCCTCTCTCTGACTCCCAATCTCTTCTCTACCGTCACACACACACACACACACACTCACTCACGTAAAATAATAAAAATTTTACACATGATCAAAACCAATTAATAATTATTCCACAATCAATTGATTAAATATATTATTATTCAATATATTAAATGACTGTCCTGTTGTTTCATCTCGTAAAATTAATTTTTTAAACATTTATATATTTATATAAATAATAAAATAAATATAAATATAATATATACAAACGTGTGAGTTTGTCGCATGTTCTCGTGTCACGAGGTTTGAGCAAGCGCTTTACTCTCACATTCAAATTTTACATGAAACATAAAAAAAAAAAAAAAAAAAAAATCATCAGAAATCAAAAATTCATATATACACGAAATAATAGATAATATAATAAAAATATATTGATAAAATTTATATACTGCAATGGACAAATGGATTAATTCACGTATAATATAGAGAGATGAATAATAATAATAATAATAATAATAATAAGAAATACCCTCTTGTGTTTTGTTTCATTCAGTATCAGCTTTGTCAATTTTTCCGAAGAATATTATTTTTCACCACAAATTGTCCAGTCAATTATAAATTTTTTTCCATCTATCAATGTATAAATAAATTCATATTTATAATTAACCGTAAAACTTTCACATTAATATTAGATATCTGAAAAAAAAGGAAAAATTATAAAAAGAAACAAGAAAAAAAAAAAAAAAAAAAACTACACAGCCACAAAAATAATAATACAAATTTTTTATTATTCGAAAATTTGATTGATAATTTATCAATCAATATTGTGCAATATAAATTTATCGATGTTAAAAAATATTTTATACGGAGGAAAAATAAAAATAAATAAATAGACGAAAAAAAAAAAAAATAATAAAATGAAACAAATTTTTTTTTTCTCAAATCAATTAAATAAATGAATAAATAAATAAATAAATAAATATATCTGATTATATTTATATTACAATTGAGAAATTTATGCGAGAAAAAAAAAAGAGTGTTTGTAAATGAGAGAGAGAGAGAGTTGCTCGAGTCAACCAGTGAATTCGACTGCCGGTCGACGCCCGGTCGTCGTAGTCATCGCACCACCCGCGCCAACCAACCACCACCACCACCACCACTGTGAGATACCACCACTGGTTCTGTGCATCCAACACACCGTGTAACCCTGCACTCTCTCTCTCTCTCTCTCTTTCTCTTCTCGCCCTTTACATATCCACAACCTCTCCCACTCCATTCTATCGCATCTACAACAGCTTCTCTCCTCCTTCTTTTCTCCCTCTCATCCATCCCCCACCAACCCCACGAATCCGTTGCTTACGACTCTGAGAACGACAGCGCCACCTGTACTGTGTGCTCCCTCGACGCAGAGCGCAACTAACGTTGTACTATAAGGCTAAAACTATATATACAACGATATACCAAACAAAAAAAAGCGTAGTCTGCCACACGATCGTTCCACTTTTACATTTTCACCAATAACTCCAGGACGTTCTTCCCGTATTCTTCCAAATGCAATACCCACCCCATATCCAAACTTTCTCCTCACTTATATTTCCTATTCCCTGACAGTTTATCCATGTGTATATTTTTATTATTATTAATATTATAATAATAATAATAGTTATTATTATTTATTTATTATTATTTTTTTTTCATTAATTTTCATGGCTCTTCTGTTACTTTTTTTCACGTAAAAATGTATTAATACACTTTGAGTTAAAATATACACAAATGAGAAAGTTGAATCAAAAACTTTATTATATATATATATATATATAAATTGTTATTATTATTTATTTTTTTTCTTTATCTTTATTTGTTTGACGTTATTACACTGAATATTAATTCCATCCACTTTCTGTCTCGCAGTACTTTTTATATTATTGTTTTTAAAATTGTTTGAGTTTGAAAGAAACTGTTGTAAAGTACCTGTTGGCTCTTGCATTCTTTCATTAGAAAAATAAACATTTCCACATATATCTATATATATATATATATGTGTGTGTTTTTATGTGTGTGTGTGCGTGTATGTAAAAGGGAAGTAAACAAAGTTATTTAGTAAACGCACAAAATGAGGTACAACGTATCTCATTCCATTCAGTTTAGATGAACTTCCGTAATACAACGTCTTTATGGTAAAATTTATTTAATGATAAAACTTAGTGAGACAAAAAAATATTATGTTTTGTTGTATAATAAATAAAAAATAAAAAAAATTATATATATTTATCATGATTTTTTCTTTTGTTTATATTTTTTTTTTTATGTCGAACTGTGTCAATTATCATTAGAAACGCAAAAAAAAACAAAAAAAAAAAAGAAGAGGAAAAAAATTATTGTATTTATGGGTGAAGAATAAAAATAAACTCCTGTCAAAGTGCCAGTATAAATTATCATCATTTGAAATGATTCAAATATTTTTTTTTAATTTTTTTTAAATATAAAAAAAAATTTTTTTAAATTATTGGATATAAAAAATATGGATTTATTCTTATTTTATTTTATGAATGAACTGAAATAAATAATAATTGAATATTTAGTTCAATTGAAATATCACATTTTCATTCATTAAGTTCAGTTTATTATGGTATATACAAGCAAATCATTGAATTTTATTCCTTCAACTACAATATTGTCGATATATATATAATATATACGTATAAAAGATATGAATGAATGAATATAGACTTTGACGTAATAAAGTAATAATATTTTTCTAACCCACTCACAGTTTTAAACAAATACACAGACACACACATATGATAGTAACACGCGTTCATGACATGACGTGTTTTCTTCATCGACTCCCTACATAAAATCGCTCATCATCCGTGACACCATCTACTCTATATATATGATATGATATTATTCTTTCTCACTTACTCCCCCTCCTCCATTTGTAATTTTCTTGACGTTTATATTGGCATCTTTATTTTTACACGTTGGAAAAATACATGACTGTCTTTGTCTCTTTGATATTCGCGTCATCAATTCCACCACTCCTCCTTCTATACCAATATTTTTTTCTCTCTTGCTCACACTCATTTTCTCGTTCATGGCCAAGTTACGACCTTCCCTCTCTTGAATTTGCTCAACTAACTGATGGATATATAGTACTATATGGCGTGAGGAGACTGTAGTCGTGTTTCCACTCAGTATAACTAAACTGTACTGTGAATTTTATCACACTTTTTTGTCCCAGTCCCCCAGTGTTGCACTAACTTCACTGTGGTATAGTTGGTATTCTCTGTGTTTAACCTTAAATATTTGGTAGGTATCGATATGTGTATATATATTTTTATTGTTTAAATAATTATTAATCTATTAATATTATATATAAAATATAAATGTGTTTGATATTAAATTTTTTTTTTTATAAATTTTCTAATGTTTCACGATGTTTTTAATATTAAAACGCAATTTATTTTATATATTTTGTGTCATCATAATTACTGTAGTAAATAATATGTTTTTTATTTTTTATTATCATATCTGTATGTTATTTGGATTTATTATATATGATTATGAATAATTATTAAATTATAAAATTATTTTTTAGGTATTAATAATAGTTATGATATGAGTTGTAACAATGATAAATAATTAATTGAAGATGATGAAGAAATATATTGTAGATTTAAATAAGCGGATACTTGAGACTGTAAAGTCAACTATGGATTACTTAAGTTACACGTTAAATTTATTACGATATTATGATGTTCTAATTAGTCGATGCAATGTATTGATACTGAATGCATATCTATATCTCGGTAATTTGTGATTCATATCAATAATTTATCTACATATGTATACATACAGTGTATAACACATTGCTGGTTTTGGACAATAGGGTATTTCCATTGATCGACGTGAGTTGAAATGATTTATATTCTATTTGATGTAGATGCAATTCAGTTGCATTAATGTGACGCATATATACGCATTGGATATTGTCTTTATGTGCTGTTTCCTATGATTGTATATTTTTATTCTGATTTTTTTTTTGTTTTCTCACGTTATTGATGATATTCAGTGAAGCAGAAAAATTAAATATGATCATGGTACACTTTTTTTTTCTGTTTGTTTTGTGTATGATTTTTATTTACGTTTACATAAATTATGCAAGCAGTGATTAAATATTATATACTTTAATTATTTGTCATTGACGTTGGTGAAAATTGCGGGAAAAGTTTTATGCAATATTTTGAAAATATATATATATATATATACATATTTCAAAGAAAAAAATGTTTATATTTATTTAATATACATATTAAGTTAATTGTGAAATATTTATATTGAATTGGTACACAGTGATAATTTATAAACACAATAATGTTCAATTGGAACGCAGTATATTTACAAATACGAAAATTTACGAATTTGCTATGCAAACAAATTTTTATTCTGTTTTTGTTTAACTTTATAAATATACTCTTATATATATATATATTTTTTTTTTTTGGTTTGGACATAACTCTGGTATTTATATGTATAAACAATAGTACCAGTGAATTTTGCGGTCTGTGTCCACACCATATGACACAACTCTATATAAATACACACATCGCTACATATATATTATATACTTATATATACACATTGTCCATGGCTACATTTCGACAGAATATCAGTAAAATTATTGCTGTTAAAAATGAATGTGCAAGCTGGCGCGTTATTCCTTCAGGCAACAAATAATCCCGGGCCAAATATATTTTCTAACATTGTAAAAACTCACGATTCTTCTTTTTTTTTTTTTAATATTTTTTTTCTTTATTTTTTTTATTTTTTACTCTACCAATTTATTGTATAAAATAAATATATTATTATTATTATTATTATTTATCAATATTATTTTTTTTGTTTACAGAAAATGAAGCGAATTGTTGGTGGTATTGGTCTCCTCAGTGTTTTCGTTATGTGTATGGGCATAGTCAATGCTGTCCCCTACTCGAGTAAGTATCAAGTACATATGTATATGTATTTTTATATATATGTATCAAATATATAGCATCATTTTATGACAATGGGCTTTTGAAAGTAGCCTGGGGTTTGGTGAAGGTACCAAGATAAGGACCCTCTTGTACGTACTCTGGGTCACTTCATTTTTGCCAAGCTCAGTGTGTGTTTGGTTACAATCACACATATATATATATATATATATATATATACATATTTATCTACTGCTCCTTGAAAATGAATTGGCAATTCTAACGGTCTATCCAACCTCTATCTTTTTTCTTCTTACAATTTTTCTATTTATTCTCAGTCTCACTTCAACCATCTATATATGATCAAGTTGTGTGTGACACATACTCTCTCTCTCTCTCTCTCTCTCTCTTTCCCGCATTTTCCCTTTCCCATTTGCCATTTCAACTTGTCATCTTATTTGGTTTTATACTGCCACAAAAATTACATTATTCTTTTTCACAATGTCCTTTGGTGACAAGGCCATATCGCAATAAAATTCCAAATTATTTCGAATATTTATTTATTCATTTTTTAATTTCAATATTTTTATTCGATGTATATATTTGTTTATATTTATGATTAAATAAAATTGTGTTTATATGTTGAAATATATACACCTGTTGCACACAATTTTCATTTGAGTAATTAAAATCTCTTGACGCACAATAATTGCACAAGTGTCCATGATATTATTACTATTTGTATTTACATATACTTATATATAAGTGTATGAGTGTGTCTCTTAATAAATAAAAACTTAAATTGTTGGCCTGAATTCATTTTTTTTTTCTTATTGTTTTTTTTTTTTTTTTTGTGATTTCCGTTTTGCTTTATCTTGTCAGGAAATAGAAAAGTAAATTATATATAGTTTCGACCTTATTGGTTCAATGATTTCTATGTGAATGTCACAATATTTTATATCGAGGCAACTTGTGATAATTATATTTGAGTGTCAATCGATGAAAGTGTGATAAAGGGCAAATTAACCACGAATGAAGTGATGAAGAAATAAAGTAATAGAGAGCGGTTGGCATTAGGGTATTGAAATAAAATTAATTGTCAATGACGATATTTCAATTTATTATGATAAAATATTTTTCTGTTAACGTCACTTTTGTTACACTTTAATAAGCATTAAATAATAGTGATCGATATATGATGACGTGAAACAAAGTGCATAGATATTTATAGATGAAAAAAAATAATAAGAAAAAAAAAAATTTATTATAATAATAAAAAATAAAATAATCAGGCAACATCAAAAGATATATATATAGAAATATTTAATAATAAAAAATAAAAAAAGAAAAAAAAATATATAGAAATTATGTCGATGACATTTTAAAGAAGAATATTTAAAAAAATATATTTCAAGTATATAATATAAAACTATTCTCTTTTAGTTCATGATAAGTTGTGAGATGAAAGCTCTGTAAATTTTTTTTTTTTTTGATGAGTTAAATGTGGCTTTTTTACAGTATATATATATCATATGCTGGAAAAAAAAAAAGTTTTTTTCTTTCTCTTCAACTTTTTATTTGTTCATTTGGTTGAAATTTTTTAATGATTTGGATTACTTGGACGATTTCATCTATTTTATCTATTTATTTTTCAGAATACGGTAGGTCTTGCAAGGATATTGGTTGCAGGACTAATGAATTGTGTGTAATGGAAACAGATCCTTGTACTATTTCATCACGTGGTAATTGTGGCTCATATCCAACTTGTAAAAGATCAGAAGATTCGACTGGTAAATATAACACAATATAAAAATTATTTTATTTACATTATACTCTTTATTATTATTTAAAATTTTTTTTTTTTTTTTTTTTTTGCATAAATGCATAAATTTATTTGTATGTTATTGGACAGGTTTGAGTTGCACTACAAAAATATGTCCCCCTGGACAATATTGCAAAACTGTTAATGGTAATTCAATATGTGTCAATACTTCTCCAGATCTCGGTGAGTAAATTTATTGTATAATTATTATTGTGCTATATTTATCCACCATTTATCATTTTTACTGTAATTCAAATATTGCCGCTTTTATTTTTATTCATCCATTAGTAAATAACGAATGTACTATTGAGAGATTGGTTGAGCACTGATAAAACTACAACTAACAGGATATTTATATTTACAAACAAGAAAAATATATAAATACATTTTTATATTTTTCAATATTTTCCTCGTTTAAACGAGCATAAGCTCATGTGAACTCATTCTGTTATTGTTTTATGAATCTCTCGATCGACCCCGCGTTGTCGATTTTGTTCATTTTTGTTTTTTTTTTTTTTCTGAATTTTCATTTTTATTATTATTTTTTTTTTCAAACTACCTAGTCGTGTCCACTTAATGTACGTGAATGTATGGCAATGCCTGTTATCGTAAAAGCTTGAACAAACCTTCAACCTGTACCCGCATCGCGTCCCTACGGGTCGTTCTCCCCAGTGCTTCGCCTTTTTCTCAACTCGTTATGTACACCAACTACCATAGTATAGAAGTTATATTCACTGTGTATATAGTGTGTTTATATATAAATATATATATGTATATATGTGTGTGATGCACTCTATGTACACTGAGTACTTTTGTACGGGGGGAGTTTTACACACCTTCCGTCGATCATCGCCACTTCTCTCATGCTCTCTCATTCTTCTCAACCCCTGAACTATATCCAGAGACCTATACTCGATATTCACTATGCACTTTTTACGTCACACTCTAACACGGTAATAAATATATATATGTACATATATTTTTTTTTTTTTGTTTCATCCTATTCACTACAAAAATATGAAAATGAAAATATAGAAAATGGATTTATTCTCGTTTTTTTTTTCTTTCTTTTTAATTTAATAAAAATTGATGAGTTTTTTTCTAGATTATTTATTTCGTTTTTTTTTTTTTCATCTTTTTTTTTTATTCTTTTATTTATTTATTTATTTATTTATTTATTTTTTTTTTTTTTGGTGATCATTTCGATGTAGTGGATTTTCATTAGTTGTAACTTCAAAGGTGAAAATACCGTTGGTTGTGATGTACGCATTAGGCATTTAGGTTTTTTTTTTGTTTTGTTGAAGAGAAGTGTGGGGGAACTGCAGGCGTCGACTAACGGGCGCCTCTATCCTATTTATCGTTTTACAAATTAACCTTTTGCTACCTTACGCCTGAAATACTTTTACCAGTGTGGTCTACAGGATTCACGTGTAATCCACACTCATTCTTTTCATCTTTTTCTCTTGGTTCCCCGATTCCTTTGTACTTCACGCTGGTTTTCACTTCAGTTAGTTAGTGTCGAGTACACATTATCCACCTACTCATATCCATCATATATTCACATTTTATTTTATCCCTACAGTGCCCAATTTTCTTTCATGTTTTTCACGTTTTTACATGGGGTTGGAAGAAATAATGTTGGTTAACTGCAAAGCATTTTCTCACTTATCTTCCTATTAATTTAATAACAAAAAAAAAATAATAATAATAATTATAATAAATAATGAATAATAACAAAAGAAAAAATCATTACAATAATGATTTTTTAATTTTTTTTTTATAATCGCATGACAGGTGGTGGCTTTTGTTGATTTTTTTTTTTTTTCTTCTTTTCGTTTTTATCTAGAGGTGGTGGTATATTGGTCTTTTGATGCACTTTAAAAAAAATATTATTCGCATGTTACACTATTTTATTCCAACACAAAACCACTTTAAAGCACTCGTTATTATTATTTTTATTATTTATATTTATTCTTCTATATTTGTGTGACGCACTACATCAAGTATATTAATATTTACGAATTTATATTATAAAATTTTTATAATGCAGTGATGTATTCAATGTTTTTTGGTATGCGTATATAGATTTAAATATTCGTGATTATTATATATATATATAAACTCGTTTAATCTTGATTGGACATTAGATTCAATAAATAAAAAAAAATATATATATATGAGGATCGTTGTTTTATATGCGGATGTGTGTGATGATTGATGTCAATTAAATCAATTAAATGAAAACACACGAGTATTTGGACGAAATAAATTTTCCAGAATTCGAGTCGGCTGGCGTTTCTTCAGTGAATGGTCATCGTATTGATGGTGATATAAATCAAAATCAAAATGGTGTATCACATACCAATGTCAATCCCTATTCAAATGCCAATGCACCACCGCTTGATCATCATGATACAGGATCTAACATTCATACGTCCAATACTAATTTTGGACTTGGATATCCACCTGATCCAAATCATTCAGGAATTTATCCACCGAATTCGGGAATATATAATAATGGTCAGGGTGTTGATAAATATGGTTATCCAACGAGGAATCGTATGCCACAACAGCCTGGATTAAATCAACCCGGTGGTTATCCACCTTACAATAGCAATTATCCATTACATCCAACTAATCAATTACCAGGAAATACATATCAATATCCAAATAATCGATACAATAATCGTAATCACAGTACAACTATTGGATTTAATATGATAACTCTTGGATTAACTATTTTTGCTGTTCATTTAATTAAAAAATATCTGTCGTGATGTGATGTTGGATCACTGTGACTGTTGTGCGCTTTTTAATTTCACCTTCATGCACGATATCGTGTACGTGCAGTCATTCTTTTAACACAATCTCACAATCTCACAATTTCATTTTATTTTATTTTTTTTTTGTTTTGTTTTGTCATTCACTATTTTTTACCATGGACACGTGAAATGAAAACAAAAATAGAACACAAAGATAATCTCGCTAATTGAATGAAGTACGAGATTAGATCTAGAACCGTGAATGATAAATATTTTATATTTTATATGATAACTTTTATTGAAAATTTGAATTTAATTGATAATTTTATATTTATTTTTTTCTCTTTTTATTTTTATTGGGTTTTTTTTTTTGTTTAATTAATTTTAACGAGTGTTGAGAAGTGATTGGGATGTTTAACATAAGAAAAATCTCATCGATTGAATATTTATATATTAATATTTATTTAACTAGGCTACTAACTAAAGTATTTTCTTATGTTGTTATGTCAACCTCAACATGTCGAGTTCAAGTTCAATTGATAAAATGGATGCTGGTACTGTTAATGCATGATCTTCCGCAATTTCGTATGCCCACAGGGTCATTACGAATGTCGTTACAATTACAAATATTAACAAATCGAAAATGGATTGTATACTGAAAATAATTTTATATATATAAGAATGAATTTTTGCCTTACAATTAAATCTTCCGTCCCCCGATGTAAATATACTGATATATATTATATACAAACAACAACAACAAAGAAAAATATCAAATTTTCATAATAACTCCTATCCACATATATACAATTATTATGTATAAATATATAAATATATATACAATGTGTCTATTTATTTTTATATGTGTACAGTTATCAATGTAAAAAATACGTTGATTTTTAATAAATAATATGATTTTTTGTGTATTCAATCTCTGAGATAATTGATAAAGAATAAAAATAAAGAAATTATCAAAGATACGGAAAATGTTGATTTAAAAAAAAAAAAAAAAATTCGTGTCACTTGTACTCATGTTATCTCGTGAATATATTTATTCCAGAAATTTTCTGACATATTATAAATAAACTTTGCTCTTCAAACAAATGCTATCTTACGGTTATCTAATGGTCAAATTATTTCATCACATTAAAATATAATATGTGGCGTATATTCAAGTTCGTATATTAATTCTTTTTAAATCGATAAAATAATAT
The DNA here is from genome assembly GCA_963920625.1 of Dinocampus coccinellae. Lineage (NCBI taxonomy): Eukaryota > Metazoa > Arthropoda > Insecta > Hymenoptera > Braconidae > Dinocampus > Dinocampus coccinellae. Next base: position 1,465,819 of record OY987186.1, read on the forward strand.
TATTACTCTGAATAAAATAAAAGTATAAATAAATTGATTGTTTATATACATAATATATAAATGTGAGAACTCAATATCAACAGCTCCTGCAGCACGAAGACCGAATGGTAGACGACAACGACCTGCAGTTGTGATACCAATTCAACCACCAACTCCACCACCAAGATCATCATCGTCTGGTTATGGTGGCCGTTATCCAAGTAGTCACGGTAACTCTATAGGAAATCGTGATCCACTACGAAATTATGGATACACGGATAAAAATGGTGGAGGATCTGGAGGACGAGCAAAAAATTCTGGTGGCTCAAAGGGCAAGAAAAATTATTACAATACTCATGTGTCAACAGACAATTATGGAAATCGAGTTTGGACATTTTCTGGTTGATTAACTCAGAGAGTTGAATGGTTTTATATAATTTTTGCAAATCAATAATTATATAATAATACGCACAAGAATATATAATAAATCTCTATATATATACATGTATTTTATAAGTAATCAGGGAATTATTGTCCTTCTTGAAAAAAAAAAAGAGGAAATAATTTTTTTTTTCTTATGATAATTAACTGAAATTGCTTCATTTACCCGTGTCCTTGAGTCGAAAACGAAGATTATGTAGTGCCTTCGTTAATTGCAATACTAATTATCGAGACTAATGTATAAGGATATAAATATACACGCATAAAATTTCTATTATTCATTTTCTTTCTTCCAGTGGCTATTGTATATTAAATTAAATCCCACTGTACTTATGTGAGCATGTTAAACAAAAAAAAAAAAAAAAAACACAAATATAAACGTACAGATATATGTACGTGATTATTCATTTAATATTAAAATATTAATATTTTATCATAATCCACAAAGTTTCCAGCCTGTAAATACAGAAACAAAAAACAAAAAAACAAAAAATAAAATAAAGCATGCAGCTTATTAAATTAATTTTTATTATCTGTGTCCTGTACAAACTTGTCATGTTTTTCATAGTTATTTGTTCATGCTGGCATGAACTAAAAGCGGCGTATGAATACCGCCGTGGGTTGATAATAAATATCATCATGTCGTTCTCTTGATACAGCATGCAGTGGGTATTTATTCGTTAATAAAAAGCAAAAGAAAAATATTGTTCAAATTAGATATGGACGTATTTGCAGAATATGATGGAGGTGATAATACAGATATGCTACGACGTCAGAATACGGATTTTGAAAGCTCCAGTGGAACATCTGGACACACATCATCAAAATCAAACTCCAATAGTTCTGGATATCCTTCAGGGTCTGGTTATCCATCCTCTAGTAATTCGGGCTATCCGTCTGCGCCTGTTGATGACTCGAGGAGGACAAATTCATATCCGGTCAATTCTGGATATCCAGCGGGTTCAGGTTATCCATCATCAGGCAGCTCGGGATACCCATCATCAGGTAAATCAGGATATCCATCATCAGGCAGTTCTGGATATCCATCGTCAGGTAGCTCGGGATATCCATCATCAGGCAGTTCTGGATATCCATCATCAGGCAGTTCAGGATATCCATCATCAGGCAGTTCTGGATATCCATCATCAGGCAGTTCTGGATATCCATCGTCAGGTAGTTCTGGATATCCTTCAAGTGAATCCACGAGGAGAACAAGTTCCAGTAATGTCAATGCTGGCTATCCAAGTTATTCTAATCAGCGAAATCAGTATCCTCAAGGTGGAAATTCATATGGTGGTTATCCTCAAGGTGGATATTCTCAAAATGGATATCCACAAGGCGGTTATTCACAAGGTAGATATCCCCAAGGTCAATATCCACAAGGTGGTGGTTATCCAGAACAATATAATTCACAATATCCTCAAGGGGGTTATTCACAATATCCACAACAACAAAAAAAACCAAGTATAACGGATCGAATTACGGATTTTGCAAAAAATCTCGCTTCTCGAGTTATCACTCAAACAGTTATTGATAAAGTTGTGGGTAGAAATTAATTATTATAGATTTGAAAAATTATTATTTTCATTATATAATTGAATAAAAAAAAAAAAAAATCTGTTTTTAGCTTTTATTATTATTCAATTGAGACATAATAATTTTAAAATTGAACAAAATAAATTGTAGAAATTTAATGTTACTTGTGAATTTATTTAACAAAAAAAAAAAAAAAAAAACAAAATGAAAAATTATATTAATCAATAAAATTGGAATATAAATGAAATGATGTTGATCTTCAATATTTATTCGGAAAGTCTTTTTGATAAATTAAGATAGGAAAAAAAAAATAGATAAAAAATATCTGAACAAGGTGAGAATTAATAAAAATGAAATAGTCTAATGGAAAAAAGGGACACACAGGGATTTGTGAATCTGATTCTTCTGCTGTGGGCAATACTGATTGAAGTGTCACCAAGTTTTTGTCCTTTATATAGGCATTGTTAAATTAAATTTCCTTCAGATAGATATCGCACAGCTAGCGATGCCTTTCACTATCGTATATTCAATCATTGATTTGTCTTCCTTTGACTTGCAATATAAAAGAAAAATCAGTAGAAATATAAAATGAATAAGATATTATTATATAGACAATGATAAAAGTGCACATTATTATCTTGCAATCACGTATTCTTCTCAGTAACTCTTTTCATACATCTGATAATATTATGCAAATTTTCTATAAATCTCAATGAATCTGACAAAGTGTATATATAATACAAAATTTATCTAAAAATCCGTCATATACAATATATACAAATTACATTACTGAATAATTTTGAAGTATAAAAAAATATTAAACTATTTATTTGACATAAAAATTAAATTATCCAATATATTTTACTCAATTTTTTTTCTCTTTCATTTTTTAATTTATTCAGTAATATTCTAAAATTATTTTATTTTTATTTACAATGACATTCTGGATTAGCACCGGTCGGTAAACAAAATTTTTATCAGATAACAGAGTGTCTAGCGGTAGAGAATTTTCATGTGCAATTGATGTCAATGAAAATATTTTTAAATATTAATGACCGTAAGTAAAATGAAAATTTTTATTTGAAACATTACCGAATGTTGATGTGACTTGGATTAATTTACCAGCTCGTGATCACAGTGACCACGATCAAGATGACGTTAAAATGAATATATATATATATATATATATATTTTTTTTTTTTCCGGATTGTCATGAACGCGCATCACAGAGCGGCGGCGCGGGCGTTAGGATTTTATTCAAAATCAACGCGAACCAGTTGGACGATAACAACTGTACAATCGTCGACGTCATTTCGTCCTCACGCGTCCTGTCGTTAGCATTCTCAAATATTATATTCCTCGGACAACGAGAGTTCATCTTCTCACACGGTAGAGATAACACGTGACAATAAGTGGTTAACAGCCGTGGAATTGTTCATGAAATACACAATACACAATTGTGTTGATAATCGTGCAAGTGACACATTATACATTCACTTTACTACATTCACTCATTCAATTAATTTTATTTTTTATTTCTTTTTTATTTTTAATTCCACATATTAATACATTAATTAAAATATCAATTTATATTTGATCTATTATTATTGGTTTTTTTTTTTCTTTCAATTTTTACAGACCTTTTGTGATTTACGTGATTACAATTCTCATTTTTTCCCATTTATTTTTATTATCATTATTATTATATTTTTTTTTTCTCTCTTTCAATTTTTGTTTTTATTATTGCAATAAAAAAAAAAATTTAAGTGCAGTTATCGGCCGCTACACAGTGAAATACTGACGCGATTGGACGCATAAATCCAATATAAAACAACATTTTATGGACCAATGTTGGACCATCAACATCGAGGTAATAATTCACAACGTATAAAAATAAACCATGTGGAAAAAAAAAAAACAACAATAATAATAATAAAAAAAATGATAACTTGATATAAAAACAATACATAATTTTTATCTTCAAAAAAGTGATGATGAAAACTTACATTCTCCCTATTCTTCATAATAAATTTATTTTCCAAAAAAAAAAAAAAAAATAATAATAATAATAAATAATAATAAATGGAAAACAATAGTAAATGTTATTTAGATAAGCGTTTATATTTGACAATCACACGGATATATAAAGGTAGAATAGGGTGGACCCTTTTGTTATACGACATTGTAGGAAATGCTTTCATCCGGAAATTGGAACGCCAAATACAACGCGTAAGGACAAAGAATATCTTTTGGTTGAGTATTGTTATGAAGTACGATGACGACGCTTTGTCCACAAAACTCCCATGACTATTTTCACCTACAATTTCATTAACACAATTGACATTTATTTATTTATTATTATTTGACTTTATATATATGTATGTATATATACTTTGATGACGTGAAAATTTCGAAATTATTCGATTTATCAGTTTAGATTGTGTAATAATCGTAAAGTCAATTGTCAAAGATTGTGAGATTTTCGGTGTATAACTGTGAAACTGTTGTCAGAGAAATTTATAATCACAAATAAACTCGTTTTCTTTTCATGAGTAGTTTATTCAAAATTAAAATAGTTCATTTAAACAATTATTATTATCTAAATATACATTGATTATTGTCATTTGTAATTATTAGTAATTTTTTTTTTTTTTTTTTTCCTGATAATTCACGATAATGATAGAATTTTTTTTGCGCACTCGACCACAAATTTATTACACCTGAAAGCTTTTACTTTGTCCAAGAGTATTAGTAGATAAGAGGTGAGATAGAGAGAGACAGAATAACTTTATAGAACATGATCAAATTGGAATGTGCTGGAGTAAGCAAATTCGAAAAAATAAAAAAGATCAATGGAATTAAAAAAAAAAATATGAAGAATTGAAATAATTAATTCTGAATGTTTTCAAAGCTGTGAATAATTTTTATTCTCGTTTCTTTTATTTTTACACTTTTTCTTTAATTTCCGTCTATAAAAGAAATCAAACATTTTTATTTTATTTTATTTTATTTTATTTTATTTTTTTTGATTTTTCACAGTACATAAGAGGTTTATTGTATAGCAAAAAATATATGAATGATTCTCATTTACTTTCCAAATCATTTGTCAATGTCGGAAATTACGTGCGTATTGAACACTCTCAATGTGAAGTTTCCCGTGTTTTTTATATGTATATATCTTGTCCTACTAGACAACTCAAACAAAAAAAAAAAAAAAAATTGAGGAAAGAAAAAAAGGGAGAGGAAATAAAAGAAATTGTGGAAGAAAAGATATAAACGAAAAACTCTAATTATCTGTCATGGTTTCACAGGGCGAAACTTTGGCATCATTCAACTTCTCTACTGGATCACATTCAGCGGATCGAGTCATGAGATTGTGTTGATGTAGTTAAAAAGTAAAAGAAAAAGAAAAAAATTAAATAGAATACATACAAAAAAAAAATGTGTGCGGACTTGTTAAGATATAATCCACAGTAATGAGCTTAAAGAAAAGATTGAGATAATTATGAACATTTTTTTTTATTTGTTTGTTTGAATGTTTTTTTTTTGTTTTTGTTTGTTTGTTTTTTTTTTTTTTTTTTCAAGATTTGTTTCAATCTCAAGAACATTGTGTGGCATAATAACTTGAGATAGTGGTGATATACGTTGGAAATTATAACAAGAGCTTAGAATTGTTCAAAGTTTTAATGATAAAACTCTGGGTGATTATTTTACTAAAATATATAAATAAAAACTCCAAGAATATCCAAGTTGAAGAATACAAACATCTGATAATATGGACGGATATCAACTTCAAAATGTGACCCGATGGTGGGAATTATCAAGTATGAATCCAACAAATTGTACATCATCAATGGAATCACAATGTGATGAATTTATGGTACCACCAGATCATGCACTTATTCAACGTGTTGTTAATGTGATTGTACCAACATTTTTTGGTCCAATTGGTATACTCGGACTTATTGGTAATTCACTTGTGGTTATTGTTGTTGCATTAAATCCTGGAATGAGATCAACAACAAATATATTAATTATAAATCTTGCTGTTGCTGATTTATTATTTGTTATATTCTGTATACCATTTACCGCTACGGATTTTATTCTTATGTATTGGCCATTTGGAAATGTGTGGTGTAAAATTGTACAATATCTTATTATTGTCACTGCTTGTGCCAGCGTTTATACCCTCGTACTCATGAGTTTTGATAGGTAAGTTAAATATTTATCTCAATTAATAGTAATAAAAATTTTTATTAAATTTCTTTTCTCTTAAGTTTTTAATTACCAATCAATTTTTGTAGTTTATTATGCAAACAATTAATTATAAAATTCTACGGATACTCTCTCATTTTCAATATGTAAAGACTTATTATTATATTACATAAATGCAGTCTATTTATTGAATGAAAATTAATCAGTTTAAAATAGAATATTATCTCCTATTGCAATATATAATTTGGATGACATAAGTGAAATTTAATTGGAATAAATCTGAATGAATATATTATTGATATTTCTGTACTATCATGTAATCACAGACAATAAAAAAAAAAAAAAAATTAATGATACCCGTATTATTATCATCTTTTGATAATAAAAATATATTATAAATTCATTATTATTTTATATTTATAGAATGAAATAAAAAAGTAAATGATTCTTGAGAATAGACGATAAAACGTTTTTTATTATTCTATTTATTATTATTATTTTTTTCTCTCTGCTTAAATTCCAACAGTAGAAAATTTTAATTATACTGCGTTTTAATTGTAAAAATCGGGAAAAAAATAAAATAACAAAAGTGAATAAGGAATTTAAATTGTATCAACAGGTATCTCGCTGTTGTTCATCCAATCGCTTCTATGACTGTGAGAACAGAGAATCATGCATTTTTAGCAACTTGCATTGCCTGGTTGGTTATACTTACGGCATCAATTCCAGCACTTTTTGTTCACGATGAGGTGAATAATTATTTAATTATAAATTTATCTATTCATGAGCTTCCGGTTCAGAATATAATTTCACTCATAATAATTATTTATAAAATAATATTTACAAAAAAGAAAAAGAAAAAAATCCAAAAAAACTTTATTTGAATTATATAAATTCTGCTCCGGAGGCTCAATATTCATTTTAAATGAGATTCAGTCAATGACACAACTAATCTGTGCAGATTTATTCACCATTTCAGAGTCCTGGCATGCAACTAAATCAAACAGTTTGTAGGATTCGACAAGATGTTAGTTGGCCAACATTTCAACTTACATTTTTTCTTGTGAGCTATGTCGTGCCATTAACACTTATATGTGGCTTGTATGTGTGTATGTTGGTGAGACTTTGGCGTGGGGCACGTACAAGTGCAGAGAGTCGTCGTGGACGAAGAAGAGTCACGCGATTGGTGATTGTTGTCGTTGGTGTATTTGCCATTTGTTGGTGTCCAATTCAGGTTTGTAAATAAATAATTATTTTCATCAAATAAATGAAATTATAAATGCAAAAAAAATAATATAAATATATAATAATTAAATTTTAAATGTTATTTATTTATCATTGTAGTTGATATTGGTAGCAAAATCATTAAATTCCTATCCAATTACAACAACATCAGTGATGGTACAAGTGGCAAGTCATGTATTAGCATACATGAATAGTTGTGTCAATCCAATTCTATATGCGTTTTTAAGTGAAAATTTTCGTAAAGCCTTTAGAAAAATAATTTATTGCAAGCCGAGATATGATTCACGAGGTCTTGGACCATTGACAAAAACCACGAGAGCTGCTAGTAGCGGTGATATTCTCTAGGTAAGTGTAATAATTCTTTTCTTTTATTTCATTTCATTTTTTTCATTTTTTATTTTTTCTTTTTTTCGCTCTATATAAAAATGTAATTTCATTACTTATATAAATATATCATGATAATGTGCATTAATGAATTACTGGTGATAAAGAATGATATGAAGTCGATGCCAATTTATTGTAAAATTGAATTGACGAATCTCTATCTTTTTTCTTATCTTTGGTTAATGCATGAGAACCATTTTCACATGGTGCTTCATGTTAGAATGTCCTTGTAAAAAGAAGCCAAAGTGGAGATAATAAGAAAAAAAAAGAAAAAAAAAACAAGAAAAAACAATTCCAGGTCATTCCATTTCATTACAATTAATGACAAAGGCAAAATTTCTCTTTCACTCACTCACGTTATTGGTGCATTGCTAAAGTAAGAGTTTCGAAATTAATACGTAGTAATTGGTAACCCGTAGCTTCTCACAATTATTATCATTGGTTTTTTTTTTTTTTTTTTCTTTTCTTTTATTCTATTCTACTATTTATTTCCCATTGTTTCTACATCATTAGAAACATTTTATCATTTCTATCGTATTGATTTTGTTCAAGAAGTAAAATATATTTTTTTATTGTAAAAGAATAATTGAATGAAAAAATATCGAATACAGTGGAAACAAAAAAAAATTCTCTCTTCTTTTGTTTGTAGTAATAGCAGATTTTTTGCATTTTACAAAAAAAAAAAAAAATACATAGAGAAGAAAAAAAAAACTTCTATATATTTGAACCACCACAGGTTACAATTTATCTCAACAATAGTTGAAATATATAAACGGAAAATTCCCAGTGATTAATAATTTTCTTGCATTTTTATTTTACCAGGAAAAAAAAAATGGTTTGATATACTCGATTTTTTTTTCATTTTTGTTTTTGTTTGTTTTTTTTTTTTTTCATTGGATATTATTTTTTGTGTTGATCTTGCGACAAAACGAAGAAGATTTTCTGTTGTTAACAATGTATATAGCGGTTGGGAATATGATATATATGATCTATTATATCAGTAGGGATGTAAATCACATACGTTGTTGTAGCTCGGCACCCTCTTATTGTGGGAGAGACAGATGACAGAGGGTGAGTGTGGAAACATGAGAAAAAAGTGAAGGGAAAAAAGAAAATGAATGCGGGTAAGGTGACATAAATATTATAGTTGTTGTATCGAGAGTTGGTGGGTACAAGTAATTTTGCAAGTGAGAATTTCCGTTACGATGAAATGAAGGAAAAAAAAAAAAAAAAAGAAGAAGAAGAAGAGGAAGCAAGAAAAAAATGATGAGAGCGAAGTAGGTATATAATGAGAGGAGATTCTCGTTTACAATTTCTTTTTTTTTTTTTTTTTTAACATCAAGGGAGAGAGATATATTTACATTCAGAAAAAGTGCGATCAATAATATACGTAGAAAAAAAAAAAGTCTATTAGTAATTTAAAAAAAAAAAAATTTATTTTTCTTCTCCCTTTCACTTTTATATATATATTTTCTTTTATTCTATTATTTCCACATCCGTGAATCGTTTTGTTTTATGATTGTCGTTAGTGACAGATCATCCTGTAGAGACGAAAAGAATTTATTCCACTGTTTTCTCGTATATTCCGAAGTGGCGATCAGTAATAGAACACAAGGGGTTGTCAAACTTTTTTCATTATGCGGCTGTAGGACTATCATGACCTTAAACTTTTCCTTTTTCTGCTCCATTTTTTTTTTCCCCCTTGATTGTTCATTTTATAAATTATGGAATTAATGTATAATTAATTCCTCGTGGATTTGATAAATATTCAGTTTTTATTTTGTCAAATAATGTAAATATAAAATAAAATAATCGATCGGTAAACTTTCATATTTTTTTTTCACCTTCTTCTTTTCTCTCTACTTCAATTGTTTATTTTTCCTTCAACAAAATTTCCTGCTTCACAAAACTCTCCGCATATCTTCATTTATTTTACCCATTAATACTAACACCCAAGGATAATTAACACGACGAGTCAGTAATTAACTTCTTCGACGTAAAATTCACAGGGTGGAAACTTTGTCTATTTGTTTTCGCACTTGAGATAAAAAGGGATGGGCTCATGTCATACCAATTGATGATTATGGCTGGTCGTTATAATTTTTTTTTCCGTTTTTTACCTCAATATGTATGTGTATGTGTGCATATATTGTACAAAAAGAGGGCGAAGAGTGAATAATCAGCTCAATTCATGCGGCAATTTACTGCGTTAATTAAAACCATTAATCAAAAAAAAAAAAAAAAAAATGTCTCACGTGTAAAATTCATTTGTAAATTTTTTTATTTAAAAATTCAAATTTCAAAACAACATTTATTTGATAAAATTTATATTTATGTCAATACTTGAAAAGCAAGATATTGCTTTTAACAAGATGAAAAATTCAACTGTTTTCACAGAGTTAGGTCAACTAAAATGTTTTATTATTTCATTCAGAGTTTATGGTAATGCCTATACATAAAATAACATGGAAAAAAAAAAAAAAAAAAAAAAAAAAAAGAAAAAAAAATACCAAAAAAACTGATAATACAAAATTTCAATGAATTGAATCAAGAGCTTATTGATCATTTTTATGAGTAATTCTATTAAATCATTTTGATTAATTTTTTTTTTGTTTTTTTTTTTTTTTTTTTTTTTCAACAATAAATATATATTTTTCCAATTTCTCCAAATAAAAGTCTATCGTCTCATTACTATTATTATTTTTTTTATTTATTTCTTTATTTCCCCTGTGTGTCGAATAGCTTTCGCAACACGTGACAGACAATACAAAAAAATTGTATAGACGCGTATACAATCATTTATCAAATATAATTCTAATGGACATAAGAATATTGATAATGAAAGAAGAATAAAAATTGTAGAAAAAAATGAAAGAAAAAAAATAAAATATGAAATGAAAAAATAAAAGCAAAAAAAAAATATATATATATATAAAATTTTTCGGCAATAAAAATTGAATTTGTCGATTGAATGATCACATGACGATTTGCTGAAAAAAAATCTTCATCGTATTTTTTTTTCTCATCATCTCTCTACACTTTCAATTTAACTGAATGTTTATTTTTACTTTCATCCACATTTCTCTCGTATTTGCTTTTCTTTCTTCTCTTCTACCCACGTTCTTTCTCTAATAATTCAAATATATATATATATATATACAATAGTGATGTACACGACAAATGCGCTCTGCCCATAAATTCAACGAGAAACTTTAGTCTATGCGACATGAAAATGTTTTGCGTTTATTCGTGCTAGCTCTCAACGCAATGTAGTACGTGTGATCTAGTCCCTGCATCTACCACAATCATAAAATGTCACAAAGTTTTTTTCTTTCATATTTTATCTTGTATACGTAAATCGCATTCTACGTTATATTAGTATAAAATTCATTTTGGTATTAAATTTTTTTTTTGTTTTCAAAAGAATAATGAAACAATAAAACAATGAAAACAAAATGAAAATTGTTTGAATTAATATATATATATATATATATTTATATGATGGTTATCTGCAGAGCGTGATATTAAGGGGAAATGATCAGAGTTTTACCTTTCATCCTCTGGCTTAACGTGTCGCTTTTCCCAAAGCGCGTAACTCGAAACCAACATCCAAACGAAATAAGGCAGACGAGAGACATTAATCCCTCGAGAGGTTACGAGGTTTATTACTTCACCACTAACCCTATATATTTGTGTATATGTGTACGTTTGGTATTTGTGATAACCCGTTGATTTTATTTATATTAATATTCACTGTTGATATTGTACAGAATGTGTTGAGTATATGTTAATGTATAAAGTGTGAAATAACAATAAATATAAGAGTATAATATTGTATGAGAAATATATTGAATTAATGTACGAAATTTCTTGATATTTGCAAGATTTTTTTTTTTTTTTTTTTTAATTCAAAAAATCGACGAAATTCTTCATATTATTATTTTTTTTCTGTGTTTCAGATGAACGTAATTGAAAGTAATAGTCCTTTTAAAGTTGACAAAATTAAATATATATATATATTATGTACAGGAATATCAACTTATAACAATTTATGTACAAATAGCGTAAATGGATTTTCTGTCATCAGCGGTACGTATTGAATATAAATTCGCATTTTACCTCTCTAATATATTTATTCAACTTCATAAATGGAAGTTTCATTAAAAATTAATGATTTTTCTTAATAAGAAAAAATATGATGAAAAAAAAAAAAATATGAAAGGAAAAGAGGAAAAAAATAAATAAATAAAATTATAATAATGAAAAATATATTTTATGAAAAATAGATAAAAAAAAAAAAAGTTTCACGTTCTATTTAATTTTACTAGAATTTATTTATTTATTTATTTATTATTATTATTGTTATTATTATTATTATGATGTTTTGTTTTTGTTTTGTGATAAAGAGAATTTAAATTGTCGGGTATTATGTGGATCAACCATTGACGACATCATTAATCTGAATGATATAATCTCGGTGGATATAGAGAAAAGAAAAAAAAAATGATTGGATCCTCTCGCCAATCACGATTGTGTACTTGCACATATAAACGTTCAATGAATGACAAGTGAAATGAAATATGAACATGAGATGATCAATTGTACGTGTTTATAGACACGATTAGAAACTTTAGATATCGATATATTCTCTATCACGATGAATTCTATAATTATTACTGTATCAATTTACTCAGTTTATATCGAGTTTAAATGAATACCAGACGATATTTGCATCAATTATTTCTGTATAGTATAATTGGATGATTATATATTTAATCGATTTATTGATTATCTATACACGCAAACAGATAAATATATACAATAAGGAATTTATTTATAATATCATATCACATGGTATATAAATGTACACAAGTACACAAGTCTATGAAAGATATGCACACAAGTATTTTTTACCTTCTTTTTATTTTAACATTTTTTTTTTTTTTTTTTTTTTTTTTTTTTCCTTCACCCAAACTATAAATCTACACAATCGACACAATACGGGGATAGCTCAGAGGGTCACGAGGATTTATTCTGACAGGATATCGCTAAAGCACATATATATATATGTGTGTGTGTGTATGTGTATGTAGGGATGTAGAAAAGTTAAGCGAAGTAAAATGAAAACGCGCATGGGTTTGTATATAGAGGTAAAAAGTTCATCGATAAACGAAACTCTCAGGAGACATTGGTGGTTTTTTTTTTGTTATTCATTTTTCATTTTATTCTGTTTCGTCATTTTTTTTTTTTTTTGAGGGGATTTTTCTGGTAGTGCATTTAAAATTTGCATGAAATCTGTATAACGAATAATGACAAAATATCTTTTATTTTATATTGAAAATATTTTTTTATTTATTTTCTTTTTTTTTTCTTTCATTTCCTAAATTTTTTATTATTTTTCATTTTTTTTTAAAGAGTCAACAATTAGTACTTTGGTATTATTATTTTGATTAATTATTTATTTGTTCTTTTGGTAAGAAACAAAAAAAAAATACATTTTAACTGTTATCCCAGTGTAATATATTTATGTCTTTGAGGATTTGAGGGTAAAAGGAAAAAAATAAAAAATAAATGTATACTTAATTTTTTTTATTTATTTTTTTTTTGCCAAGGTATCGTTGAGAATAAATTGTATACAAGTACATAAAATTACGGGGATCCTTGAGTTCTTGAAGCAAGTAGATTGGTTTTAACTTAATTAGTGTATCATGTACACCAAGAAATATTGTCAATTAATTTCAATTTCCGCCTCTCCATTCTCTTTTCAAATAAATAATTAACATCCAACCACTTCATTCTCATTTAAATAATTGAACTTGTTACTTTTTATTTTTTTTCCTCTCTTTTTTTTTTTTATTATCTCTTTCACTTTAATGTCATGACTTAAAAAGTTTGGAGATTATCTTCACTTGGTTCAAAACGTGAGTGCACCTCGTGATTTTATATGTGACAAAGTGAGACATTTTCTATACATTCATGACATCGATTTCACATTCTTCTCCAACATATCATACCCACTAAAACCTTTATCACATATATACATATACATATATATATATATATATAATATTAAATGAATAAAGATGCATACAAAACACAAAATTGAATGAATTTACTGCTGTTACGATAAAGCTCTTTCAGAAATTCTAAAATGTTTAAACTTTACAATATACATACATCAAGTGTAAAGTGTTTGTTGGATCACTTCTCTATCCTTTCTTCTTCTTGTTACTATTATTATTATTATTATTATTTTCAAGGACACTTGAAGAATGTGCATGACTTACTTTACTACGAATATAAAGTGTGTCTGAACAAGCGTCTACTTATTCTCCTTTATATTACAAATACCTACTTGCATTATGCATTATACATTTGAAACGACTTTGAGAAAATTCGCCATTTTATCATTCGTAAAATTAAATTTATTTATAAAATATTTAAATTATTATTATTATAATTATTAACTATTATTGAAAAATTTGATTTTAATAATTTAATTTTTTTCTGATAAATATTTTCATGTTTTTATCATTATAATTTTTTTTTGTTTGTTCATCCAACACATCAGACAGAATGCAATGTAATATTTTAAGTATAATAATACAGGATTATATAGTGGAATTATAAATTTGTATTGAGCATTATCGGGGTAATTTGTATAGATGAAGAAAATGAAAAAGAAAAAAAAAAAAAAAACTTGTGTATAAATAAAATATGGAGATTAATTGAACGTAAATATTTAATTATAGTGAAGATAAAGAACAATTTGTGTGTATAAATGTGAGAAATTGAAAATGAAATAGCAGAGGAGGAGAAAGAGAGTGGAAGGATTTTTTTTTTTTATTTCTTTTGAATATATGAATTGTTATATCGATGAATATAAATAATATAGAAGATAATTATAGTCGATATTAATTATGAATTATTAAATTGATATTATAATATATATGTGGTTGAGGGAAGGAGATTATTGCGGTGTGTGAAAATAAAAAAAAATTTAATAAATTATTGATAGAAATGATAAAAAAAAAAAAAAAAAATAATAAGGATATATATGTAGAAATATAAAGTGATGTAAGAGAATTAAATTAAATCAAATTAAATATCGAATCGGCGGATTGTGGCATATGAGCCCCGGCCTCTTCCGCACAACTAGTGATTAATGAAATGAACATAAAAAAAAAAAAAATAAATAAATAAATAAAATAAAAATAAAAAGAAAATAATAAATATATTATACTCAATCCAAGAACTATAATAAAAAATAATCAAATGAAATTATATTGGGTTTTATTATTTTTTTTTTTTCTTCTATTTTTCATACATTTTTTTATTTCTAAAAATATTCTTGGATTTAATTCATATTTATTGATGTTATTTACTCTGAAAAAAAAAAAATAGTATTAATAGTAAAATAAAAAGAGATAAAAATTTAAAAAAATTAAAAAATGAATTTAATAAAATTAATTCGAGGGAAAAATTTTTCTAGAATAATATTTATAAATATTCAATTATTAAGATGTATATTTAATTATTTTATTTATCAATATATATATATTAATGTGTAGTAAAATAATTAATTTGTGTATATTTAATGTTATTTTATTTATCAATCAAATAATAATAGCAAATAAAAAAAAAATAATATCCCAATGAAAATTTACTACTTTCAATAATATTCATTGAATTTATTTCGATATTCCCATCTTCTTTTGTTCCAATAATTATTTATATTATTGCAAGTGAATCTTTAATAGTCAGTATCACTCGTCGTGTACCTCGACGAATTGCAAATAAAACATGAATGTAAACAGAAAATACGTATTGTATTTGTTCATTAGTTAAATCAAAATATTGATGATAATAAAAAAGATATAAATACCCGGCAATTTGTGTTTGTTTCACATGGAAATTATTCAAACTTATTGTTGTATTATTGTAACATACACACACACACACACTTTTATCACTATTTATATCTCTACACGTAACAGTATTTTTACATAACTATTAAAAATAATAATAAAAACAAAAAAAAATATATATATATATATAACAACTCATATATTATTGATTATCATTCAGTATAAATATCGCAGACATTTTTTATCCTATAAACTACTAAATTGAGCCATAAAATATCGACATTCCTGTTTGGATAATCAGAAAAAAAAAAAAAAAATTTTTTTTCACACATTTTTTTGTTTTTATTCTCACGATATTTACTCAATATTTTTAGTGACCCAGACTAATAGAACATCCATGCCAGCATTTTTCAACGTGAATGACGAAGGTCTGGTGGAAAGAATGAAAAAAATTTTTTAAAGAACCCACACAATAATATTCTCTTTATTTTTTATATTTTTTTTTTTTTTTCGCGTTCTCTATCGCATCAAGAAATAGAGAAAAAAATGAAAAAAGAAAAATGAAAAGTGTAAAATTGTTGGTATAGAAAATGTAAGAGTCATGTATATAATATGTTATGCGTATTATGAGAGAAGGAACTTGAGTGACTTTTCATGTAATATAGTACTCGTTTATTAATCTTATTTACCACTTATAAATATATACACATATAAAAATATTTTTATATATTATCATTCATTTTTATTAGTTGAAACAGTATCGATATGATGATAATTCGGTCAAGAAAAGATGAAAAAAATTAATAAATAAATACAAAGTGGTCGAGAAGAAAGAAAAATCTTCTTCTTTTTTTTTTTTGTTCATCCTCGATTATTTCGATTTACATTTAAAATTTATTTTGATTAGTTGGAATTTACGCTGATATGAATTCATCTAATTTCGTATCTTTTCTTCAGTCTTGCAATGAATTTAAAAAAAAAAAAAAATATTGAATATGCATAAAATGTGCAAAAGTTGAGGTCGATATGAATAATATTGAGTATGAAAATGAATAAGAAATGACAAATATTGAAATTCACTTTTACTCGTCTCATTACAATTCTACTCTCTTATTATACAATTTTTTTTTTCTCCTTTTTTTTTTCGTCCCTTTGACTCCGGTCGAAATTATGCAACGTCAGGGCTTGAATAACTAAATTTTATTTTCCCTTTTTATTTTCAAATTTTTATCTTACTGACTCCCAATCTCCTTGTGCATTATTTGTAGTCAGAAAAAAGCAGAGAAAAGAAAAAAAAAATTTTTTCCTCCTATCTTGCTTTATTTATTTATTTATTTATTTATTTATTTACTTATTAATTAATTTTTTCTTTTGATTTCCTAGTTGTTTGTGCGTTTATGAAGTAGACTTTTGCATTTGACAGCAATGCGCAGACAAACTTAATCTCAAGAAGAACAAAAAAAAAAAAAAAAAATGAGGGTGAAAAATACGAACTCGAATGGCAAGGAAAATTACGGTAGAGTGATGGTTATTGTTTAAAAAAAATTGAGCGATGAAAAATGTGCAGAGGGGAAAGGAGATGAAACAATAAGATACAACCTACAGGAGATTGAAAAAGGTACAAGAGATTTTTTTGCCCATATACATGTAAATACATTCTCATATAGAATGGAAAAAAAATAATAATAACAATAAATAAATAAAAAAAAAAATAAATAAATAATCAAAACACTGCAAGTGATCTCTATTTATTCAACTACTTACAGGGATGAAAGGAAAAAAAAAATCATAAATAATAAATAAATAAATAAAATAAATAGAAACTATATTGAATGACAATTTATCAAAATATATGACGATTTGAAATAAAGCAACATCAACTTTCATTGTAAATATCTTTATAAAGTCAATGTGGTATCTTGGGATACGCTGTATTTTTTTTTTTTTATAGCGATCGAAGGATAATGGAGTTTTCATAAATGTTCTTTGTAAAACCCCTGCGTGGTGTATGATACTATTTTTCTTTTCTTTCTTTTTTTTTTTTTTTTTCTTTTTCTTCTTCCACCTCTGTTTTTTCTCTCTCATGTGGTCATGTTTTTTTTTTTCTTGTTCTCCCATTTTTTTTTATCGAGAGAACCTGAAAGATATATTTATAAAAGGATTTTCATATCCACCACTGCACTCACAATGTACATCATTATTTTTTTAAATATATATATATATTTTTATCGTTATTTACTTTTTCATTATATATATATTTTAATTTTGTCTAGAAAGAATTTAATATTATAGATATACACTCAGTGTGTACGTCATTTAAGTTTATAAATCCCATGATATTTTTTCATTGTACTCGGAAAATATAACGTAAATTAAATTTATCTTTTTTAATATCAAACGACAATAAAAACCTAATCAAGAAGAAGAAATAAAAATTATTGTCATTATAATTTATTTTACAGGTAAATTTTCTCCCTTTAAATTTCAGGTGTGTGTGTACATATAAATATACATATATATGTATGCATGAGTGCTACATAAAATCAATAGAAGATATTTTTTTTTTTCTTCTGCATCTCGAAAACGTTTTGCCCGGGGACAAATTTTTTTTTTCTTTTTCTGATTCGTTTTTTTTTTTTTTTTTTTTTTTTCCTCGGAATTGGGTTGGATAAGTATGAAGGGATCGAGAAATAGAAAAGATAGCGTGAAGGAACTTTGATGTGTTCGGGAGAAGACGTAACTATTACAAAAATCTGTGGTAGAAACGAAGACAGATAAAAAATATATATATATAAAGTGCGCATATATTCTGTGACACGTATCAGAATCAATCGATTATTTTAGTGAATAAGGAAACG
Organism: Dinocampus coccinellae; assembly: GCA_963920625.1. Classification (NCBI taxonomy): domain Eukaryota; kingdom Metazoa; phylum Arthropoda; class Insecta; order Hymenoptera; family Braconidae; genus Dinocampus; species Dinocampus coccinellae. The sequence continues at coordinate 1,484,345 of OY987186.1, forward strand.
TTCGAGATTGATTTTTCGTAACAAACCAAACTTGATTTAATTTTCACGAGATGATTTTCGTCTGTGAGATATAATGTGATTAGAAAAAAAAAAAAAAAAAATCATAAATTTTATATGTTTTGTCATTGACTTATTTATTTATTTCATTGATTTTTCTTTGTTTTTTAATTTTTTATTCTGTTTTTTTTTTTAGTTTTTAATTTTTTTTTTTTTTTTCGTCGACGGTATTGAAGAGTTTGACGTAGGAGGAATATAAAATTATTATCATGTGAATTTTGAAGTCATAACGTGTACGTCACCCAATGGATCCACAAAGATTTTATACATAACGGAGATTGATCGTGTCGAGTAGAAGGTAAACTCACGAAGCTCGTGCTTAACCCACGAAAAATACATTTACTTTTTTACTGTTAAAAGTATGAGATGGGATGAATGCAATAACCAGTGTGGATATAAGTGCAACAAATCGTGAGATGCTGTGATGCGTCACGTATTCATGTAAAAAATAAACTTTGGACCATCAATAACAAAACAAAAATATATATGTAAAAAACATGTGATAAATTTAAAAAAAATTAGGAAAAAATTCAAGTGAAAAATTTACAATATAAATAAATTGATTTATTTGATGCAAAAAACAATAAAACAAATTTTACATTTTATTATGAAAAAAAAAAAGAAAAAAAAATTTTTTATTATATAATTATATATCATAAATAAATCAACGATTGCATTATGTGAACATTAAACTGAAATTAATTTAATTTGTTATTTAATAAAATAAAAATAAAAAAAAAATTATAATAATTTTGAGAATTAAATTTAATTTCATTAATTAGATATTATATCGAAATTTAATCTATTATATTATATATATTATATATATTGAATAAAAGATAAATCAATATATAATAGCGATGACGATAAAAATTGAATTTATCGATGGGAGAAAATTTTATACAACGAAACTAAATTAAGTTTTGTTTCACCGTAAGCCACAATAATCCATGACAAGCTTCTATATAATAAATTATTACGCTATTTTTAATCTCTTCTCTTACACTTTTTTATTTTATTCTACATATTTATTTATGTTTTTTTTTTTTTTTTTCATTTACAGCCTCGATGGAAATTGTGTAAGATATTAGTGTGCATAAATGCAATGCCTGGACCGTTGACTATTCACGTAATGTACATTATTAATTTATCCTATTGTCTGTGGTCACAATACACAATATACAAACACGCCCCATTCTCCACCATCATCATGCAATAATTATATAATTAATTATATTAATCATTATATTTCATATTATATTCTCATAATTCACTGAATTATTATATCAGTAATAAAAATCAATATTAATATAATAAATATCAATATAAATTCATCTATACATCTCATCACTTTATTCTTTCACTTTATATGATATTTTTTTGTTTTTTTTTTTTTTTTCTTTCATATTTTTATAATTGATTTATACAATTTCACTGATAATTTTCGATAAAATCCTGCATTGAATTTATTATTAATTTTTTTCATTTTTATTTTATAATTTTTTTATTTATATATTTATCTGTAATTTATTCAACTGAGTATATAATGATTATATATATAAGATGAGGGATGAAAAAATTTGCCATCAGGGGTATACAATAAAACCTACCGTTGTATACGTAAGGATGCGACGGTTTGCTACAAATGTTTTTGTATGTGATATGAATATCAAGATTCGACTGTTAAATATTATAACGAAGTCAGCAGCATTTTTTTTTTTTTTTTTTTTTTCTTTCATCTTATACAGATGTATATTTTTTTTTTATATCTGATGTAGATAAGTATATAATTGTAATTCTCATTTGACAAATGGCAATTTTATATTTTATTGAGCTATTGAACTCATCTTTTCGACATTTATTTATCTTTTTCTCTCTTTCTCTCTTTCTCTTTTTTTCTGCTTCTCATCACGTACAACCCAAATGTTTATTATGATTGATATATAATTTTTTTTTTTTTTTTTATTCTTTATTAATTTATTCATTTTTTATATTTGTACATGGAAAATTATCATTGAAAGAAAAAAAAAAAAATGCTAATGTCTACGATTATTTTATTACAATATAGAAATAAAAAATTTACCTGAATGAAAAAAAAAAATTGAATAAATAAAAATGAAAATGAAATCATATAATAGAAACTACGTAATTGTGTCGCACATTGTGGAATAAATGAGATAGTGATGAGAAAGTGAAAAAAAAAAAATATATATATATAAATAATAATAAAGGGAAGAAGAACATGAAGAATAAAAATAAACAAATAAAAAATACGATTTCAGATTAACATAGAAATTTTGCGATTGCTAGCAGGAGAAGTATAATAACGTGGGCGTGACATTTTATAACGCATTTGCATTCAGATGTGGCCATGGTTCTGTTGTGAAGCTGTTGCGTGTGCCAAGGGAAAAAAGGGACAACGGAAAAAGTATAAAAAAAAAAAAAAAAACACCTCGATGAGATAAAGTGAAGCAACAACAAAAAGAAAATAAATTTAAAAAAAATAAAAAATAACAATAACAGGAAAGGAACAGAAAAAAAAAAGATGATGAGTGTTATTTTTCACTACATCACTGACAAAAATAAAAATAAAAATAAGAATAAGAATAAAAATAAAGTTGAGGAAAGAATTTTTTTTTTTTTTATAATAATATTATTAAATCCATTAATTTTCATTGCGATTTTTATAAATATATAAATTAATATTTAATAAATATTCTTGAATGGGTTATAAATCAATTTTATTGATAGACATTCGTGTGTATTTACTTCATCAAAATAAAAATAAACCATTAAAATAAAATTCTCCTTTGTGATATAATAAATAAATTGAAATAAAAAAAAAAAAGTATATAGCGATCACGAAAGATTATATATATATACTATCTACTTACAAAAAGTAAATCTCACAGCGCAACTGGTTGCCAGATCTATTTCAGATTCAATAGATGAATACCCACGGGAGTAATAAGATGACAGGAGTGTAAAAAAACGTATGTCACTTGGTCCAGCAAAAGACAAGAGACTGTGGCAGGTGCCAAAGGAAGAAAAAAAAATTAGAAATAAAAAAAAAAAAGAAGAAGAAGAAAAATGAAATTTACTCAAAGACAGTTTTCATTTTGTTATCTGACTCTGCATTACACACCCTTCTAGACAATCATTGGAAATTTCTGCAATTCATGTGAAGTATTGAAAAAGAAAAAAAAAGAAAAAAAAAAGAAAAAAACAACATTTTTTTTTTTTCCTTATCAATTTACGAAATTCAATTCAAAATTAAACTAAATATACTTCTTTTTTTTCCAAATGAATGAATAAATGAATAAAAAATTAAGATGTTATTTATACGTGGGCAATTTAAGAAATGGAGATATAAATAATTTATGTAGATAATTTTTACAGTAACGATAAGAACTCGAGTGGATATTACTTGTATCTTTCAACGAAGTGCTCACCTGACGAAGATCCACGAGGCCCGTGGCACTGAAATGTCCATTATAAATCTCATGCTGGGTGACGTATCGCCACACGTACCAAGTATAGAAAGCACGAGGGCGAAAGAGAATGAGTGAGAAGAGATGAGATAGACCATGAAAGTGTGAAGAAGATGTACAGTGTGACTGTGAAAGTAAGGGAGAAAGAGAGTGAAAGAGAAATACAGGAGATGTGTAAAGCAGACAAAGAACTTTGGGAAGGACAAATGAGGGACACATACAAATATTTTGGAGGGGTAGAATGTTCAGTGTGTGTTTGAGTAATCAATATCAGGGGGAATATGGAATTATATTCAATATAATACACAATTTGAATTCTAATTGGAAAATTTTGAAAAGAAAAATATTCATATTCACAATTATTTCATTATACGAATGTTAAAAAAAAATGTTATTGACATTTATTTATTTATTTATTTATTATTATTTTATTTTTTTTCTTCGTATAAGAAAAAATAAAAAATGTAGAATTGAGAGGGATTGAAGTTTCATGCAAATGAAAAATGTTTTTTTTCTCTCACTCTCTGCTTTGATATGCAATGACAGAAATAAAAAATTTATTTTTTTTTTCTCAATTTATCTTGAGTAAAAAATTTTCAAGTAAAAATCATTTTCCAATTTTATTTATTTCATTTTTTTTTTTTTTTTTTTCCCATTTTGAGACACATTTTCACCATCAATTACTAACCACAAAGGACAGTTGAGCACCATTACAGTGATTCTGAAAACTTCGGTTCTTGCAGCAGAAAACATTAAGTTCATTAGGTATTAAGTGAATTTCTGCGTTTTGTGATTGTGACAAAACTCACTCGGGATCCCAATAATTTCACTTGTGTCATCTAAAACTCGGGCACAATAGTCCACAGTTGGAGACTGGAAAGTTCAATACACTCACAATCCTTTCACTCTACTCGCAATAATTTCCTCTTTTCTTCTAATGGATTTCTATGCATTTCCATTATCAATGACAATAAGTATCATTTACTACATTGAAAAAAAAAAAAAAAAAAAAAAGAAGAAGAAATAGAAAAAAAGAGAAAAATAGAGAAAAAAAAAACCTAAAAAAATTATCAATGATGTCAACAAATACAAAATTTATATAACCAAAATAAAAAAAAAAATAAAAAATAAAAATTGTATGTTATTACAACTCTGGAAATTTCCAATAGGGAAAATTTACACTCTTCTTCCATTTTATTTGAAATTATTTATTCATTTCATACCATTTCACTCTTTATTTCGTAATTTCTTCCTCTACGTCATTTATCCTGTCCTTTCTCATCGATTCTTTGACCTTTTCTCACCTACTATTCATTCACTCCTTTAACCAATTCTTTATTTTATTTTATTTCATTTATTTTTTTCTTTTTTTACCCTTTATATTCTCATTCCTTTCCTTTACTTTCTCTCATGGACACTCAGGGTAAAAACGAAAATTTGTTATTTACTTCTGACCACACAACTCTGAGAAGATTGAAGTCCTGACCTGCACACATAGCATCTATTTCACAGTGAATTCCTCCTTACTTCGCACTATTTCTCTTTTTTCCTCTCTGTTTCCTCATCAATATATCACTGGAGTAATAATCAACAAGGTCAAAGAAGAATAAATAAATAAATCATATGAAGAGATGAATAAATAAAAAAATTATTATTCAATATAAATTATTTTGATTAAAAAATTTTCATTTCATGTAAAAAATTGTTCGAAATAAAAATTACAATTTGAATTTGTGGGTGATTAATATGTGATAAATTTTAATATGCAATTGATGAATAATATAAATTATATTATTTAACATGGAATACACCGTAATTTAATTGTATAATTATGTGTGTTAATTTATATGTAAATGAATTGATGTATAACGTGATTTTCATCAGTTCAATTGTCCATGTTCAATTCAGGATAATTGATTAGTTTCTATTACGCATTAATTTTTAACACAAAAAAAAAGAAATAGAAAATTGTTGAGTTAAATACAAAGTATATATGATATTCGAGTTTGTGTATAGATCTATATATTAAATCATTAACATTCATGTTAGTCAACGATTTAGTTAAAATCCTATGGGTTAAGTGCTCCTGCTCTCCCAAGAGACTGATGTAGTCACAGAGTATATATATACACGTGAGATGGTACATCGCACAGAAATTTAAGCATCCAATTGGTAAATAAATCAAACTTCTACTCAATGTAATCGTCTCTTTATATAATTAAATATTCATGATAATTATTTTATAATTAATTCAATGCCATTTAATTAATAATGAAATTTTTATTTTTAATAATGAATATTTTCTTTTGCTTTTCTATTTTTACCTTTTTTTTTTTTTTTTTTTTCATTCAATCGAGTTGTTATTTATCAATAAAAATTTTCCCTCTTACAATATTCATGGATATCATCACGATTTTTTATTTATTTTTTTTTTTTATCTTGTGTATTATTTATGAATGATAAATTTTTCATCAATTTATTTTATTATTTACAGGGGTTTTTTTTTTTTTTTTTTTTTTCATGGCAGATAAATTTTTTGATATTTTTTATGCATGAATGCACAAAAATATATATGATTTTATAAGTGGAAATGATGAAAAGCTGTGATTTTAATTTTCCATCAACGAACCAACCACTCCAGATAATTGAATCGTGAAAAAGCTGAAGAGGATTCCTGAAGATTGCGTTTTATATAATAAGATAAAGGGAAGAAAAAAAAATGGAAAAAAACAAAAAAAAAAATTGCAAATAAATTTTTATCTAACTATTGTCTAAATACATTTTTAAAATATTGAAAAACAAAAATAATAATAATTGTTTTTATTTGTTTTCTTGTTTGTTTTTTAATCTGTTTTTTTATTTAATCGTAAACAAATTTAATCAAAAACAAAAAAAAAATCTTTGATTATGTTTAACTTTGAACTACCAAAAAAATTGTTGAATTTATTTTATCGCAAGTGAAAAATATGAAAATTTGTTTTTTCATCGTTATTTCATTAATGTTCAGTTTGTATCTGTGATAAATAATGTAATATAGTATTATTTGATCAATAATAATCTCGATGAATATTACATAACATTGTAATTCATCATTTACATCTTAATTGCAATCAATTGATGTGTAGATTTTCTACCAAAAGCGATTTGTATATATGTAGGAAATGCAAACAATCTGTCTGAACAATTTACATCCACGGGTAGGAATAGAGTAATTACTTGAATCGTGTGTCAATCAGCTTGTGAAATTTGTCTCGATACTCCAAAATCAAAGGCCAAAATACGTTTGAGAATAGATTAGTGTAATGTGGGCACATGTAAATACACAATATAACAATTTCTGTGTAGTCACGATTACTTGACTATAAATAATTACAAATAAATTTGAAAAATGATTGAATGTCAATTCCTATTACAAATAATTCACAATAAAATTATTTGATATAAAGTTGTTATATAAATTACTTATTTCAAATTATTAATTTTATATTATTTTTATTTTGATCATTATATATATATATATATCTATATTTTTTTTTGTATTTATTACGTCTGTATTTATTCATTCATGTAGACTTTTGGATAGAGATGAATGAAATTTTGAAATAAAAGCGAACAAAAAATAAAACAAAAGAAAAGTAGTAGCGATCCGCCTCATAAAATCACAGCCACTTTTATTTCTACCACACTAAAAATATTTTCCAATTCCAATTTTATCAAGTAAATGTCATTTATTTATCCATTCATGTATTCATGCAAAATAAGTTTAGTGGTAAGCGTCTGCTTCAATAAATGGAGTGTAGTCGAAAAAAAGAGAGTAAAAGAGGAGGAATTTGGAAAAAAAAAAAAAAAAAAGGAATACGAGAATACATAAATTACGGTCATTCATCTTGATGAATTTGCACGCTATTACTCTTGAAAATTTTCTGACAATCTCTTTTTTTTTTTTTTTTTCTTTGTTGAAATATAAGGATAAAAACATCATGATCAAGTTGAATCAATCATTCGCTTCTGTATTATCAATATAAATTTTTTTTTTTTTTTTTTATCATTTATCCAGGATGAAAATAGTAAATAGCTGGAGAGTATCATTTTTTTTTCTTTTTTATTTGTATGAAAGTGTTCTTTTTTTTAAATAAAAGGTAGTAATCGAATTGTTATTTTAATTGTAAATCAAAAAATTGTCTTCAGGTTAACTTATATTTTTTCTTATTATAAATTTCGAAATATCATATTTGTATTAATGGATTAGATAAGTTATGAATTTTGTTTTTACATTTTTTCATCGGGATTTATTGTGTACGTGAGTTATGTGGATACGTCTATGAAGGAAAATAATTCAATATCTTCTACATTCCGTCATTTAATACTCATTATTATTATCAGTTGAAAATGTAAAGAAAATAACACAGATAATGTGGATCGGAATTAATTACTTTTTGATGTCTCAAGCTAGACGTGACACACCCACCAATTACACATTCTCAGAGTTCGTCATTAATTTGTAATTAAGATATTACAATAGGGGCAACGCCTTTTTTTTTCAACCAATAGTTTGTCTAGAATTTTATAATCAGATAAAATATCGCGTCAAGTACACGACGATTACATTAGTTAACTGTATCATATGGCAATATTATTTTATTATTTTAATAATTCGTATCATTTTACACACGAATAATTATTTTATTATTCCATATATTACCAACACATTGTGATTAATTATTAGATGTATAAAATTATTATATTTATGTAAATAACAACACGATAAACTTTATTGTATAATAATTTTATTACTATAAAAAAAAAATAATAACTCGTGAAAAATAATATCATATATATATATATATATTATTGAATAAAAAAATTATATCTACATTATTTTTACAATAAAAATTTATCCATTATCAAAATGAAAATTGTTGATAATATTACGAAATATTTTTATTTTTAAACAAGAATATTTGATGATAAACAGAAGTGGATAATTTTAAAGAAAAATTTATTATTGTTTCTTTAATTTTTTTTTATTTTTTTATTTATAACTTTTAGAACAATTTGTTATATAGTTAAATTGTGTACAGTACGATAATACGCCAATAAATATTCTACGACACTTGAAAATTTATGTAATCTCTCACGACATGAACATTTTTTCAATGTATTTCTTTTTCTTTTTTTTTGATGAATTCTAAAATTGTTATAGTGCATTTATCTAGAAGTTGCACTACAATTTGTTATTTTAATCTGGTCATTAGAATTATCGAGTTGAAAAATATACATTTTTTTTTTTTTTTTTTTGTTTTACGTAAATGTTTACCTGAAGAAATAATATAAATAGGTTGGTGAAATCAGCTCATATATATATTAACGGATGTACCTTTCGAAAATGTGTAAATAAATAATCTAATGAAATTGTATAATTATCTATCTAGATTGAGGACATGATGAACTATTTTTTTGCCTAAAACTCATTCCAAGATTTACTTTCATTCATGTATATACATTTGCACTATCATTATCAACTTCTACGAATGCAAAAAAAAAAAAAAAAAAAAAAAAATAGAAAAATATAAAATAAAATAAAAATGATTGTAATTGCATAACAAATAAAAATTTCTTGCGATCTGAATTTTTTTTCTGTTGTAATTAAATTTTATATTGTATCGTATTTAATTTTGTTCTTGAAAAAACTATCTTCAATCATTTTTATTATTTCACACATTTTATTTCTATTTACTCAGTACAAAGATAAAAAATAATCAGGTAACAATCAAATGATTAAATGGCAATGATTAATAATTTATTGGAATAATTTAATATCGTTATCATTGAATATCAGTGATATTCAATAATTTTATTTAACATTTGACATTAACAGATAAATATTGATTTAATAAATAAATCATAAAATTTATGAAAATTCTGGATTTTCAAGTTTTTTTGTTTAATTCTTAATAAATAAATTAAAAGTCATGAGTTACAATTCAAGGCCACAAAAATAATATAAAAATTATATGAATATTTTTGGTTGAAAAGTGTAAAAAAAAAAATTAATAATAATTAAAATAATAAAAATAAAGAAAAAATGAGGAAAAAAAATTTTTTAATTGAAAGAAAAAAAATCGAAGAATTTGCATGAGCTCGTCGTAAATGAGGACTGTAATCAATAACCAATGGAATACGTTTTATTGTGCCTTACCACCAATGGTCACTTGGCCGCTATCAATTTCGTTAGTATATAAGTGAGTACAACTGAAGCGTCGCGTGTCATTTGAGTGAGAGCCGTCTCACTCATAAATAATTATTTCGTCAACACTAATATTTTCATATTTACATTTCACATTCCATTGGCAATCAGAAATTATTCATACAAGTTCATTTGAGTTCGTGAAATAAATTTCAATTAATATAAAGTGAAATTATAAATTAAATTATTAAAAAAAAATTTAATTGTAATTTATCACAAAATATTTCCTTAAAAATAAATAAATAAATAAATAAATAAATAAATAAATGAAAATAGCAGAATAATTTATCGACATCATTGTAATAAAATAACGATGGCGAATTTTGACTATTTATTAACAATTTTACTTGCCGGATCGTGTGTTCAGAGTGGAGTTATAACACGAAAATTCGTTAGATCCTCACCAACCAATTCAACGACAGACTTTTGTGACAGGTAAATAACTACGATTATATTGAATTTCATTTTTTTTTTTCTTATCATGTAATTTAATGTGAAGAAAAAAATAATAATTGTAGGAAAATACATTTTTAATGAGTATAATTATAAAAATTATTCTTTCCTATCCTTTCTACGTTTATTGTTAAATATAATTATATTTCTATTTATGTACACTTTGTTCAATATTAAATTCATTGTATTACTGCAATGACAGTACATTGTCATCCAAAAGTTGAGTGAAAATCTTCATTAAAATTATGTACACTCGCTTGAACTACCGATCACATTTTAACTAATAATATAATTACTAATTGTTGAATATTATTATTTATTTTTATTTGATATTCTATGCATTCAGACTGATTATTATTTATCAACGCACTGAGCCATAACAACGAACGAAATAATGTGCGACTGGTGCCTTATCACTTTATATAAACGGAAGAGAAAAAAAAAAAAAAAAGAACAATTCTTTCACACTATTGATAGCAACGTTACAAGTACGAAAATGCCAAAACAAAATTTTTTTTCTTTTCGGTTCATATTTAGAAAAAAAAAAATATATAAATATATATATATATGTGTATTGTAATATATTACGGTTTTGAGTTTTCTTGTAGATTTATTGATGAGTTGAGGAGATTGAAAAAAGTATTATCACCCAAATTCATATATAAAATTTTCATTACCGCAAAACATATCCGTTTTTGATTATAACATTTTCATGTATTTCATCATCACTGCTGATATATAATTCTATCTATATCTTCCAATATCTTTATGAAACCTCAGTTTAACTGCATTAAAATTCACGCGAGTCTTGTCCCATTACCTTCAGAATTCATTTCCGTGTTGAATTCATTTTATTTTTATTTTTATTTTTTATTTATTTTTTTGTTTTTGCTATTGATGATCATCATTTTTTATACCTAGAATTAATTTTTTTCCCCCGAATTAGAGAGAAATTTGTATTTCGCATGCGTAAATGTAAATTAATAAAAATAAAGAAACAAAAAAAATTTAAAAAAATTACTGTCGAATATCACGAGTGTATTTTCACGACAACGGAAATGCAACAAAAAAAAAATAAAACAAAATTGCCATTTGACATTTGCATTTATGCATATGCACGTTTACTATTCCATTTCCTTTTAAATCGTACACGCGCCCACTCCAAAAGATTTGTCACTGTTTTCGGTATGAAAAAAAAAAAAAATAATAATAAAAAAAAAAGGAATAAAATGAGAATATAAAATATAAGGAAATGGACAATGGTAATAAAAAATTCCGAGACATGAGAATATATAAATTATACATTTAGACAATTTTATATTTTTCACAATCCTTGTTCTTATCATTTTTTTCCTCTCATATTCGCCGTATCTCTTCTCTTGTTATAAAAATTATTTCTGCAATTCATTCATTGTATCGTACATGAATGACCTGTGGATTTTCTTACGTAATTCAATGCAAATTCGACTCGTGCATTCACGCGAAATAGTGAAGCCGTATATATGAATATATATTGTGTTTCTATCAGGGAAAAAGAGAGGGAGAAAAAGAGAAAGGAGTTATCTCTACATATCTAAATTAGCTGAAACGTTAAAAAAAAAAAAAGAAATAAAAAAAAGTCTCTTATAGATTAAACTAAAAAGTGTTTAATAAAAATGATAGATTACAGTTTTATCACAATGATAAATTAATTACAACGAATCTCAATCTAATTCTATATTCTCAGCAAAATTTTATATGTGTGTGTGTACCTCTTCATCATCAAGAGATCAAAATTACATATATGTGTTTATTTAATTATTTGAGTTTAATTGTTTGATCGTATTTAATCGAATTCGACCTAGATAATACAATTGATTCAATGCCATCCGATTGAAATCTTTTATTATTATTATCATCATTATTATATACGTATTGGAGTGATAAAAAAAAAAAATAGAGAATGAAAAAAAAAATTATTGCCGATAAAAAAATTGATTTTTCATTTCAATTATAAGATGATGAAAGTAATAGAAGAATAAACAATGACGATTGTTCATGAAGTATTCCTATTTTATTGTTATCAATTTTAGATAACAATAGAAAATTATTAGAATAAAGAATTCTATATAATATACATATACATATTTATTTGATTTTCACTTTACATTCATATCAAAATTTATCACTAATCACTTGTCATAATTATCAAGAGTTTCGATTTATTTATTTATTTTTTTTTTTTTTCCTTCGTTTTCTCTTGACAAGAATCTCGAATGATTTATGAAATTGACATATTGCAAATTTATTTATGAAAAAAAATTTATTATTGAAGATACAAGTGAAAAATGTGAAATGCGATATTGAATTAGGAAAAAAAAAAAAGTAAAAAATAAAAAATAAAAAAAAAAGGATGAAAAAACAATGATAAATGTAAAGTTAAAGTAGATACGATGAAAATAATGATTTTTTTTTTTTGCTCAAATATTTGAAATGATAAATACATCGTGAATTATACCGTATAAAATATCATACAAATAAATGATGAAACTTATATAGATATATAAAGACTATTTACGTCATTTACGCTCCCACCTTTCGTCTCATTTCGGTATAACTGTGCGTGCGTGCGTGTATTACACATTTTATCTATAATCTCTATTACTTATGTCATTCATTTTTACACTAATCGTATATGGTTTTCTACCACGACTTTCTTACGAATTTTATTTTATGTGTATTTAAACGTAACATAATGAGAGAGACGGTTAAACCTCTTAGTACAAATCGTACAGTCTATTAAATTTTTTTTTTTTGTTTTTTTTTCGTATATATTTTTGTTTATTTTGATGATAATTTATTTTGATGATGAATTAAAAAATAAATTGTTGGAAGTAATTTTCTGAGGATTTTAGTAAGAATAACAATCACTATTCATCACTCTGTGACATTTTCAATTATACGCCATTTAGACTTATCCAGCAAGTAGAAAAAAAAAAAAAAAAAAAAAAAAAAAATCTGTGGTGAGAATAAGAGAAAGAGTTGACGAAAAAAATGAATTCTGTTATGTCAACACAAATTTCACACTTTTCTTTTGTAAAAGCGATTTGTGAAAACTCGAAAAAAAATGCGATGAAAAAAAAAAAAAAAAAAAAAAAAGAAACAATTTATACAAAAGTATAAAAATGAATGAATGGATAGAAAAAGAAAAATATAAAGGAGGAAGATAAAAATATATTTTGCAAAATAAAGCTGACACACAAAGTACTTAGCACGTGCGTTACTCGGTCACATGAAAAATATTCTCAAACTGATAAAATGCACTGTAAAATTTTTTTATTCATTACAATGTAATACAATAATTGTAATAAAGAAATATATGTATATATATTTATTTTTTTTATTCCATTGTCTAATGTTATTTTCTCTTCTACAGTGAAATTTATTGCAATGGTAAATTGTTGAAAACTGTACAATTGGCACGTGTATTTTCCGATAGTAAAACATTTGTTGATCATTATCAACTTCATGATCCAGAAGAAACATTGGCAAAGTGAGTAAATATTCATTTAAATAATAATTTTTTTTTAGCGTTTTATTTTATTTTTGTTTGATTTTATGCATTTTAAATTATGCATCTGCACATGCCAATAATTTTTTATCATTAATTTTTTGCACGTGTACAATTCTGATTCATTTTAATCCAATATTGAATTACAAATGTATATCTACAATATATATTTACACATAAATGTCAAATTGAATTTTCTCTTGTTCAATGCACATTAAATCTTGAATAAATATCTATTTCTGACACGACCGCAAAACCATAATCCACGGGGATTTTTATCATCCAAGTATAAAAATAGTCATAAGATGAAAAATCCGTAGGTTTGATAAATTCATCAATTATAAAAATGATGAGAAGAAGATGAATGATAATAATGATAAAGAAGAAAAAAAATTCACATTATTTATTTATTTATTTATTTATTATTAATATATATATATATATTTTTTTTTTTCGTTTCATCTCAGTTTTGAATCGTTGATGGAAAAAACTAATGACAATCCAACTCGTGAACAAATAATTAAATTTGTTGCTGAAAATTTTGCAATAGAAGATGAAGTTTTACCTTGGATACCACCAGATTGGCAACCATATCCACCAATATTTAAACGTATTGAAAATAAAAATTATCGTGATTGGGCATACGAATTAAATAATATATGGAAAAATTTAGCCAAACAAATGTCACCAAATGTAATTGCACATCCTGACCGACACAGTTTTATACCAGTTGAGAATGGATTTATCGTACCTGGTGGAAGATTTCAAGGTTTGTATAAAAAAAATTTAAATTCAAAAATTTTCATTTTCAATTAAAATTTCTAAAAATACATATGAAAATAATTATATCAAACAATTCATTAACAAATAACATTTTTCATTATAAATATTTAATTATATTATAATTTTTTTTTTTTTTTTTTTTTTTTTGTCATTTCTTTTGTTTTTAGAGTTTTACTACTGGGACAGTTATTGGGTAATTGAGGGTTTATTACTGTCAGGTATGAAAGATACTGCGAGAGGAATTATTTTGAATTTCATCTCAATGGTGAGACGTTTTGGTTTTGTACCAAATGGTGGTCGTATCTATTACTTGATGAGAAGTCAACCGCCATTACTTATTCCTATGGTAAGTGAACCAACAGTTTATAAACGAAATATGTAAATTATCATTGTCCCAGTGAGATTCATAAATTTTCTAATATATAAATATGATAAAGTTTATTTAAAATCATACGTGCACGTAAAACATTTGTGAAAATGTGTTAAATAAAAACTAAAAATGTTGCTCAGGGGTAAATACGTATAATACAATACCAAATACATACATGTATAATGAAAAAAGAAAGTAAAAAATAAAAAATAAGATAAAAAAACGTTCCATAAAATGTAGTTATGAGTCTCGTGGTAGAAATAATGTTAACTCCCCCTCTCATAAGAGCGTAAAACACCGACCGTTGTCCCAGAATCTAATACTACCCTGAGCACCTGCAACTCGCATAATTCTCCAACCTTTATTATTTACTTTATTTTTTCTCCGACTATATTTTTATGTTATCCTTTCTTTTTTTTTCCCCCTCTTTATTATTTGTTAATATTTCTCGTTGATTTATTATTTGACATCGTATTCAATTCGACATTTTAATTTCCCCAACTACAGATAAATCGTAAATCTAAAAATAATATTTTCTATTCAAAAATAAAAAATTTTAATATTAAAAAAAGATAAATAAATTTGAAAAAAAAAAAAATATAGTAAATTTGACGTATAGACATTGAAGACTTTTGGTGTACGTATATAATCGTTTTTTTTTCCTCCGTCTCCTCTTTTTCTTCTTCATTTTTTTTTTTTTTTTTTTTTTTTATTCATATCACTAAGGGATTAAGGTGACATATTCCTTCTACTATCGATTCATTCACTCCCAAAACTTCAACTTTAGAATTTATTTGATATTTTATATTCAAGTTGGGGATGAAAAACAAAGTAAAAAAAGAATTAAAAAAAAAGTACAGAAAAAAAAAAACCTCTGAAATTTTTATATAAAATATATATCGTTCATATATTATTTTTTTTCACCCCTTATTTGTCCTTTTGTTTTGTTATTTTTTTTTTTTTTTAATTTTTTTTTTTTCCATCGTTTGACATCGTAAACAAAAATGAACAGAGATTAGAACTATCCGACGTCAATACAGTGAATGACTAATATTCCTCTGTCTATTATATAATCTTCTTGAATTAGATGATATTTAACTCAATTATAAATTCATAATATTATGTATGTAAATAAATTTTGAAAGTTACGACAAATTAAGGACATAAATGCGAAAATTTAATGAAAATATATATCGAGATATTCATGAACGTTTGTATATTCACGATGTTCTTTCGTCAGGTCTACCCGACACTATACATTCGAGTTAAAATACAGATATGTCTTGTAAAATTACGTACATATATATATATATATATATATATTGTGAGTAAATTGTGAATTGAGGAAGTTTAGTTACAATAGCTAAAGTTGTATAATACCAGTTAGCAAATGTACGTGTAAACTTCAAGGGAGTTATCTCATGTACAACATATATATTTATATATTCCTGTCTTTTATTCTTGAATGTCAGAGATATTTATATAGACATTTGAATTTATTTTAGTCAATAAAAACTTTTACATATTTACAATTTTTGTTTTGTATTTTTTTTTTCTTTTCTAGACATTAAATATTTCGAATTGTATTTTTTCTTTCATTTATTATTCCAGTCTGTGAACCAAAAACACAGAGTTAATGATTCAAAAATGAATAAAATTTATATTATTACATTTAAAATCTTAATAATATTTATTCGTATTTATTTGTTATTACAGATGCAATTGTATTATAAATTCACGGATGATATTGATTTTCTCTCAGACAACTTACCAATATTGCAGAAAGAATTTGCATTTTTTGAAAATGTTGCAACAGTTAATGTTATGAAAAATAAAAAAATATATAAAATGGCGCATTATGTGGTTGACAGCGATGGTCCACGTCCTGAAAGTTATCGGTGAGTTTTCATTTATATTTATTATTTACCAGTACTTTTTTTTTTTTTTTTTCACACATTATTCACATTATTAATATTAATTTATACATATATACACTCATACATAATAATTATATTTTTAATTTTATAATTTAATGATAACACATTGTTTTATTCATATATGTAGACTTTATATTTTAATTTGCACACTGTGGACTTGACATTAAATTTAATTTAATTGCGACTACGTGTGTATAATACTCAAGTTCAATTAACTCATGTATCTCATTTTCCAATTTACTTTCTATTCATTTCTTTGTTGTATTCTCTTTATCTCAACTATAAAAAAGTCAACTGATTTATGAAGAAATCATTTAAATGTAATTCTATGATAAACCACACACACGCACTCACACAGAAAGAGGATAAAAAAAAAATGATAAAAATTTTTGATTTTACTATTTTATTATATTCATCATTCATTTATGATTTTATTCACGTGTGTATCGTGTTCTTCTATGTAAAGTTGGGAACAATTCTTTGACATTAAAATGCCACGTGAATTCATGACACTGGCGTGTCTGACACGATGTGTACATTAACTACTTTGATTATATTCTTCATGGTGGTGGTGGTGGTGGTGGTGGTGGTGCATCTTCATTTCCCAATAAACGTCACTCTCATCTATGTTGTCATTATAATTTTACGTGGATTATCAGTTTATTCTTTCGTGAATGCATCAACCTCACTCATTTCGTTGACATCAAAAGCTATCAAAAGCTCATCTTTCAGACTTATCCGCTTGACAGTACAGATTTTATCACTATATATTCATCACTGATAAGATATTGAAAAGATGAAAATATTAATATAAAAAAAAGGATGAAAATTAATTAAAAAAAAAAAAAATGTTTATTTATATATATATGTGATTTATTAACAGTTAATTATTATTAATATTTATTCATTTTGTTTTATTTATTTATTTCTTTTTTTTTTCTTTTTTGATTAATAGTGAAGATTATCAGTTGGCGCAATTTTTCAATACGGAAGAATCAAAACGCAATTTTTATAATGAAATTAAAGCTGGCGCTGAAAGTGGATGGGATTTTTCATCACGTTGGTTTATTCCAAATGATGAATCAACCAGTGGTAATCTCACTGACATTGCAACTAGCAGTATTATTCCAGTTGATCTCAATGCATTTCTCGAACGTAATGCACGTTATTTGATGATGTACAATTTAAAGTTTGGTAATTATGAGGTGAGCATAAATATACAATTAATTAATTTATTTATTAATTTATTCATAAATAAATACACTCATATATACATATATTTATTATTAAATAATTTTTTGTCATTCTTTTTATTATTTTTTATCATTTCGATAAATTTATGTGAATTTATTCAACTCACGAAGTGCAACTCGTGATAGATAAACTCTCATTTTTATTTATCTACTTTTTTATTTAGTGTAAACAAATAACAGTATAAACAAAACCGCATTGTAACTGTAAGTTATACCCAACATTTTCTTTTCTTTTCACCTTTTATATATATATATATAAAGAATGATAGTACAAAGACAAACAAAATATGTATATAGATGACTTGGATTTTATTTATAAAGGATGAAATAGCATGTGGATATAAATCATACATATCTTCACAGAAAACCTTTTGCACTGAGAATATCATTCCAATGTTTTTTTTTTTCTACTTCTTTCTTCATTTCATTTTAGAAGTTGAGAAAACGTGATCTTATCCAAAAAAAGACGTGACACGATTTGTTTAAAAATAAAAACACGAATTTTTTCCACAGTATTGTGTATGATAAATTGATAATCTTAAAGATATATTTGTTTATTATATATCCGAAAGGAGGATAAACTGTACTTGTATATTTAATCGGTTATTTTCGTAACAATATCCGGATCCCCTTGGTGATATAAATTTACTAACATATTTTTTTATCGTTTTTTTTTTATCATCTTTTTTTTTTTTTTTTTTTTTTTTTTTTCCATTGTATGCCAAAACCCCTGCGGCATAAACACGTTAACGAATACAAATTGTTCCTCTTGCTTCACGTCTTCGAAACCCCAGCTGACAATATTTTGATTATATAAAAACTAACAGATTTTTTTTTTTCCTCTTTTATATATTTTTTTTTTTTTTTTCTATTTTTCTTTCTCTCTTTTCTTGTGACTGTTATTATTTTTTTTTTTTTCTTTTTATTTTTAGAGAGTAAAGTATTACCACAAAATATCGTTGCGATATCAAAAGGCAATTGATGAAGTTTTGTGGAATGATGAGTATGGAATGTGGTTGGATTACGATATGAAAAATAAAAAATCAAGAAATAATTTTTATCCGACAAATCTTA
The DNA here is from genome assembly GCA_963920625.1 of Dinocampus coccinellae. Taxonomy (NCBI): domain Eukaryota; kingdom Metazoa; phylum Arthropoda; class Insecta; order Hymenoptera; family Braconidae; genus Dinocampus; species Dinocampus coccinellae. The sequence goes on from OY987186.1 coordinate 1,503,560, forward strand.
CGCCACTTTATACCAATAGTTTTGATTCAAGTCAAAAACAATTTTATGCAAAAAAATCTGTGGAATATTTAAAATCATATGATATTGGTAAATATTTGGGTGGAGTACCAACATCAGTGAAATTCACTGGACAACAATGGGATGCGCCAAATGCTTGGCCGCCACTTCAATCAATTGTCATTCAAGGACTACGTAATACACAAGCTGAACCGGCACTGAGTATAGCAAGGGCACTAGCAGATAGATGGCTTAAATCGAATTATATTGGATTTCTTGATTCTGAACAAATGTATGAGAAGGTAAGCAATTAAAAAATAATTATGATACATTAAAATAAAAATTTTCTTTGATAATTCATAATTTTACAATACGCGAAAAAATAATCATATTATAATTTTGAATTTATGATTTCAATTGGGTTGACTGTACAGATTGAGTTATAATTAAAATGTACGTGAGCAAAATTTATTATTGATAAACAAGAAAAAGCAAAAAGAAATATGTCAATATTAAAATATATATTTAGATTTCTTCGTCAATTTTGAATTACATTAATGCAATGTCAAGTATAATCAAGATAAATACTGTCCCATCAATTGCTCATCTTCAATCGTATTCACCCTCAATAAAATTTATTTCATCTATAAACATACATTTCATATACGCGTGGGATTATCATGAAATGACATGAAAATGTCATCACGTGGAAGAGTCGATATTTATGATTTTTCAAAAGTGAACAAAAATCGATTGAAAAAAAAAAAATAATAATAATTTTTTTTTTAAATTTAATAAACGCGGTGAGATGACAAAGTAAAATTATGAAATCAAACCCACATTGTGAGAGTATGAATATAATAAATTAACTCTCTGGAGTATACATGAATGAAATAAAAAGGATCACATGCTTGTAATTAAATTTCCTACCATTTATTACAGTAATCACATCACTGCATCACGCGTTCATTCGTTCTTTCAATAAAACACGTACTATATATATATTCAACAAAAAAAAAAATTCCAATTGGGCCTAAAAGAAGAAAAAAATCTTTTTTTTTTTTCTTTTTTACCCCTGTCATCATTTCATATATACACAAAAGTTTGACGACACCGCACACACAAACACTCCCACACACACACAATTTTTTATCTTTTCTTCCTCTCCTCCTACATTCTTCACCCTTCACTATATATACCAATTCCACAATAAAGCATTCCAAAAGTGTGCGAACCGTAAATCCCAGAATGCTCAACTTTTTTTTTTGCCGTTAGCAAAGTAGCATTTTGAATGCAATCAAATTCTTTTAAAAACTCATGAGTAGAATTTTCAAATTGAATGGAATGGAAAAAAAAAAAAGATGGAAAAATATTCCAAGAAACTTGGAAAAATAAAAAAGAAGTGAATAATTAATTGAAACACATGATAAACATGAAAAAAAATTTTATAAATTGAGTTATTAAATTAAAAAAATATTATAAAGTTGATAAAAATTTTATTTTGGATGTATATATATATTTTTTTTATTTCCATCTTATTGATCACATGAAAATAAGATGTCATTGATCAAAAATAATCCAGTCGTGTGGGTGTAGAGTCAACAGTTATACACACACACACACATATATATAGGAATTATACGAGAAGTGAAATATACATTATGTATTATTGGAAGATGGGAAACTTGTCTGAACTAATCCCAAAAATATATACTCCCCTCACCAGCAACAACAATACAGTCCCCTCGAAATTGCAATCCAATATAAATATAAATACATGTATATATATTAATATTCCCTCTCTTTTATGAAAATTTCTTGATTAACATTACAATTTTTATAAAGAAAAAAAAAAAAAAAAAAAAAAAAACATCACATAAACAAAAAGTAATAATATTTAAACAATTTGACCCAATATAAATCCCAATAATTATATTGCATCATTTCAATATTATTCTCTGAAAATAAAAATCATGTTGATAGAGTTGGTAGAATAGATGAGTGGATACTGTTTTGCCCAGCAGACGCTTTAATTCACAGTCTCTCGATGTAAATCATAATCCCCCCTAACTATTTTGAATTTTCTTCTGCTCTAAAGCACCCATCCTCTCTCCATCTATCCTACTCTCACATTATCTATCATTCTCTTTATCTCTATCATTCATTGAATCGCAATCGATATATTCATAGTTATGATACAATAGTGTGCGTTTGCCAATAAGGTGTGTACAGTTGGCGATAGGTTTGATGGTACATGATGCATGAGAACTAAACACAATCGTACATATATTCACGATTATTATTGTAATTATTATTATGAACCAACGGGCGCAATTGATACTTTATAATAAAGCTCTATGTACATATACATTACTGGCATTATATTTCTCTTATTGATATAGAGCCACAATTAATGCTCTATGTATTTCGATGTTTTCATTATACATCCACCCACAATATAATATAAACGATAAAGAAAAGAATAGGCTATAAACCAAACTGGTGTTCTAATATATCATTTATCAATGTGGAAATATTGAAAAACATATTTATTAAAGCAATGAAAAAAATGAAAGGAAAAGAAAAAAAAAAAAAAAAAGCAGGGATAGACGAGTGACAAGCGAATATAATGTGGGTGTGACGTTTGTTGGCATGAGGATAAATCAATTCCGGGACATCGAGTTGGAAAAAAAAAAGGCAAACGAAAAATTATGGAAATAATGATAATGATAAGTTGGAAGAAAAATATCGTGGAAAAATTTGATGTTAGAAGGCTGAAAAATGTCACGCTACTGTACACATATCACTATACACTCCAGTACAAAATGATTTTCACGATGTTTCTAAAAATGTATTTCGTCACTTCATTTTTTATTCTCGTACACTTGCAAATACGGAAAAAAGATTGTTGGCGATTTATCGTGCGGTTTATATTCGTCTGAAAAAAAAAAAAAAAAAAATTTCAATATGATAATAAATGTATTTTTTGTATGTACAATTATTTAAATTAACTATTTTTGCATATGTCGAATTTATTGAGTGGAAATATTTTTTGCATAGAATTTTTTGGAATTCACGAAAAGGTGAATAAATTCCAAACGTGGAGATGAATAATGAAAAAAAAAACAACAAAACAAAAAAAATATTTCCATCAGTTTTTGTTATTTTTTATTTTTTTTTCATCAGTGAATTCCATAAAAATATTATTGATGGGTATTTCTGGTATTAAATAATTTATTCAATATTATATATGATGTGAGATTGAATTGGTCAGTGATTTGATGTGTAGGCTGTGATGTAGTTCAATGGTTTATCCGAAATTCATATCAAAATGTTATATTAAATGAATAAAATTTGTGTAATTATTTATTCATTTCATCAGAATTATTTTATGCTTAATTAATGCTTTTCTTTTTTGTTCAGTATGATGCAACAGAGCCAGGAAAATATGGGGGTGGTGGTGAATACGTAGTTCAACCAGGATTTGGATGGACGAATGGTGTTGTATTGGAATTTCTATATACATATCCCGATATGTCACCAGACTCGGATACATTTTATTATGGAAATGCCGATACTGGTGAGTAAAAAATAATTATAAATAAATAATAACTAAACAAAATATTTAATTTTCATCTAAAACAAATCATTTCATCAATACGAAAGGAGATGAAAAAAAAAAAAAAAAAAAAAACAAATAAAAGATTGTCAACAATTATTTCATCACAATTTTTCCAAAAGCAAATAAAAAGTTGATTTAATAATTTTTTATCGCTGGTAGCAATTCAATTATCTACAGAAAACATTTGTTCGTGATATTTAATTATAATCCTTGTAGTGATATAATTTTTTTTTGATTACAAAAAAATAAGAAAAAGAAGAAATAAAAAATAAAAAACACGAAATTAATTCTTCAGACGAGTGTCATCAAAGTTTTTACACTTATCAAATCGTGTTTTAAATATACAATTTAATTTTGTTTTATCTTTTTTTCTCGTTTTTCATCATGAAATTATTCGATACATCGTCAATGTGAGGCGGCTTCTGTGGGATTCAAAGTGTCATAAACATTTTTTTTTTTTTTTTTTTTTTTCAACTTGTTATATATTTTATCCAATAAAATTTTAAAGTCCCATAAATTTTTGTTGATCCAATAACCCTCAACGCATTTTCGCGCCCTCATTCCACATAAACGTCATCAGCGAATACCTGAGACATGAAAGTAAACTTTAATGAGTCTATATTTTATACGTTCTCCCCCCCTCTCATCTTTAGTTTGTGTAATTCGTGTAAATATAAAATAAATGTCGGTGATGATTTATAACTGAATAATAAGAAAAAAATAATGTTTATATAATAATAATAATAATAATAATAACAATTTTTGATAAATTAAATTTATTTTATTTTCATTAATTAATCTGAGTGAAATTCACAGCACCAACTTATTTTCCAATCACAATTATAGTATTACAGAAATTCAGTTCAACAGAAGAATTTGCGTACGAGAATAAACGATTAAACATTAAATACAATTGTGAAAAAGATTGTAATCGGTAATCACGCACAAACGCAAAGTGGGCAATAATGGAAATGGATATTGCTTGGGGAATCGATATTATTCGGCGCGTGTCGACACGTGAATTAAATCGGAAGTCGTTTTACTTTGCATGATGCTCGTCACCCCTCTTATTCTCATCGTGTGCCTAGACACGCGAAAACAATTATACAAATTTCAACCATTGAATTTCCTTCATTTTCTTCTATTGCATTTACGTGAAGTGAATGTATAAATCGTATAAAAACAATAAATTTCCATCTCGCTGTGAGTTTATATATATATATATGTATTTGTTTTTTTATTGTTTTTCTAGATGACAGTATTGAGCAGATAATTCAGATCATAACCGGACAAAATAGTTGAATTTATTTAAAGAACAATGATGATAATTTATTTTATTGGAACTGAAACAACGAAAAAAATGCAATTAGATGAAAAAAAAAAAAAAAAAAAAAAGAAAAAAGTTTGAGAAATGAAATTTCACTATTTATCATCAACAAGAAAAAATTGGTATTAAAAAAATTTCATAATAGTCGAGTGAAGAAATTCAATATTCAATTCACATATAAAAAAAAAAAAAAAAAAAAGGAAATACCGACATTTTCACAAGTGCAAAGCAGTATATTAAAAATAAATAGTATTAGTTTAAGATTAATATATTTATCAGTATTTGAGAAATAGCGTGTGAAAAAAAAAAAAAATGTTATACTGTGATTCAGAATTTTCTTGTTTTTTTTTTCTTTTAGAAATTTGTAAAGCTATTTAATAATAATTTGAAAATAATTTAGATACCGAGACAATTTTGTTCCCGCTTATTTCTCTCTTATATATATTTTAAATAAAATATATACATATGTATGAATAATTATAATAATAAAGAATACACCATACGCATCCTCAGCAAAGAGGTGAAATAATGAATAATTAATCAATAGATTAAATATTTCAATTGTAATATAGAATCAAAATTGTTCTTGTCGTATTATTAATTTTTGTTTTTTATCCTTTTAAAAAAATTCCTTTCAATTTGAATACCAATCATGACAAGCTCACTGATGTAATTATACCTAAATTTTAAATTCAATAGATAACATAATTTATTTCCTTTAATATATATTTTTTATAACGCACACATTTCACAGTCCTTTGATGTGTGTCCCTTAATATCACGCTTCAATGCTCATGCCGTATTGCCACCGAGTTAGATCACACGTAAATATTCTGAGCCCACTTACATACTCACTCATAAAGCTCCACCAACTCTGTTTACCAATTTCTCGTTTGCATTTTAACTCCCTGTTTCATCCTCTCTCTTTCATTTCGTCACGTTTTTCAACCACAGTATTTTAAACTAATATGTGCACATTGCATTTTACGATGATGTACAATTAAATTGAAACAGTAGGAAAAGAAAGAAAATTAATGAAAATTGCAATAGCATTCAAGGAGTCGGTTATTGAACTGTTTTTTTTTTTCTTTTCTTTTTCTTTTTTCTCACATTCTCGATAGTAAAAATAATAAATGAAAAAATATCTATATTAATTTTACCTTTATTTTTTTTCTCCATTGTCATATCCTAATTTATAAAAATCTTTCAACACCACATTGAATATTATTGTAATTTCACCTTGAACTTTCATACGTGTCACTGAAATAAATAATGATAAAAATATAATAATTTATCCATAAAAATTACTTAATACTATGTAATAAAAATATTTATATATATTTAATCAATTAGTAAAATATATGTATGTGTTACATTCACGACCACTACCAGACGCAAGAATTGACGGTTCAATTAATTCTGGCCGTCTACCAGTCATCCACGCTGTAAATTGATGCAATATTGAGGAGGATTCTGGTACATATACAGGAATCCTGAATTAATTAATGATACAATAATCAATTGATTGAATATGAATTATATAATATTATGACGTGAGAAATATAATTAATTGAGAAACTATTTACTTTCTCTCGTGGTGGCCTGAGGTGAATGGTATATGACACACTCCATAACCTCGTATTACATCGTGTCCAAAAATATCCAATCCATATACTGATAATACAATCTGAGGCCCTAAAAATCATCAATATACTCCGCATCATTATTATAATTTATTGAATTAAAATTGTTCATATTAATTTAAATAAAGTTTATATATATTACAGCCGTGTGGTATTGTTGATTTGAATGTAATATCTAATGGAAAATTCCAAGCTGCAATACGACGTGGATCATTACTGCATTTACACATTTGTGTTAAACCCTCTTCAATACCCTATAATATAAAATAATAATGAAAACTATATAATAAATCCAAATATTTCATGCATTTAATATTGAAAAAAAAAAAAAATATATTAAATTACAAGTGTATTATATACATATTTTGATTGTTGTTTTTACCGTAACAACACTCCATTCAGAGCCACAATGATAAATATATTTGCAATAAGCATTGTCAGTTTCATAAAAATTTCCATACTCAATTGAACCAGTGACACATATAAAAAATTCACTATCTGTCATTTTATATTATAAATATTTATAATAGCACATTTATGATTAAATTATGTATTTAATTAAACATTAAATAATCAAATTATTCGATTAGTGATAATAGCAGTTGAATGTTTGAACTATTATCGTCATGGCAACGCTAGTTCTCTCAAATGCCGCCCAGATATATACGAGAAAACATTCAAATGAATTATATGCAGGTTGAAAAATTTATATTAAATATAAGTACACAAAAAAAAAAAAAAATATGTTCATTAAAGAAAATAAATTATTCGAGTTGTATGCTCTGTGTTTATTAATTTTCTCTCACAATTTTTATGATTTCATTTCATTTGGAATATCACTAAACTCATATAAATACTTGAGTCTTAAATGGCCTCCTGTTTTTTTCTTTTTTTTTTTTCAATGAGAAACAATGTACAACTTTATTTGATATTAATTAACATGCAACAATGAATTTTTCTCGCTATGTTATGTTTTTAAATGAAAAATTTGATTTAATATTGTATATTAATTTTATGCACACAATGACTTCATGTGTTTAAATGTTTGTGATTTTTTTTTTTTACTTTTCTTTCTTTAGATACATTAGAAGAAAATTGGAAAATATTGACGACGAGGCTGATGTTTTGACACGTCAATATTTCCTAATTTTTCTAAAATATAAATGTCCCAATATTTATCTAATCGTATATAAAATGTCAAGCAAACGTTTGAAACATTTGGTCAAAAATCTCGTGATAATGGAATAAATATAAACAATTAATATTATTCATGATGATAAATATTGTCAATTTTAACAGATAGAATTATTCCACTTTCAGAAACGATTCATCATTTGTATAAATCTCAAATACTATATAAATTGAAACATCATTGTGGTATTATTATTATTATATATTTTTTTCTCATTCTTAATATTTATATACTTGATGTGATCTATGACCTATTATCACATCGTTAAATATAAATTTGACGATTGCATTGATTATTTTATAAAGCTAAAAACGATTCTATGTAAAATAAATTGGGTTTATAACGTTTAAAACGTTGATTTCATTATTATTATTATTTTTTTTGTTTTTCTACTATGTTCGATATTCTTTATCTAAAAGATGAAAAGATGTTTTTCTTCTTTTTTTTTTTGTTTTGCGATGATTATTGTTATTTATTTTCCCGCTGCAATTTCTTTCATTCGATTTAATGCAGATCCAGCTTTGAACCAACCAATTTGTAAATCATTCAGCGTATGATTAAGCGTGATTGTATCAACTTTTCCATCTTTATGTTTGATCTCTGCTTTAATTGGCTATGAAAAAAGAAAAAAAAAATATGTGAAATTATTTTTTGTTTGTTTATTATTAATTTTTTTTTCTTCTTTTTATTATTATTAAAAATCAAATTTACCTTTCCAGGTGCGAGATCCTTCAATCCAAGTAAACTTATTTTATCAGTTGGCTGAATTTTATCATAATCACTTGAATTAGCAAATGTCAATGGCAACAGACCCTGTTTCTTTAAATTAGTTTCATGAATACGCGCAAAGCTCTTAACAATAATTGCACGTCCACCAAGATGACGTGGTTCAAGTGCGGCATGTTCGCGTGATGATCCCTCACCGTAATTTTCATCACCAATTGCCACCCATTTTACACCATTTTTCTTATAATGACGAGCAACATCAGGCACACCGCCCCATTCACCATTCAATTGATTTTTAATTTTGTTGACCTCATTATTTTCAGAGTTGACAGCTCCAATAAACATATTATTGGAAATATTATCTAAATGACCACGATATTTGAGCCATGGACCAGCTGCTGAAATATGATCGGTTGTACATTTGCCTTTGACTTTAATTAAAATTGTTAAATCGGTGAGATCTTTGCCATCCCATTTATCAAATGGTTCTAATAATTGTAATCTTTGTGATTTGGGATCAACATCAACTTTAACTTTACTACCATCGGACGGTGGAGCTGCATAAGTATCTGCGCCTGGATCAAATCCACGTTGTGGTAATTCATCACCGAATGGATTATCCAACAGGAATTCTTTACCATCTTTGCCTTTAAGTTTATCTGTCAATGGATTGAAATCTAATCGTCCGGCAAGTGACAAAGCAGTGACAAGCTCAGGACTCGTAACAAATGCGTGTGTCGCTGGATTTGCATCATTACGTCCGGTAAAATTACGATTGTACGAGGTAACAATTGTATTTTTGTCACCTTTCTTTACATCTTTACGGTCCCATTGACCAATGCAAGGTCCACATGCATTGGCAAGGACAGTACCACCGAATTCCCGAAATATTTGAGCGATTCCATCACGTTCAATAGTTGCACGAATTTGTTCGGACCCAGGTGTTACATTGAATGGCGTTTTGGATTTCACACCGTGTTTGAGCGCTTGTTTAACAATATTTGCACATCTTCCCATATCTTCATACGAGCTATTGGTACATGAGCCAATTAATCCAACTTTAATTTCATTAGGCCAACCATTTTTCTTAGCTGCTGCACCGAGTTTCGAAATTGGATGTGCCAAATCGGGTGTAAATGGTCCATTAACATGAGGCTCAAGTGTTGAAAGATCTAATTCAATTATTTGATCATATTTAGCATTGGCATCAGCTGTCAATAAACTAGTCTTGAATGAATCAGCGGCTGATGCAATTGATGCGCGATCAGTTGCTTTTAAATAATCTGCCATACGATTATTGTATGGGAATACTGATGTTGTAGCACCAATTTCAGCTCCCATATTACAAATAGTTGCCATTCCCGTGCAACTTATGCTGTCTACACCAGGACCAAAATATTCAACAATAGCGCCAGTTCCACCTTTTACCGTTAAAATTCCAGCAACCTTCAGTATAATGTCTTTTGGACTTGTCCAACCTTTCAATTCACCAGTGAGTTTAACACCAATGACTTTGGGACATTTCAATTCCCATGGAATGTCGGCCATTACATCAACTGCATCAGCACCACCAACACCGATACAAAGTCCACCTAAACCACCGCCATTTGGTGTATGCGAATCTGTACCAATCATCAACAATCCCGGAAAAGCATAATTTTCAAGAATAATTTGATGAATAATTCCTGAACCAGGATTCCAAAATCCTACACCATATTTAGCACCAGCAGTTTGCAAAAAATTATATACCTCTTTATTTATATCTTTGGCACGAATTAAATCTTCATTACCGCCAATTTGTGCTTCAATCAAGTGATCGCAATGGATTGTCGATGGAACCGCAACTTTCGGTAGACCTGAATAAATTATTAATCATACATTAAATTTAATTATTATTATATTATTTTTTTCTTTTATTAATGAGAATAAATTTGGTAATGTTATGATTTATTTTACCAGAGCTTATAAATTGCAACATTGCCATTTGTGCCGTTGCATCCTGCATTGCAACACGATCCGGTCGCAGACGTAAGTAACTTGTACCACGTTCAATATCTTGTTTATGTGGCTCATCAATATGTGAGTATAAGACTTTTTCTGACAACGTCAATGGTCGTCCCAATCTATAATTTTATATTAAAAAATTTTATTTCCCAGCTATTCTTTCTTTAATTGAATTACATACCGTTTTTTGACAATTTTTAAATTTTCATCCAATTTTTCGTATGGAAGATAAGCTGTTTGATCGAATTTCGACATTGCCACTTTTGCCGCGGCAAAACTTAATGGACTTACGCTGAAACATCTCTGTTGTATATCCGCAGCGAGTCCTGATAATTTCTACAAATACCATGTTACAATTATAAAATAAAATAATTTATCAAAATATAAATTTATAAAATAATATTCATTATTAACATGATATATTGTGTTAATCTTATCGTTATTTTGTATCTTCTTATCAAAATCTTTACAAATTAATATTGAACATTATTCACCACATTCATATACATAAATTAATAAATTAAATTAAATTAAATTTTTGTAATTATAATGATTAAATTAATAATAAGTAAATAATTTTAAATGTGCCCTTTGCAATTACATTTGGGACATTTACAGAAAATAATAATAATATTTTGGCTCTTAAGTAGATTGAGTTGCGAAACCGAAAAAATCGCGCACAACATGCGCACTGAGCAATTCATACATAACCTCACAATAGTTATGTGGATCATGCAATTATATATATATATATATACGTGTCCGCATGTATGTAATATGTCTGTAGACAAGTAATATGTTATGTAAGTCCTTAAATATATTTTTCAATTGAATAATCGACATTTTGCGAGTTGGAAAATTTTTTCTTTTTCCTTTTGTTTGTCTAAGAGAAGAAAAAAACAATTCAAAGGCCATAAATAATTTATGTACGTTTGTGGGAATCGTTAATTTTTACACAATTTTATTTGAGCACGTGAAAAATATTTCAGGATATTGACATTAAAAATTTAGAATATAACACGTATTTTTGACCTATTTTTCTTTTTTCTGCTAATCACACCTACATCAAATAGGTGAATTCATCAGTATCAAATATATATTTATTTACAAATGACGAATATAATAAAGAGAATAGTGAGTAAAATTGACGGTAATGAAATTTGAAGAGCACTCATTAATTTGTTATCACATTCACCGATGATACTGACGTTTTGCAGAATTGAACGAAAAAAAAAAAAATTAGCAAACTTAAAATTTTATTGAGAGAAAAATTTGTCAATGAAAATTATTGCAGAACATTTGCTTGTGCATACCTGTGCCCGAAAAATTTTGGCGCAGTAAGACATTGTTGGTGTAATGAAATTTCTTCACTCAATGATGATCTTATTTTCCGTTTCACAACGCAGGTGGAAGCTTTTGCCCTTGATAAAATACAAAATAATTACACCACTTCTCCTGCTCTCTTAAGTGGCAGTCCTTCTCGAACCGGCCACTAGAGAACTAAATTCAATTTCGGCAAAAGTTTCGCTGTCGACGGTCGACCTCGCAAATCACAATACGTATCACTAATATCGGTCACGCATGCGCATTTATCCATTAAAATATATTGAAATAATAATATATATATATATGTATCTATGAACATTCTTACCAAATAATAATAACATTACCAATCGAGAATTGTACATTGTAAACTGTCAAAAGAATTTTTTTGTTTACATAAAACTGTATAAATTCAATAATGCAAACTGATGATCTTTTGGTACAGCGATCAGCTGATTTTTTTATATCTCACTACTAACATGTCATTTTCGAATTACGCGCCAGTCATATACCCTATCTACGCTCGATAATGAAGAAAAATGCCATACCGAATGGTAAAAAAGTTCACGCGAATTTTCAACAAATAGATGGAAACAAAATTAAATAAAAAATCACTCGAATATCTCAAAATTATTTTTTTTACTGAGAATAAAAATTTAATTTCACGATTTTTATGCATTAATCTTGTCAAGGTCAAACAGGAATTTAAGAATAATCAGGTCATTACCTTGTAAATTGAAAAATAATGGCCGCTTAATGATCCAGATAAATCAACATCATGTAAATGAAGTTCACGTACGTCAACTGTATATAGTTGCAGAATAAACAAAATTACATTCAATGAAAAAAAAAAAATATATATATATATATACATACATAAATTGTCCTCGAAGGACACCCACCCTCGTCTGATGCCCATTCTCTTTTCCTCCCTCTGGGCGTCTCCTTCTTATGGCCCAGTTTCGCATATCATATCCTGCCAACCATTATCTTATTCCTTTTTTTTACACTTTATTTATTTATTTATTTATTTATTTATTTATTTTCTTTATTTTTTTTTCTCTCCTTGTCTTTTCTTTCATTTATTTTTCTGTTCCACCCATACATCAGTTAAAGTGATTTGACATATGCACGGAGTAATCTTGTCGCAGTAAGATCGTGCCAATGAATCAAACTCACGAGCTATATAAATAATATAAATAAATATAATGTAGTTGAATGTGCCTACAGGTTACAAATGTGATTGGCCGTGTACTTACCAATAAACAACACAAAAATAAAAACCTCACCTTCTTATGATAAAAAAAATATTAACTATACATATTCACACAGATATACAGAAATAATTTTCCTTTTGCCTTTTGCCTTTTGCCAAATGCAAATAGGATTAATAATTAATTATTTTCCCAAATTATTCATATAAAATATCCAGATTTATTATACAAAAAGGATTTTATTTTATGTCCAACATCATCGACTTCAATATCCTACTCTTTAATTTAATTTCACCACTAATAATTATCTATATACAATTATAATTGAAACCTCTGGGATCACCTTTGTACTTTGCCAATCTACACCGTCTCAATTATATACACAATATATATATATGTAGTTTAGAAAAAGAATATAAGAACGTAATAAAATATATATCGTTGAAAGATCGTGATGGCTACTGAAGTGGGTGCACGTGAGCCTCGCGTTGCCCGATTGAGATCAACAAACGTGACAGCAACCAGAGCAATATAACGTAATATTTTTTTCTTTTTCTCTTTTTATTTTCTTCTTTCTTCTAAACATAACGTTCTATTTCAATTTAATAATACATTTCGTACGTATAACGTATCTTTCACAATATACGCGTTTAAATTGCATTTTAAATAAATCGACACACACACACATTAATTATATTTTTTATTAGTTTTAAAAATTTATTATCAATAATTTAAAATTAATTATTGATTTATTTAGTCTAGAATATATTTATTCATATGTTGAATTTGATATTTGTAAATTTTTTTTTTTTTTTCTTTTTTTTTTCTTATTTTATCTGAATTGCGTCCGTGAAGTTTAATATTGTGGGGGTGTGGCCGTTGCAAAAATGAGTCTTCGGCATTTATTATTGCCGTAAGGTATTGGAGTTGATCGTAAGATCGAACTCTCACTTTTGCCTGGCGCGTTGTCAACAAAAAGTCCCCGAGGGTCTGATATATAAATGTGTACAGCTACTGCGTTCTCATCACACATTTACACATACACAAATACATAATAAATATAATACTTGGGGGTATTATATCCTGCATACTTATTTTTTATGTATGCACCTGAGATATGTGACATTTTTAATTTATTATTATATTTATTCACTCTGTATTATTTCATTTATAAATTTATTTTATTTCATGATGAAGGTAGAAGGGGATGGATTTATTTATTTATTTTCTTCTTGTGTGTTGTGCAATGGTGAAAAAATAAATACGATTATTCGTGTATTATTCTTGGGATTGAGGCCACAGTTTACAATTGTTCCATTAAAGCGCCACACCACACGTTTGTCCATTGCAGAAAGTGCATTAAATCGTTACACGGATGTCGGTCGCGTTAGACCACCCATTTTGGAATTTGTAAATTTATTGTACTCATGAAATTTCTTTTATATCGTTTCTTTTTTTTTTTTTATTTTTTTTTTTTTTATTAATTTTATTTTCGTATATAATTGATAAAGAAAATTAATTTCTATTTAATTCCAGTCATTGACGAAATTTATTTGTGGTTTTTTTTATTCTTTTCATTGCAAAAACTTTTTCTTTTTTTTTTTTTTTTGTTTATTTTTATTTATAATTATTTGGGAATTTTGGCTTTTAATTATGATATTAAAATTTCTATTGAGTGATATGTATATATACAAAAATTTAAATAGAATCAAATAGTCAATTATTGTTGACAGTGATAGCCAATGGAGCGTGTTGAGGATCGACCGTGGTGACTGTTCAAGCGCAACGGCACGAGAGCATATAAATTTATTATACGTGTACAGATTAATCTTCGCACAATGTTACCTTGACTGAAATATCTCTCTTTATAGTTAACTTACATACATCAAATATACAAAAGAATCAAAAAATGAATAACTTGATCGGCTTTGAGTAAAAAAAAAAAAAATAAATAAATTTAAAAAAATTATTTTGTCACATTTTCTCTATTTCAATTTATTCCATTCATTCACGACAAATGATTATACTGTAATTTATTCATCTCTCTTTCATTCTATTATTTATTTATTTATTTATTTATTATTTGTTTCTTTTTCGTGGTAATTCAGTGAATGACTTTTCTGAATTTTTCATGATTCACGTTTTATAAAATATGTCGGCCGGATTGTCTTTGAACGAGTTATCAAATAAGGCAGAGACAAGGGAATATCGTGTATTTGATTCATTGTGACATTTGTAACATGAACTCAATATAGAATTTGTTACGTGTGCAAAGTAATAAAAACCAACTACTAATAAATAGATAGTCACTGACTTGTCGTCACACATACCAAAACTAATTTCCACGTGTAAACACAAACGTAAATTCCGGTGTGTAATTTTTCATCTATTTCTTTCATCAATAGAAAAATTAAAAAAACAAAAAAAAAAAAATAGTAATCCATAAGAAGAGTAAAGTGATACATAAATTCAATATATGTAACAAACAAAATCATTCATCTATTGCATTAATCAATTTAATTAATTTCTTTATTTTTCATATTTTTTTGCAGGTGTACAAAAAAAAAAAAATAACTCGAAAGTTCTCTCATCATTATTTATATATATATATATATATATATATTTTTTTTTTCTTTCATCTTTTGTTGTCGAGTAATTTAAAGTATGGACCTGCAATACATTTGTAATTGCTTGGGGCGGATTCTCCTGCATCTTATGTACTCGTGTGTACACCATGGCCATGACGTAATTCTGGAGAAAGTATCAGCACTCACCGTTAACAGTACATTATTGTATTCATGTAAGTATTGCAACCATTCAAGTGTAAATGTGTGTGTGTGTGTTTGTATATGTATTTGTATACATGATGATTTTCTACCGATACATTTAAAGTGTAAAAGAAAGAAAGAAAGAAAGAAAGAAAGAAAAAAAGAAAAAAAAAATCATGATAATAATAATAATAATAAATAAAGAAGAAAAAATTTAAAAGGAACGAATTACTTCAATATCACAAGAGGGTTGTGACGTGTCGTGTACATATGTATATATATTTATGTATAAATAAATGAGCAAGGTGAAAACTGTGGCGTAAGAATTTTTTTTCTTGTCTCACTCGATGATTATTTATTTATTTTTTTTTTCTTTGATAAATATAAATTCGTTCAGCATCAATTGCAATTAAAGTTTTATCCATATATATGTATATATATATATATATATATATATATATGTGAATATGTGTATATATGTAAAATGAGCGATAATGCCACGGGCATCGATGGCACTTATAACTTATAAGTCATTCGTCTTCACATACCGGTTTCCATTAGTCCTTCATTGTATATAATTGAAGAAAATAAAAGAAATAAAAGAGAAAAAATAAAAAAAATTAACGATTAAACATTGAATCGGGCTCACGATCATTATGCGAAGGCGAAAGCACAGTGTGTCGTGTTGTTGAAACAATTATAAAATTCTTACCGTTAGACAATTATATGGAATTTCGTTGATCGTGCAATTATTTACTCTAGTTTGTATCATGTATATTTTTTTATTTATTTATTTTTTTTCTCATTTATTATTTATATTTTCGTATTTTTTTATCTTTAAAAGGGCCAATTTTTTTTTATAAATTATTGATGTGTATTTATATATACAGAATTAATAATAAAGAGATAATGATAATTATAAATAGTAACAATTATTTTTGTACAATACTGAAAATTTGTGTGCAATCTCTGATGCCGTTTATTTTTAATGATAATTGAATTTTTTTATTTGTTTATTTTTTTTTTTGATTTCACGAGACATTAACAGTGAATATTTTTGTTCATCTGTCAGATAATTGTTGAAATAATTGGTTTATTAGCAATTTTTAAATTATCTTTCTGTATATTGCGTCATATGGAAAAAAAAATGTAAAGAAAAAAAATGAATAAATAAAAATTATTAAATGATGATATTAATTTTTTTTTATTTGATTGCTATTGAAAATCAGATTATACTGCGTGGCGTGTGTGTATAGGTGATGGTGTGGAATCACTGGAGTGAAAATAAATTATCGATAAATTACGAGTTCAGGTTTATATTTATAAAATAATTTACATTTAATGTTTATACATTGAAAGGGAAAGCATATCCTCGGGCTTTCGTGTATGTCTTATACTTTGCCATATAATATTGTCCCAATTGCCAGAAGGGGAAAATTTTTTACATAAAAACTCCACCCACTTATCGTTATAATTATTGTAAATCTACATTGATATTATATTGATTATATTATCCTTGATAATATTCATTTTTATATCAAACTCAATTTTATTCCCGACATAATAAAAAATAAAATGAAAGAAAAAAAAAAAAAACTATTCCTCACAATATTAAATTTTTGTCAGGATTAAATCAATCTAAATTAATCTCAATTAATTTTGTGACCAATTAAAAAAATCTAAAGATGAAGAGAATTAAGATATAATTATAATTATCCATGTTTTTTTTTCCATGTATTTTCTCACGATATACAAAATAAAAAATAAAAAAATCACAATAAAATGTAATTAATCAGTAAATATACATGTATATATTTTTGAATTGAAGATTGATGATTGGACATATCTTAAAGCAGATGAGTACAAATTATTTTATTACATATTTTTTTTTTTTTTTTTGTTTTATTTCAAATAATTGCCCAACAAAAAGTCTCGCGGTATTTTTATTCTAAACAATTCAAAAATTGAAATAATTTCTATATGATATAATTCTTGACCAATTATATTGCAAATAAACAAGAAAAAAAAAAAAAAAAAAAAAAAAAAGGTCAATCAAACACATTTTTCCCATGATCATTCGAAATAAAAATCCACATAAATTTATTTCACTACTTATTCTCAATCCACCCATGAAGTTTCTTAAATTCTTAAATATTTTTTTGATATACTTATATGTTGCTTTTATATTACCCAATATTTCATTGAGACATTAATAATCATCCACACAAGAATGTTTTAGCTGTTTATGTCACCTCATATAATTGTACATTAAGTTTTGCAATGTACCATAATCCATCATCAGCCTCCATTAAAATCCATTGAACAATAACATAAATTTTATTGTATAAAGAAGTAAAAAGAGGAAAAAGTTGAAAATAATAATAATAATGAAATAAATAAAACATACATATAATTTATTCATTTCACAAATTGGGCGCGTGGGATCTTCAATTCAAATCTTCAATGACAGATTATTATTATTTTTTTTTTTGTCTATTTTTCTTTTAATCATAATAACAATGATAATAATAATTATTATCATTATTATTTATTATATTTTATTGTAATGGGTCACCTGTTCTGCAAAATGACAATTAGATTTCAGGAGATAAATTATTTCCAACGATTAAATCATCGTGAAGTGAACGTTGAGAATTTTATTGGCTATTTCAATTGCTTCGTGTAAAAGTGACAGTATAAAGTGTCTTGTGTATGTATCATATATATATATTTTATTTCTTTTTCCACTTCAAGTTATACCATATATGGTTAATCGATATTTATAGAAAGGTATTGGTTAGTGAATAATCGATTACATTTTATTGTATTTAATCACCTTATATTGTCAATATTGTATATCTCTATCATAAAATTTAAATCATATTGAATTATTAATATATACAAATTGTCAATTTTTTTTTTTTTTTTGCATCTAAACAAATAGACAAAATAATTATAATAATAATAATAATAATAAATTATTATAAAGTTATTTCAATGGAAAATTTTTTCAAGTCATTATCATGTTTTAAAATTGAATTTTATTTCAATTCTTTTATATTCATCCTAATTATTTAAAAAAAAAAAAATAAAACGGTACATTAAAAATTATAATTTTATTTTTCTCACCATTATTATTTATTTATTTATTTATTATTATTTTTTTTAATATCATGGGAATAGCGTGGTCATCGTTATATATTTTATGGTGGTCGTTGCACCATAATCGCCCTGGGCCATCACACAAAATGATTGACGCTCCGTGACTTAACTATCATAGTCGAGAGAATTTCAATTCATCAATCGGTTAAATAGATAAGGGGGAAGAAGTGGGAAAAGTTTGTGGAGAAGGGGATACAGGAAGTGAGAATGAAATAAGAGGGAATAGGTGGAAAAAAAAAAAAAAAAAAAAAAATGTAATTAATATGAAAATCACGTGTTTTATCATCTTCTCTATTTATTGGATTTCTACTCTACATCAGTACAAGTTGATGATCAATAAAGATCAATCTGACAGTCCCTAAAGTGCGGGCAGTGAACTTGATGAAATGAATTTTATTCATTTTCTTCTTCTTTCATTATCATTATTATTATTATTATTATTATCATTTTATTTGACAGTGATGAATTATTCGAATTTTATTTACAGTTAATAGAATTTTTTTTTTCTGTTATTATTAAATTTGATGAAATGTTTTTATTGGAGTTCTTGGAAATCCAATAAATAATTTACAGTTGTTTTTTTTTTTTTTTTTTTTTTTATTTCTTCGAATGCACATGGGAAATATAGTGGGAAAGAAAAAAAAAAAAATTAAAAAATCCATAATTAATTCTGCTTGATGCATCTTATGCTTCTTGTTCACTTGTTTTTTTTTTTGTTCTTCTCATTTTTTTTTTTTATTATTCCTCCTCATAATTAAATTTCATTACTCACACTATTGACTGATGTAGATTTATGCAGTACCACATGAATGAATTATCAATACGTGGATGAGCACGAGTTGTCGTTTTTCAGAAGAAAAAAAAAAAAAAAAAATTAATAAATGAATAAATCACAAGATATTTGCATGTGTACCGTCAATTTTATATACTTTCATTAACTCATTATCCCATTACGTGTAAACAATTAATTTTCTTTTTTTTATTTTGTTTTTTTTTTTACTTTTTTCCTCACATTCACACACAAACAAATAAAATTATTGAATCAAATTTTTTTCACGTTGTAAATGTTTATTTATAAATATATTTATTATTATCACTATTATTATTATTATTACTTTTTTTTTAAATAAAATTTTGGTGAACAATCGTCAAGGTCCCAATGTATTTACCCCCAATTTTTGTATTTATCATTATTATTTTTTTCTTCAAATGTTTTTTTTTTTTCTTCTTTTTCACTCACTTCTCTCTATCTTTAATTTTGTGAGTGAAAAAATTTCTTTTACTGTATAAAACGTTGGATGGTAATAGTGGGAATCAAGGCTGATTATGTTGCAACAATAATGTTGAAACTAATTCGTTAATGAGTTTGTCCTGACTTGTATTGTTTCGGATAATCGTCGATATTAAAGTTAAACACCAAAAAAAAAAAATCAAAAAGTACGAAATCAAACATAAATAATAATAATGACAATAATAATAGTAATAATGATAATATAAGTTATTAAATAAAATTATTGTTTCAAATGTGATCAGGGTGGTTAAATAAATTTATAAATAAATAAAATATTATAATACGGATTTACACAATTGTACGTTATATTTATCATTAATTGAATTTTTTATACGTGCATTATTTTATGAGTAATAAAAAAATATTGAATTAATAATTACCAATTGAGTCTATGAAAAAAAAAAAATAATAATAATAATAATAAATAAATTAATGAAATAAATAATTCTAGCCAAATGTCGATTCAAATAATATTAATCACTTAATATTTATTTTTCACATACGCACGTGGTATATCCACCTCTTTTAATGCCGTAATAAAACACCTGCATCAAGTACACTGTATGTCATTGAATTATTTCCTTATTGTAAAACAAATAATTAAATAATAATAATAATAATAAATGAATAAATAACCATGAAAATTATAACAATAATAATATTGATGTTTTAATTTTACTCATTACTTTGATAGTTTGTCAAGATAGAAAGTGATAACATAACTTGGGTCAAATTACGGTCAAAATTATGTGTTTTACTTGAAAAAAAAAAAAATAATAATAATAATAATAATAATAAAATAAATTTAATTCACAATCACAAACGAGTGAAATTTTTTAATGGACCAAAAAAAAAAAGAAAAAAAAATACAATTCAACGTCTAATCATTTCATTATTATTACTCTACAGTGAATAAGGGGGAAAAAAATTTTCTTATAGAAAAAAAAAAAAAAAAAAAAAAAAATTACAGGAAAAAAAACAAAATTAAAAATTCACGTGCCACATTACAAGACACTGCATAAATATCACCAGAGGTAGTCTCCATTTCACTGAAATAAATCCATTTGTATCATTTTTTTTATTTTATTTCATTTTATTTTATTATTCATTTATTATTATTATTACCGTATATATGTATATATATATATGTATATATATTTTTTTTTTTTCAATCCTACCGGAATGAACGTAATGAATAAAAAAAGGTTAACTTTCTACCTATACCTGTACTCATATCAACTATACATCTCTCCCCATGATATATCTTACACCCTATTACATAAAATCATGGGTGTTGATCGCCAAATGTCGCGTGTGTATATATTTTATTATATGGGAACTCGTTTTTCCGCTACATCCAAAGACCCAGTTTGTAAATACACACGTAGAAACTTTGGGGACACGTTTAAACATATAAATATCTGTACATACACGTATTTGTGTGTGTGTGTGTGTGTGTGTGTAACGCGAAAGGGGCGAGGTATGTGGTGTCTCACACTCTATACACAGTGTGTGAAATGATCTGGGCCATGGACCGCAACAGGTAGGGTGGGGTAATGTGGGGTAAAGAGATAGAGAGAGATTTGATGGAGAGGGATTTACTGAGGACCTCTATTGCACATACACAAACGCAAACATTCCCCCTCTCTTTATCCATTGTAAATATACACTCATGGGTGTTTCTTTTGCGCCCGTAATACAACGGAAACACGTACAAGAGGATTTTACCTTTGGCGCTCACCCGTGTGTTCTCATCCGCACACTGCGGGGGCCTTTACTAGGTGAACACGCGACTCGTCTGTGGGTCCAGTATCAATCGTACACTCCAACTGTAAACAACTTCCCCTTTAATATTTAATAGGATATTGTTGAAGAAAAAAATTATTTCAATAATAAAAAAACAAACAAAAAAAGAGAAAAAAAAAAAGAAAAAAAAAATTTTTTTAATTTATTTTTTTTAATTGTTATTTAAATTTTTCTTTTTTTTTTTTTTTTTGTTTATTTTATTTCTGTATTTTTTACGCGAGTGTTATTTTATTCTTTTCTTCTTTTTTTTTTCGTTATTTTTTATTTTTTTATTGTTTTTTCGAGATTATTTTTTTTTATTACTCTGTGGGGAAAATTTGGGTGGGATTTTTAAAGGGTGAGAGTGAAGTGTTGGGTGAGTCGCGCCAATGATGGAGCGGCTGGTGATCATTGCCCTTTTAGGGCTATTTACACTCGGATACACTGCAAGTAAGTCAGACAAATTATTTATGTATTTTTATGTTTTTTTTTTTTTTTTTTTTTTCTTACGACAGACAGTCGAGTTTTATTGCATTTTTATTTTTATAGTTTATTCTTATTATTATTATATTTTTTTTTTTTTTCATTGAGTCTGATGATAGATACGTCATTCAGGTCGACGATATTTTAAATGTCCAATGGAGGAGACAAACAGTGAAACGGAGAGGGAAAATAGAGAAAAAAAAATTGTTCAAAGTATTTTAAAATTAAATTGCAATGTGAGCAAGTAGAACAAGTGCCGATAAATTCAAGGCCAATACCATGTTCGCGTGATTGATTTTTATTTTTATTACGTGTGTGTCATTATTGATGAAATAATTAGAGATAGTAAATATTTTTATTCTTCAATAAATAGACAAGAAAAAAAAAAGAAAAAAAATACTTAATCTATAATTAAATTTTAATTTCAAAAAATATTTAAATACAAAATTCCAACGTTGATATAAAAATAAAAATTTATCAATTGATTTTTCTGTAAAGAACAATTTAACATCCGGCAACATCAATGATAATTATTAATATTAATGTGTGAATATACTTAAATATATACCTGACTCGTTATAACTAACTAACCTCGCCATTGAGAGAGAGAGAGACAGGACTTTACATATATATAAATACATATATACTATTTGTATGTAAATGATTATAATAGAAGTTATTGCATAGGTCATAAGCGTTAAGATGATGATGTCAACTATGACAATGCATTGACCATTAAAAATTTTCATTTACATTCCGAAAAAAAAAAAAAAAAAAAGAATAAAAAAAGAAACAAATTAATAAAACAATAATATAAAATTTATTCTGATATATTTTGGGCCATGAAATAATTTTATAAATATACATAGATATATATATTTTTTTCTTCTTCATTTTATTAAATTTTTATCATGTGTTTTTTTTTTTTTTTATTATTATTTTCAGAATGTCCGGAACAAAAAAATTCTCCAGGACGAGAAATTGTCTGTTACACGACTACATCTGATGTAAAATATCTCGAGGATGTAATTTGCAAGTGCACCACCCTCATTTATCAAGGTCACGATATTCAATCTCTAACTGCAACTGGTAAGTTTAAATGAATAAATAAAATGAAAAAAAAAAAAATAATAATAATAATAAATAAATAATAATATTATCAGTAATTTTGTGATTTTATCCATTTACATGGAAACATATAATATAAATCGTTATAAACACGTATCCTTGCACTTGCAACAGGATATCGAATTGCAGTAATTTAAAAATAATTATACATATTTAATCGTCAATATACACTAAATGCGAATAAAAAATAAATTACCTATCACTCGTCCTCATTATCATACCAATAATACACATTTAATTCTATTTAAATGTAACTAATTGAAGAATTAAATGGCACGTGAGCAAAAATATTGCATCATATTTATATTCATTTTCTTATTTTTATCATCATCATTATTAACATTTATTATTATTATTATTAATTTTTTTTTTTTCACGGAAGAGATCACTGATATCAATGTGATATTTAAAGACAAAACAAAAAAAATATATATAAACATATATATAATAAAAAAAAATTATTTTAAAAAGTACACGTGAAGTTAACTATGAATTTTCCCTATTATATTTTTGCGTGTGTTCACTGAAAGATTTTTTACTGGTATTTTTTTTTTTTCACATTTCTTCCTTATACTTGTAATTGTATTTATATTTTATATAAATAATTAACACGCGCATCTCCTTTTAAAGATTATTCAAATAACGATAAATTTATTTATTATTTCACTACTACTACAATTATTATTATTATTATTATTATTATTGTTATTATATCCTGTTTTCTTATGTGATACAAAATATCACCGCAAGGGATAAATAAATATATAATTTTAAAAGCGTACACTTTCGCTTGTCGTTTGTCGTATAAAACTCTCGTCGTTGTCGTTTTCATTGCTCGTTGTACTCGTCAATACTCAAGTAATATATATAACTATATAATTATATATTTATATACAACAACAATGTATTTGACACTATTGTCAATACTTTATGTAAAATATCACGAGTATTTCACACAATTGTACCGTTTGAAATACATTAAAAAATGTCCAATCATTATTTAAAATGAAATAAATTTGTTTATGTATTTACACATCTATTTAAATATTTGTATATTTAATTTTTTTTGTTTTTTTTTTTTTTTTACTTTTTTACTGTTGAATATTACACGTAATATATTTATAAATGTTGAATAAAAATATTTAACATCATCTGCAACTGCATACACATACTAATAACATACACATTGTGAAATAAATTTGTGCCACGCCCATGACCCAATCATCATCATGTTTTTTTCCTTTAAATTCCTGCAACGTTTTCAATATAAAAAAATCCTGTACTTAATAATAATATTAATAGTAAATGAATAAATAAATAAATAAATAAATGTATTTAATAAATAATGTTAAATAGAGACTCGTGTCTATCACAATGAGGTCAATTAAAAGTTAATTAATTAATTGTTCAATTGCAATACCATAATAATGCAAAAAAAAAAAAAAAGAAAAAATTATAATATCAATATAAATGATAATAATTATAATAATAAATGTTATAGAAAAAGAATTTGTGATAATTTATATGACGACGAGTCTTGGGAAAAAATTTTTTAAGGTAATAAATATAAATTATCAAAGATCAAGTATCAAGATCGAATTATATATATATATATATATATTTTTTTTTTTAACATAACTGGATAATATATAAGACTTGATCGTGAAATATATAATTGAATATTTTGTAATTGGTTCAAGTTAAATGTACGAGTTTTATTGAATGTGGAATGTTGATCGTTCAAGTGACGTGTGTCCTTACAACATGCACGCAATTTTATTATATATACTTGTGTATATACGTATATATTCATACATGTATATATATATATTGAATAAATGGAAATTTGGGCCGCAAACTCAACGACACGTAAACCGACATTTATTCAAGACGTAATGGTAATTCGTGGCAACGAGGTCGTCATGGCGTCTTTCATTCAATTGCGATCTCTCTTTATTTCTTGCTCTTACTGTTGCTGTGAAATTCTTTTACTCACTTGTACTCTCAATTTCATTTTATATACATACATGTCTGTATATTATGTATGTATATAACATATCGGCATTGAACTCGAAAGTGAACGAATTAAATTGGAAAATTCATGAATCGTGAATCACGACATGACATTATCGGAATTATATTCAATCATTGGATATTGTCGCGATGCAAATAAGCTATACAATGTATTTATACACTCATATTTATATACATATAAACTCATATGTATAAATAAAAAAAATGTTAAAATATTTTTTAGACAAATCATTAATTTACTATCGTGGCTTTTGTATTCATTAAATTCATAATTGAAAACAATTATTTTATTATTAAATTTATTTATTTATTTATTTATTATTATTATTTTTTTTTTCAATCGTTATCTTTCACTTTTACTTTATTACAGATCTCAGTGATCTCCGGAAGTCCTTGAAGGAGATAAAACCTTTGCTCCAGTTTGTCGTGAGCATAAGTGACGCCCGGGGGACATTGAAAACGTCAGCGAATGCTCGTCACGAAGCTGTCGCACGAATATTCAATATCCTCGATGAGGTAAAAATATTATTTTATAATTTGATAGAATATAAAGTAGTAAAAAAACAAAAAAGAAAAAAAAAAGAAAAAGAAAGAGAAAAAAAAAATGAATTAATGAAGGTTTACATTCATTCTTAAATCGCTTACGTTCACTTAATTCAACTACGTCCAATGATTTTACTTTCTTTCGCGCTCTCCCTTGCAATACACACGCACTTCATACACGCATGATGTAATACACTTCCGGTATGAGTACCAAAAATGTATGATTTCCTCAAAAAAAAAAAAAAAATTTTTTCTTATTTATTTATATTTTTATGATAATTAATTTTTTTTTTTGCAATTAAAAGATTGACGGCGTGGAACTCAACGTAACGGCAGGAACGAAAGAACGTTTGGTACATTTTGTTCAGGGTTTGAAAGAAGAAATGTTGAGAAAATCAAAGCATAGAAGAATTCTCATGAAATTACCAACTAAAGCTGAAGAACTTGCCAAACAATTCGATATTAAAGGTCTTTCCAAGTAAGTTCATTTAATATTTGAAAAAAAAAAAAAAAAAAAAAATTACAAACATATAAATATATATAAATTTTTTTTACTTGGATAAAAATAATTAGTGTAACTCATCAACGTTTATAGTGAAATAATTAAGTGACCAATGATGATTGGATCTTCATATCCTTGAGCTAGATGCAGGTTGTCTGCACGTCTGGTGTAATCGACGCACCAGTTTTCTTCAAATGGAAAAACACCATTTGCTACCTTTTATTTATTTATTTATTTATTTATTTATTTATTTTATTATAATTATTATTTTTTATACACTTATTACATATGGTGTAGAATATTTTTACAAATATTTTATAAATCTGACGATGAATATTACCCGGGGTGAATTATTAATTGTTAATTAATTATTTCTGTAAATTAAAGTAAATTAATTGTTTCTTTGAATTTTTTTTTTGTTTATTTATTTATTATTTTTTTTTTTTCTGTGATAGGTACGTTGATCTCTTTACATTACCAACGCATTATCTGATGGGAAACGATGATAAATATAAAACTTTTCATCCGTCACGGTTGATGGGGCTCTTTGATTTACTTAATACAGACAGTCTCGTTGATCTTGTTCATGGCCTTGGTGCTGCTAAGAGGAAAATTCTCGTTTCCTTACCGGCAAGTGGATACAAGTTTACGTTAAAGATCAAGGATAAAAACGCTGCTGGTGATAATACTGAAAATGAAATTCCCGATAAAATAAATCGACGTGTATTGTGTGAGAATATTTTAAAGGGTGAATGGACTATTGAGAGGGATGAAGATCAAACTGCTCCTTATGCATTCAAAGACAATACTTGGATTGCATTTGAAGATAAAATATCAGTGGGGATAAAGGTAATATAATTTTATTCAAATAAATTTTTATACTATTTTATATTTTATTGATGATATTAATTATAAAATACATGATTCAATTCATTTCAAGGCAAAATATGCACTTCTTCGTGATCTTGCTGGTTTAGCAATTAATGATATTGATAATGATTTGATAACTGATTGTGGAAATAGTCTCAGTGAATATATTTACAATTCGTTCACTGATAATAAGAGAAAAACCCGTGAGGCTGTATTAACTGCATTGCAAGACGATATTTATGTAAGTAAAATTTATTTTATTTCTAAATTTTTATTTCATATGATAATAAAAAAGTATATAAATTATTATTTATGTGTTTATTATTTATTATTTAGAATATGAAAACGTCTTATCCTGATAATATGAAATCATCTGACTACAGAATCTCACGTATTGTTGATATAGATGGAAAAATTCATTCAATACGTGAAAATACTCAGACTGAATTTTCTTGTAATAGACAAGGTTATTTTGTTCATCCAAAAAGTTGTAATCGGTACGAATATTAACATTAATTAATTTTTTATAAACTCCTAAACATATAAAATTTATTGTACAATTTTTTTTTGAATTTATATTTTGTAGATTTTATCGCTGTGTAAAATTTAATCAAGCAATAGAAGATTATAGTGTCTTTGAGTTTGATTGTCCAGCGGGATTGGCTTTTGATGAACGTATAGAAGTTTGTGTTTGGCCCGGATCAATCTCAGAAGGTTCACCTTGTCCTGGAAGTTCTGAAATAGCACCCACAACTCCACGTAGATTCCGTTGTCCTGGACCCGGCTATTACGCTGATCCTCGAAATTGTAGATGGTTCTTTGCCTGCATTGACTTAGGTAATAAATATTAAAATTCCTATCATAACAAAAATAATGACCACACTCTTTTGATAATTTTAAATAATAAATATTATATATTTATAGGTGAAGGAAGAATGATGCCTTATGAATTTCAATGCCCATACGGTTTGGTTTTTGATGAGAATAAATTTGTTTGTGAGTGGCCATGGCTGGTGCCAGAATGTGCTGGAAAAAATTATGCATATAATGGCGGTTCAGTATATGGTGGATATGGCGGATATGATGGTTACGGAGAAGGTGGATATGATGGATATGGAGGACAGGGACAGGGTGGATATGAAGGACAGGGACAGGGTGGATATGAAGGACAAGGACAGGGTGAATATGGAGGATATGATCAACCAAACATAGGCAGCCATGGTAGAGAACCTTACGGTGGCCATGGAGGTTACGGTGGATCAGGAGAGAAAGGACATGGTGTCTATGATCGACCCATTAAAGGTGGTGATGGAAGTCACGGCGGATCAGGAGACGAAGGACACGGTGGCTACGATCGACCCATGAAAGGAGGTCGGGGAGGTTACGGCGGATCAGGAGAAAAAGGACACGGTGGATATGATGAACCAAATTTAGGTGACCACGATGGAGGATCTTCTTATAATAATAATCATGGACATCCAGAACAGGGAGGTCATGATGGTGAATATGATCATTCAAATAAAAGTGGCCACGGGGGATCCGAAGAAGAAGGACACGATGGACAACACGGAAACGATCATGGACCCAAAGATTATGATGGACACGATCGACCCAATAAATCTGGCCCCGATGTTCACGAAGAACCAGAAAAAGAGCACGGTGGATACGATGGTGAATCTCCTCATGGTGATCACGAAGATCGAAAAGAGTCCGGACATGATGAATATGATGAAAAAAATAAAAATCATGGTGTGGAATATTCTCAGGGTAATTCCGAAGGATTTGATCAGACACATGAGAATGAACATAAAACATTAGAGCATAAAGATGACAATAGAGGAGATGGGGGATATAATTATTCACATGATGGAGGATTGTCGCATGATAATTCTGCTGGAGAAGAAAACCACGGACCTAATGAGCACGGTGAAGGTTCTTCAGGTGGTAGTTACGATGCACATAGTGGACAACCAGGGCATAATGATTACGCGGATAAAGACGAGGGTGTAAAAAATCACGTTACTCAAAGTGATTACGGAAAACAAAGCGTTCATGGTGGATATACCAATAGTGAGCACACAAGTGATAGCTATACAACTTCATCAGCTCACTTAACATCATCTCATAGCGGATTTTCATCATCAGATAATGAACAACATTCAACAGTTGGTGGAGCATATACAAAAGGATACCCTGGACCACCAACAATACTTTTTGGATCTGATGGGTCTCAATACACAACTGCTGGACAAACTTATTCAATATCCAATAAAGATCAAACAACGAGCCATGGATATACATCATCAATATATCGCGGTGATGCCGGAACAAGTAGTGATTTTAACAAAGGCGTAACAAATCAGAGTTTTGGAACTGTCAAAACATCAGGTGAAACTTCGAGTATTATTAAAAATGATATAAATCACGATGGAAATATTATTAGTGGAATAACACAGTCGGGATATCTTCAAACTCAACCTGGAACATCTGGTTATGTAGTTACAAATGGCGTTAAGACAATTTATGATGGTTCTGCAGTACCACAAACTTCACTTTATGATACCACATCATCTGAACTGGTTTACGGTGATAAAACTGCGTCAATTGGAATTATCAAAGGGACAACATCACCTGGAGTTTATATTGACAATTCAGGCTCGACAAGAGATTCCACGATTAATACAGGAAATAAATACTATACCAATCAAGCAAACGTAGGCTACACTGGAGGCGAAACAACCAAGGAAAATATTGGATTCACTCATGTTGTTGGTTCTACAATTACTCCAGGCAATCAATATTATACAAATCAAGCTGGAACGTCATATATTGGGATAGAAAAAGGAATAAATAATTATGAAACTCCATTAACCCCAAATATAGCAATCACAACAAATGATGGTAATTATTATAATCAACCTGGATATAGTCAAAATATTGATACATCACGTGGAACTGTATTCACTCCAGCCGTATCTGTAACATCGTCAGGCAATGAATACTATGCAAATCAAGCGGGAATATCTTCATACGATAATAATAATAATCGAGAAATTCCGATTAAATCAACAGTTACCGGTGCTTACGAGACAAATGAATATCACGACAATGGAGGTCGTGGCACAATTCGTTATAACAATGGTGTTGTAACCCATAAATATACTGAGGATGATGTCAGAGACCATCGTACATCGTTTAGAATACCACCAACACCGGAAGTCACTCAGAGTGACAGATTAACACCTGTTTCAAATGGAGTTTACACAAAAGAAGGATTTACAAAAACAGGACCGACTAAAACGGGCATTACTACTGCGCAATTGGGCGGAACTGGTACTTACGTAGCGGGAGTAAGTACAAGTAGACCTCTAATTAATTCTGATAATATTGGTGAGAATGCGTTTGGCACGATGAATCAACAAACTTCTAACATTAATACTCAACAGTCAAAAATTAATACATTTACATATGATAAATCAAATGAATTTGATAATGGAGCATCAACTCAATTACCAAATACATATGAGGATCGCAATACTCCCGTATCCTCTCAATCGCCACTATTCAATGTTCATGTATACAATACACCAGCAGTTCTACCATCAGCACCAATCACCGCCTCGCCTGCTGTTGTTAATACTTACTCCTACGCAAACCCAACAAACGTTCAGTATCAGGAGAACACGTTTCAATCGTCAAAATCATCGTCAAACAGTGCCTCTACAGGACAGTATTCCAATCCATTCTTCACTGCGCAGAGAAAGTATCCGACTGTTTCACCGACAGTTCAACCCGTCGGTTACACAACTGCACCGTTCGATAATTATAAAACAACATTATTCGAGGCAGCACGAATACCAATTGTTGTATCTACTATGAAACCAATTGTAGATAATGGATACAAATCCGTAATATCATCCACACCAGTATCAGTTCCAATTTCAGCTGGAGATTATGATTACAATGAAAGTACTAGTTTAATTAATTCCTCTGAAAATAATGCCAACCAACTCGCAAATGGTGGGATATCTTTTCAATATTCAACTACTCCTACACCACCCACGACATTATCACCGGAATATTCCCATCGACCATTTGGACAGAATTTCAATCCGAAAGTTACTCCTTCAGTGACTTATCAACAGTCTACAATTGAAGATGGAGATGAAACTGAATTTTCCGATTATACCTATGATCGAACAGGCGCCAATTTTGGGGAAAAAATCACTCAAGGTGAATCATTGTCGCAGGATTCAATTGCTTATCGACAGCCAACTGTGACTATTCAACCGCAGGTTTGTAATTTTATTATTATTATTATTTTTTTAACAATCAATTATTTAAGAATAATTCAACTATCATATTTATTAAATTTTTATTTGGTATTATTAATAGGTTTATCAAAGACCAAGTACAATTGAACCATTTCAAGCTGGTCAGAATTATCAACAATCAACGTCGTCATCTAAAGAAAATTCTGGTGGTGGTTATAAATATCCTAGGCCAGAAAACGAATTTATTAAATCATCAACTCCATCAATTTCTTACTCAACTATACGACCAATTGAAGCAAACGTATCACCAGCTAATCCATCAATTAATCGAAATCAAGTGGAAAAACTCGTAACTAATTATAATAATAGAGGAAACATAAAGTATACAGCACCTGGTAATTATGAGGAGAGAACAAGTGACTCATCTTATGATGAAAAATCGCCTATTAAAGGAGCAATGTCTAATCGAATTTATACAACTCCACAACCTGAAGTGACAACATATTCTGGCAATCACAGAATAATTTCTACAACTCCAAGACATGAGATAAATAAATCAACTGATATTGGACGTGTTAAAAATAATGGAAAAGTTATTGTTAAATATAGTGATCTTCATCCAATTTTATTAGGAAAACTTGGTGCAGAATGTACTTGCAAAGCTAATCCGTTTATAAGCTTTCAAGGAGACAAACCATTACTAATTGACTCATCCAAAGGAAAGGTTGATTTACGAAATTATGATGAGTCTGACGTTTATGTTGACTTGGAAAACAGTCGAGAAACCGAATTGCAAGATTATAATGGAGATTACAGTAATTATCGATCATCTACACAATCATCAAAAATTTCTACCCATGAAACTCCAATCGTTGCTGTATTTAATGGTATAAAATCAGCTAAATCACAAAGCCAACGACCCTCTCCAACTTATCTACCAGCATCAACACCTTGTCCTCCATCAACAACTTCATCGTCACTTCGAGTCTCGGCAAGTGACATCGAAGCAAGTGCATCAGACTCTTCTGGCGTTTTTAGATCACGCGGGGGAAGAAAACTTGAATCATCCAATCCCAATACATTACCAACTTTTGATATGTCACATGGCTATATGAATTCTAAAGAAATTGGTGTGTTAGAAATGAGCACAGAAGGCGAAGCTAAATGTGCACGACCCGGTTTATTCCGACATCCAAAATTCTGCAATAAATTTTACGTATGTCATTGGGATGAATGGAAAAAGAAATTCTCACTCAATATATTTAATTGTCCAATTCATCTAACGTTTGATAGTCGTGCGAGTGCATGCAATTGGCCAAGCAAAGGACCAGCATGTCAGGATGATAATATTTTCGTTTAATTCTTTTTTTTTTTTTCTCTCTTTTCGCAACCACGAGTACTTCATTAATTATAACTAATTCACGTTAATTCATTTGATCAATTGATTTTCATCAATTCACATTTTAAAATTATAAATAAAAAAAAAATTCTTTTTTTTTTGTTTTTTTTTTTTTGTTTTTTTCCCCAAAGAATAAATATTACTCTTCAAATCGGAAATGGTAAATATAAAATATTGATGATTGTACACTGTAATGGACTGAAATTGTGAATTGAGTGGGCGAATGCACGAGTGTAATGTTAAGTAGCGCGAAAGCGCGTCACTGTCTCGCTACGAGTGAAAGTCGATCCAAGTCTTCGATCCAAATCCACATTGAAATACGATACCGCTATTGAGCCAATGGTGCGTCCATTTTTCATTTGATACAATGCAATGATCTATAAAACCAATCAGCATCATTTCTGTATTAATATTATCATTATTATTATTATTTTACTATTATTTTCTTTCTATCTTTTTTTTTTTTTTTTTTTTTTTTTTTATAAATGTAAATAACGTCATATCGAAATTTGTAAATAAGGAAATATGATAAATGTTCGCTATGCAATTAATTGAAAATATGGTGAATGGTAAAATTCTATTATGTATGTGTATCATAATAATAATTATTATTATTATCCAGCTGCCTTTTTAATACTCCAATAAAAAATTTTTTTCATTTTCTTCAGATCTGTTATTGTAAACGAATTGGATATACAGGATAATGTTTAATTGTCTCTTATTATTATTATTATTTTTTTCATTTCTCTTCATATAAAATAATGTGTTAATGGGATAATTGAAAATGGAAAAAATAAAAAATAAATTAAAAAATTCCACTTTATGAATAATTTTTTTTTTTTTTTTTTTTCTTATTTGTTTGGATTAAATTCAAATTATTTCTAGTATACACGAATAGAAAATAAAAAATTATGTATTATTTATTTACTCATCACATTTGTATTTTGATTTTAGAATATATATATATATATGTAAAGACGTATGTATACATAAAATCGTCTGGTAAATTTATTTATGTTGTTGTTGGGACTTTCATTTGATGTGTGATATCTAACATAAACACTCGTAAACTATTTCTTTTACTCATTCTAACTAACTACACACTCAATCTATCTTCCACTATCTCTACCTGAATAATTTCTGTTTATTATCCAAAATGCGTGTGTATATATTTGCGTGTCTCTCTGTGCGAATTAATTTGTTCATGCAACGAAAAAAATACGTAAAACGTATAATCATACAATTAATATTTCTGTAATTCACATTGAATTTCCCTTATTAAAAACACCTGGTAATATTAAAAATAATCAAATCATTAATAGTAAAAAAAAAAAGCAAATAGAATAAAAATTTCTAATCAACAGTTTTCAATATAATGGAAAGCAAAATCAATTGGACACGATAGAAACAGCAAAGAAAAAAAAAAAAAAAATTCGGTCAATAAACAATCATTCAACTGTAACAATAAATAATTATATTTAATCATTTAAAAATAATCTATATATTTTTCCCACTATAAAATAAAATACATACATATATTTACATAATGATAATTATTCAAAACTAATTATTTCTATATATTAAATAGAAATGAGAGATGAAGAAAAATTTTAATGGGTCATCCTCTGCCTCCAGCCACATCAACAATCATCTAGAGAAAGAAAGTTATGTAGGTCTTATACAAAATTATTTAGCAATATTATTATTATTTAAGTAGTAATTATTATTAATATTTTATATTATTTGTTTTATATCATTTATCTATATCTTTCAATAGAGAAATTATAAAGTACGATAATTCGTCAAATAATAAAGCATAAAATTATTTTAAATACACGTGAAGACGATAATTTATTAGGTCGTTATAAGTGACAATTTTATGTCAAATATATATATGTAAT
This sequence comes from Dinocampus coccinellae, assembly GCA_963920625.1. Taxonomy (NCBI): domain Eukaryota; kingdom Metazoa; phylum Arthropoda; class Insecta; order Hymenoptera; family Braconidae; genus Dinocampus; species Dinocampus coccinellae. Next base: position 1,538,748 of record OY987186.1, read on the forward strand.
GTGAGTTGTTGGCAAGGGAATAAATCTTGTCGTTTTGAGGTGCTAAGATGACTTGAGTGTGCAAAATTTCTCAGATGACTAATCTATTCGGGCTACGCATAAATACATTTGCGAATTATATATAATATAAACCGCTTTTTCACATCGTTATGGCACATTATCATTCATAAATTTTCTTACATGTCTGTGAACATGTTTTATATATGATATAAAAGAGGAATATATTGAAAAATCCCAATGTGTAGGTAATGGTGTCACTCACCGCTTTTTTTTTTTATATTGTATACGACCAGTTCGCCCACACTTCCACAAAGAAAAAGAAAGGAGAAGCAGAAGATGGTGGTGGTGAGTTGGGGAGGATTAAAATGTGATGGAGAGATTATGGGATATTCTCATTGTGGTATGTAAAAAGTGTGTCATCAAAAGCGAATGCGTGCGCATTGAGCATGACCCAGTGATACATATTCAAGTAAAATTTCATTTATAACAGTATAAACATGCCCATACAGATCATATATATATATATAAAAAGAAAGAAACATAAGAAATTGAAAGTAAGAAATAGAAAAATTAATTTCTTCATCTAATACCAAGGAATTAAAAATTTTTTTTTCTGTTTTTTTTTTGTTGAAATTAATTAAATATACAAAAAAAAATTTTTTTTATTTAATGTCCAGATAATTTTTTTATATATTTATATGTGGATAAAAATTATAAGTGAATATTATTCTCTGTGTGTATATGGACACGTCGTAAAACGGTGGCAAGTCAACATTAACGGAGATTTATTAATTTGACATACACTCGTAGTCCGCTCTATTAATAAATATACGACAAGTTCCTGCTTTTGAAAATTATATAGTGGATATAGAGAAGTTAGTTAGATTACTAATATATCTGTATACAGTAGTCGACGTAATTATTTTCTAGATCAACCTGATTTCTCAGAATTGAAATACATTATGCACTACCCAATACATTTATAGATTTCAAATCCATTAATAAAATTAATATTAAAATTGATTATTATATAAATTATACAAACCAACTGTGATTATCCACTAAAATAATTTAGTTTTCTCTCAACGTATATATAAAATCAAAACAAAAAAAAAAAAAAAATCAAATAATTAAATTAGAAAATTAAAATAATATTAATTATTTTTTTTCAAAATTAATTTCAAGAAAAATAAATATACGAATTGTATATACAAATTATCCATGTGCTATAATTTCAATAAATAATTTTTATTTTTATCTGTCACAAATGATCACTCGAGTGTTACGAGTGAATGCACAATCACAGAGCAATCACATTAAAAATCCTGTGTCACTATATATCTTCTTACTCTATGTATAGTATAATTATATATGTTGTTGTCGAAGTTTACATTCGATTGTCGTGGTTAAAATGGAGAGGGAGTATCAACACTTTGATATACAGTGGAACGGGGAAAAGAGAAAATAGAGACGCCGAAGCTTGGAGCAGGTAGTCCATGCTCGAATGTGATATAAAGGCGTAGCATTCGGCCTGTGAGGTTTAACGCACCTGGAACTGCCAACAGGAAACAACAACAACAACAACAACGCGAGCGTTCCCCATTGGGGTGTTGTTGTTGCCACACCACAATTTTCCATCATGTAAGTCAAATATATTTTTTTTATTGTAAGAAATTTAATTTATTAAAATTATAATCGCGTTTACAATTATCAATGATAAATATATATATATATATTTTTTTTTTGTATTATTTATTTTCACTGTGGAAAAATTTTGAATCGTAAATTTATATATTTTATGTTAATATCTCGTTCACATTGTATTATGTATCAGACGACAAATCAAATTCTATTTGCACACGTTATGTAAATAATTGTTGATGGAATAAATTTGTGTTAATACGTATTGTCATGTTTCGTTGGTAATTTTTATTAGTTCACATAATCACATAGAAGAAGGAAAAAAAAAAAAATATTAGAGACAGAAATAATGGAAAAAATAAATTATTATGTTGATTTATTCAATATTTATATTTAAAATTGATACAATGACATGTGTTCAAGATAAAATTAATCGATTTATCCATTCGAAATTGTGAAATGATTGCGGTATTAATTTTTCAATTTTTAGTTTGGGATTCAGAAAAAAAAAAAATTATTATAGTCATAATGTCGTAGTGTAACGAAGCGTCTGAATTGCAACATTTTGTATACTTTCTGGACATTTATCTCGCTTGACTGGACATAAGGTCGCTATATAAATAATATGTACACATGTATATATGTGTATATATTCAAAGTAAATCCATTTGCGTGTCATGATTTTGCCTTGAAATCGGCCACGAAAGTGAAAGGGTCTTGGGTTCCAGTTCGCCTAACTTTGATTCATGATCCATTATATAAATATCCATATATATATTTTTAAATTTTATTTTTGTTTATATTCAACACCCATACATAATTAAAATGAATACGACACAACTTATGCAACAAAATTTCATATAAAAATATAAATTTTATAAAAGAAAAAATAATTTTATGAATAAAATCATTTTAATATTTTGTATAATTATAATTGGATTGAATTAAAAAAGTTTAATGATTAAGGTAACAAGGTCAGATAAAGATAACTATACCGTTATTTATCACTTTCCCTTCCATGGGATTGCCGATTAGAAAGTGGGGTAAGTCGATCGTGCATGAACATACGAACGACAACAGGGTCCTGTCTCCTTATTAGTTCTTGTCGTATTATTTATTCAATTTGTGCGACCAAGAAAGCCCAAGTTCCACATTTCATTTTTATTATATTTCTTTTTAGCAACAGTGAAATCGTCATTATATATTTTTTTTTTAAATTTGTTATAATATTTGTTTAGTTGTTTCCATCTTTACTTAAGTTTACTCAACTGCCAATGTGAATATTTTATTCTATAATAATATGTTAATGTCGCTGAGTGTTTAGAAATTCAAGACAAGATATGATTATCAATGATGATTTGTTTAACTACCAAGTGAAAGGTGATACGCAATGATAAAGTCCCATTTTATATTATTTATATACACCATATAAATAATCCGCAATTTACAAAAATTATATTCAAAGAAAATAAAATACATAACACCAATATTTTCATTTATTTACTATTTTAAATTTTCTCTCTGGTGGATTGCTCAATCTACTATTTAAAGTTTATTTGCTTTCTCCTGGACGCAATATGATGAATGGCCGATTGAATTATTACCACAATTGTTAACATGATTACATAGGAAAATAATAAAATAATAATGATAATAATAATAATGAAATATAAAAAAAAAACGAAAAAGAATTGATAATTGGAAGCATATAAAATAAATTTTAAAATAATTCTATTATTTTTTATGAGAACTCACATTGATAATTTCGATATATCTTCTATATTATTCATGTATTATATCAGTTTACTTAGCTTATCAATTACGTATATTCATATACACGTATTAGTTTTTTTACATTTGCATTTTTATTCTGAAGTGGAGCCAGATATCTTTACGACATAGACTTGACAACTCGTCGAGTTACTTCATGCTCTGTCCCCTCGAGCAGTGAAAGTATCAGAAGTTGAACTTTACTGAATACGAGATTTATCTACTCAAACTGAATTTAAATAATCCTAAGAATATAAAATGTATATTTTTTTCATTTTTTTTTTTGTTTTTGTTTATTTATTTATTAATATAATAATTTTCTTTTTTTTTCTAATTAATTTTTTTTAAATTTTTTTAACGTACAGGTTGGTGTGGATGATACTAGTGGGATTGACAGCGAGTCTTTCAGTTGATGCCGCTGGTCTTGACTCACGAAGATCTGGTGTTACAACTGTTGGTTCACTGAAATTGGCAACTGCTGAAGATTGCGCTGGATTGGTGGCATTCTCTGCAACATCAAGCACCAATGACGTAAGTTGTTCTTTTAAAATTGCAAGAAAAATAAAAAAAAAACAAAATATTAATAAATAAATTTATTTCAAGAATGTTCAACTCATCTTCGATGAAACGTTGGTAAATAAAGGCGTTGGGTACATCGCAGGAACTGGAATATTTACCACACACTGTCCAGGAATTTATTATTTTAGTTTTGCTGGATATGGTAGTGGTTTGAAACTTACATTGAAACAAAAAGCAAATAAGTCTAATGGTTGGAAATTCATCGTGTCAACTGGTAGTCAATACGGTGGTGCGAATCAAGTTATTCTGGATTCTAATGTTGGTGATCAGTATGCAGTTTTTATTGACTCTGGAAAAAAAAGTGAGGGCACTACTTTCTCGGGTTATCGAATTGCCAAGAAGTAAAACCAAGTTCATATTGATGAATGAAGATACAAACGTAAAAGATGAAAACAAAAAAATCTTTAATCGTTGTGACTTTGGCTTATATATTATATAGTTAATTCGATGGCGTATGAAAGAAAAGGCCACGTGTGCTTTCGCATCGTTCGGAACATTCCCACCAAGAAAAGTTAAAAATAATGGAGAAAAACGTTAGGGAGAGATTTGAAAAAAAAAAAAAAAAAAAAAAGAATCGTTAATCGTAAAAATCGAAAAAAGAAAACACAAACAAACAAAAGAAAAAAATTGTTCGCCTTGACGCTACTCCCGATGTACCTTTTTTTTTATATTGCGCGAAATAATTATTTGACTTTGCACGAATTTGATATTAATTACATTTGGACGATAATTTTTGATAGTTTCTTGATATTTTTGTCGAAATCGACATACTGTGATAGTTCCTGAATTACCGTCGTTCTCAAACTCTCTCTCAAATTTTCTCTTTCACTTGTATCAATTAATATTTTCTATTATTTGTTTGGAACTTTATTTTAAAAGTTTATTTCTGTTAACTTTCTGTGCTTCTTTTTTTTTCTTTTACTTGATATTCGTTAAAATTAATAGATATTGTCTAATTTGTTTCTCTTTTTTATTTTATTATTTTTTGTTTTTCATGAGATTAATCTACTTTTTATTCTATAATTTTTCCTATACCTCCCAATTACACATCGTCATTTCTTCTCTTCATTTCAACTCCTGTTCTCCTATTTCTACGTCTCTCTAGTCTACTTTTTTATTTACTCTAAATATTTTCAATTTATTTTTCTCTACCAAATTTTCACTATACTTTTCAAATAATCTTTACTGTATCTTTACTCTACCAATCTCTTTTTTTTCTACACTTGAAAATTTCTTACTACAAATATCTTCGTCATCACTCTCAACTCTACAATCTTTTTCACTTTACTTTTCTATTTTTCTTTAATTTCATTTCATATCACAAAAAAAATATCTTTCTTTCACTCCTTCTTACTCTCTCTTTCTTTCTCTACTATTGCATGAATTTTACTCTTCTCAACTTATTTTCTTAACTATTCTGTGTACTTTTGACTACCCACCAGTATTATGATCTCGAAATTGTACGCCATGTCTTGCCATCACGTACGCTTAAAAATTTTTTTTTTTCAATAAACTCACTGTTTTATTTACATTTCAACTGTCTATTTTTAATCTTTTCTCCTAATTTCTATCTATCTATTCTTTAAAACCTCTTTTTCAGAACTTTATCTCAATTTTAATCTACTTTTGTGTTCTTTACTATTTTTTATATGTATTTTATGTTAAATATTATGTGATTACTACGACTTTTATTCATCTCCTACACTTTTCTTTCAAACAAACAAAAAAAAAAAAATTAATTCTATTCTTCTTCCTCCTCTAACTCTACTATTTCAACACCATTTATAAAAACCTATCTACCTCTTTTTGTATTTTTTATTTTCAATTTTCCTATACTTTTCTTCACAATATTTTTTTCCTCTTATTTTTGATTTCTTCGTTCTTCTCATTTCTTTATTTATCTTTCACTCTATTATTTTCCTCCTCTTCTTCTTTTCTTCTTTTTTAAACTTTAATCTTTATCACATACTTTTTATTCTTCTTGAATCTCCACATAACTACAAAGCTTGATGCTGTGATTGTACATTTTTTCTTCTTCTTATTCTTCTCCTTCTTCTAATCTCTTATTTTTTCATACTATCCGTTATTCTGTTTATTTTTTATTCTTACTCTCAATTCTATGTTCTTCTTTTTTTTTTTTTCTTTTTATTCTACTTTTCAATAGCAGTGATGAATCTATTGTCTTTCATTTATTGTTCACATTTCTTTCTTTTTCACTATTGACTCTCCTTTTCTGTATTCTCCTTCATAGACTTTCTCTTCTTACTCCAGTAAAATACCACCGTTTCCTCTAGTCTTCCAAATTACATCTCTATTTAATAAAAGTTCCATCTTATTATAAAAATTGTGTGTAACTCTTTCTATATGAAAACTTCAATTCTTTAATTTTCTCAATTTACTATGATTGTCTGTATCAACTATGAAAATTGATGATGATTATTATTTTTCTTTCCCCTGAAACTTTTCTAATAATTATTTCTTTTCTTATAAATAAAAAAAATTTTATTTTCAAACTTGTCACGGATTTTCATTCTGTATTAGTTTTCTATGAAATAACAAATAAATAAATAAATAAATCATGTGCACTGTAAAACTACACGATACTTCTTTTTTTTCCAACTTTTTCTTACATCTCAATGCCTTCAATGTATTCTATAATTTTCTAATTCATTTCTGAGCTTTTTTATCTTTTATATTATCTTTAAAATAAATAATTTACACTATATGTTATTTTACGCGGTTCTATCACAGTTCACCGATTTAAAATGCGAAAAAAAATGTGTACTTCATTTTTTTTCACTATATTCAATACATATATATATATATTTTTTTTTGTGCTTTTTGTGATTCATACAGCATTAAAACAAAAAAAAAATTGTTGTCACATTAAAGAAATATATTTTTCATATACGTAAATATATAATATATATTTATACACACGAAATCTGTTGTTAAAAAAAAATAAAAAATAAAAAATAATCCCATTTTTATCTGCCTTAAAATTTAAATATTAAGTTCAACTGGACGTTGTTCGAGTCCTCTATAATGTACAAGAATAGGATAAACTTCCTCTTCAAGAAATTCTGTAACTTGATCGGGTGATCTACCAACAAATGTTGCTGGATCCAACAGAGCATCGAGATCATTTAAAATTGGTTTAAAGTACGGATCCTTTTTAATTCTGTCCACGAGGTCATTATCTAATCCGTGTTGTTTCACTTGAGTGCCAGCTTCATGTGACAGTACGCGAATTTTTTCATGACAAATTTGTCGATCGCCACCAACTTTACACATTGCCATAATAATATTTTCCGCTGACATAAATGGCAATTCTTGTGCTACATGACGTGCAATTACTTTTGGATATACAACTAAACCCTCGGTGATATTTTGCAATGTCATTAAAATAACATCAGCACTAAGAAAAGCTTCAGCGAGTGTAATACGACGATTTGCCGAATCATCAAGAGTTCTTTCCATCCATTGAGTAGCAGCAGTTTGTAAAGTATTGCTAACTAATGTCATTAAGTGACGGGCAATGCTGCAACATCGTTCAGAGCGCATGGGATTCCTTTTATATGGCATTGCACTGGAACCGATTTGCGTTGTCTCAAATGGTTCTTCAATTTCTTTCATACTTGCGAGAATTCTTATATCAGTGCAAATCTGTAAAATAATTTATTCACCCAATTAAATAAAAAATTCTGGTCACTCTTAATCCTTCAATTATGGTATGTTAATAAAATTTACTTTATGAACAGTCGCACCGAGAGATGATAAAACATTTAAACATTCAACATCAACTTTTCTGCTGTATGTTTGACCCGTAACTGAATAATGTTCATCAAAACCTGCCATTTTAGTCACTAAATTGTCCAATTGTTTAACTTTTTCACCATCACCTGTAGAATTATAAACATAATTTTATACAATTTAAATAAAACAAAAAAAAAAAAATAATAATAATGAAATTAAAAAAAAAAATGTATATATATATTTTTTTGTATTTTACCATTAAATAATTGAAGAAATGACGCTTGTGTTCCCGTGGTACCTTTTACACCCCGGAATTTAAGATCATTACGTGCACGACGAATTGCTCGTTCATCCATAAGTAAATCGTGCAGCCAGAGAGTTGCACGTTTACCAACAGTTGTCAATTGAGCTGGTTGAAGATGAGTGAATCCAAGAGTAGGAAGTGATTTATGTTCCGCAGCAAATAATGCAAGTCTTGACAATACACCAGCGAGTTTTGGTAGCAAGATGTCAAATCCAGCCCGAAGTATCAACAGATCCTGTATCATTTTTTTGTTTGTTTATTAAAAAAATCAATCAATAAATATCTATCTATAAAAATATGGATTTTTTAATTGGTGAAATAATTACCGTATTATCGCCGACATAACAGCTGGTAGCACCAAGATGAATGATGGGTGCGGCTTTAGGACATTGTGCACCGAAGACATGCACGTGTGCCATGACATCGTGTCGAGTTGCCTTTTCCTCTTTAGCAGCTGCAACAAAATCAATTTTGTCTACATTCAACTCCATCTCAGCTATTTGTTCCTGTGTCACATGCAAACCCAATTGCTGAAAAATGAAGAGAAAAAAAAAAAAAAATATGAAAATTATTATTAATTAATTAGTTGTTTATTTTTATTTCAACATGGGAAATTATGAAATGCATTATATTTGTATCATTAATTTATAAATAGATACGTTGCATATATATATTTCGTTTTTCATACCGGGGGTTTTTTTATCTCTGTAGATTTAAAACTTTTATCAGATTAGATAAAAAGGGCTGGGTATTTCATAGTGCGACGAGTAATACACGTTGGGTGTAGATTCTGTGTCATTCCTAACTACCTGTTGGAACATCGAAGATATTATTTGAGATAGGAAAGATCAGGAAGAAAAAGAAACAAAAAAAAATCTATTAATCATGTCATCAATTACTACAATTGCCAGTATTTCTATAAAAATACTCAAATTGGTGAGAATTTTGTGATGTATAAAATTTTGTGATATAAGTGCACGGTGAAATTTATTTTTATCAAAAGTGATCAATAAATATGATTGATTCAAATTTATATAGCTGTATTTATTCAATGTGGTATATGTATTGATGTTTTTTTTTTTTTTTATGTTTGAGTGATATGAAAATTTATTGAATAGTTGGAAATTAATCATATACCAATAGGCATTGCCAGAGGAAAAAAAAAAAAAACAATTTCTGATTCATAAGCTTCACAATCACGTATCAGTGACAAATAGATAACGCGGCCATTGATATTTGTGAAAAGATTAAAATTCTGTATGACACACTCAACGATGAATCGCACATAGAATTTTTTTATCCTATGCCTTAATTTTTTTCTTTTTTAATTTTTTTTATTTCATAATTTTTCTTTATAATTTATCAATTGTTCAATTATTTTTATATCAAATTAAAATAATTATTTCCAGGTTATGAATTTAATTATTCTTATACTTTATCGAACGGGTTATGGCGGTGAATTTTTGGGTGTTGGTGGCACGTGGAACTTAAATGAGGACAAGAATCCAGACGCTGAGATTGTCGCTTCCGGTGTCTTTGTTGGATTTTTTATTTATACCAGTGTTGTATTATTAACTTATTGCTTTGGAACAACACAACATAAAAAAACTCTTGTTGTAAGTGTATGAAAAAAAAAAATTTATGTTTCGTAAAACGTTTATACAAAATAACTGTACGATACAATTTTCCTTCTTTTTTGTTTGTTCTCCACTTTTTCTTCTTCTTCATCATCATCTTCTTTTTTATCATTATTTATTATTATTATTATTATTATTATTATTATTATTATTATTATTATTATTATTATATATATTTTTTTTTCTTCGTTATATTTATTTATTATACTTTTTTCCAGGAAATTATCATGAACTTCGTGGGAATGTTTATGTTCATAGCTGTTGGTGGTACTGCTCTTCACTATTGGCATGGATATCAATCGGAACACAAATATCTTCATGTTGATACTGAGAGACAGGTGAATTATATAAATAAAATAAAATAAATATTATCCCACGATGTATATTATAATTTTAAAAAATGTATTATTATTATTATTATTTTTTTTTTTTACATCTTCAATTATAGATTGGATTGGCTGTGGGTTCATTATGTGTATTAGAAGGTGCGGCGTATCTTTTAGATACACTGTTGAGCTTCTATGCTTTTGCACAAGATGGTTACAATTAATGTAATTGATTTATATCAATTGAAACAATTTAATATCATCCACGACTTCGTATAGTAAATTTACAATTTTTATATCTTCATTTCACATGCATTTATTGAACAATTTAATCATATCATATTTTTTATAATTATTATTCAATTTTATTCATATAGTTTTAATAATTATTATTTTTTTCTTAACATATAAAATTTATAATGAGATACAATTTAAAATGCCAATTGGATTGATATATATTTAAACTTAAATGAATGGAAAATAAATTGGAAAAAAAAAAATATATATATATTCAAATTCTTTTGTTTTTTTTGTTGTTGTTTTTTTTTTTTTAATACATATAGAGACACAATTGAAGGAGACAAAAGTAAATTATCAATTATAATCCAAAAATTGGTGTAGAATATGTATGAGTGTATAGAAAAATTATTAAAAAATTATGAAGTTAATCTAAAAGTAATTCACTTGGTGAGAAAATTTTCTCAATCAATATAAAATAAAAAGATTAAGAAAAAAAACCAACAAATTAAATAATATTATTAATTACAATATGTAAAATGAGTGGAACATTGAGGTTAAAAATGATATAATTTAATATTATTAAATATTTATTCAGATATTAAGCAGCACGTGTCTGGCATTGATGATCCATTATGAGACATATGAATTACCAAGATGGTTATGGATTATTTATTCCATTGATTCACTCACCTATCTCTTTATTGCACTATTGATGTTAATGAGTTATATATTAAAATCTAATTGTCGCAGTTATGATTTTTATTTTATGGTATTAGGAATACCAACGAATATTACTGCTGCTATTGGTGGTCTTATACAAGAGGTATTTATTGATCCACATGACGCTCAAAATGGACCAAATCAATTGTATTTATCGTCTTTACTTGGCTGTTAGTTTCCTTGTTGTTAATGTTAGATAACAAAATAGATGAGGTCAAAAAAATAAAAATTAAAAAATAAAAAATAGACCTGAATATACTGAAAAAATTTTATCTACAATAATTCATAATTATTTCTAGTTATTTCAATATTGATGATACTACAAGTGATTGTGACCATATACACTGCACGAGAAAAATATGGAGAACACACTGAGAATACTTCAGGCACGCATGAATCCACTTCATGAATTATCAATAAAAAAATTTATGATGAAAAAAAAAAAAAAAAAAAAAAAAAAAAAAAATTATGTTAATTTTTTATTATATTTAAATTTAAATTCATAATTACACACATATAAATGTATACATACGAAGTATTTTATTGTAATTGTTACAGGAATATTATAAAACCTGAAGTTTCATCAATCAATTAGATATTTGTTATTTTTTTAGCGTTTTTTTTTTTTTTTCTTTTTTTCTTTTAATCGATTTAATTGATAGAAACTTCAGAATGTTGAAAATTAATTAATATCGGACAAGACAAATATGGGGAATTTAACGTCACTGCTACTATCTCAACGCAATTATATAATACCAAAAAGTACTGTTAGATTAATATTACAATGTAAAATCTGTGGTTTCGTGAGTTAATTTTATTAAATTTTCTTTTTTACGTGCATTAACTATTAAATATTACACAATGAATTTTTATTTCTCTTACATAATTTTTCATTATTCATTATTATTATCATTGACAAAAAAAAAAAAAAAATATAATAAAATAAAATAAAAAAAAAAATATATCTTATTTATTTGTTTAAAGATTATTTGCATTGTGAGCACGATCATTTATATACTTTTACCATTAGTTATTGTGAATTTTTCGGCAATGGTACTTTTAATGCCGGCATTTGTCACAGGATATATTATTGTAAATGCCGTTGGTATAATTGAAAATTTTTCAAATCGTCACGATGTATTTATTGTAAGTATATTATTAAATAAAAAGAAAAAAAGGAAAAAAAAAAAAAAAAAAAATTCATCAATAAACATTTATAAATTGACAAATTAATTATTAATTGTCCTTTGTATTTGTTAAACGACAGGATGTTTGCTTTAATGCACTTGGTACGTGTACTAATTTATATTGTGCTGTTGACCTAATGCGTGATTGGATCTTGTGGCTTGTTAAAAAACTTGAGTCATCTGCACCAAATTATTACGGGTAAGACAGCAGATATTTATACACTAAATAGCAAAAAAAAAAATAAATATATATATATATATATAAGTACATTTTTTGTGATTATTTTTATTTAAATTTCAGACTCGAATATTTTTTGTTAATATTGACACTGTGTTTGAATATAACAACGATGATGGCTCAAATAGTGATCATTCTACGTACAGTGGAGTATCGAAATATTTCACGTCATGATTAATTAAAAAAATAAAAAAATGAATAAATAATAAACAAAAAAAAAAAAAAAAGAAATATAATTCATAATTATAACCTATAAAGTATCTATTAGTTAATTAATTTAACTCAATTATTGTATTCTGACATTGAAACATGATGATAATTAGAAAAAAAAAAAAAAAAAAAAAGAAAAGGTTCACATAACTGATGAATAATTTATTCAAATTAATATTATTTTGAAAATGATCTGGAAATGCATTAGTCAATGGATGAAGACAAAAGATAATGATAAAGAAGAAATAAGATGAAGAAAATGAAATATAAACCAATTGATCTTTAGTGACCCCCTCTATAATTTTCACATCATCAACAACGTCTACATCATCTCTTCTCTTATTCACATCTTTTTTAATAGTATCACACCCACGCCGATCCCATATAGTTCACTGTGGGACTGTTCACTAACTTCAATAAAACTTAATTCATTTTTCTTTTATGCATGTATATTAACACATAAACAAATTTATCAATGAAAAAAAAAAAAAAAAAAATATGATGAAGGAGAAAAAATTTTTTAAACAAAAAAATTAATTAAATTTTTATTTTTATTACAACTGGAATATTATTTTTATCCAGTAGGTGTTTATTATGTGTATGAGATTGTGTTTTGTACACCTTAAAAATCCACCATCAGACAAGAGTTTTTTTTTTTTTTATACACAATCGATTTTACCCTCATTAAATATTCAGTCATTTCACATGTGCAACGTAAAAAATCAACGTAAAAATAAAACAAAATAAATTTTTTTTTTCTTCTCTCCTCAATATTGTTAAATATATTCTCCCGTTTTTAAATTATCAAATGACATTTTTTATTTAAAATATATGTATATTTATATACATAAACAAAAAACAATAGCAGAAAAAGGTGTAACTACGTCGTAGTGACCCTATTATTTTAAGCGCCAAGTTGAATCAAGTACAGTCACGACAGAAGTATCGTTACTATATGCATGGTCACACACTTGCATTATACATTCCCTATATTATTTTCCCTATGTATATTACGATCAATAAAGACGAAAAGACCACGTTACCATAAATAAAAGAATAAAAATTGAAAAAAAAATATATATATATTAATAATAATAATAAATAAATAAATAAATAAATAAATAAAAAAATAAAATAACTTAGTCATACTCAAAGTTTGTTTTAAAAACATCATGAATCACGCATTCCTATTTACCATTGAAATGTCGACAATCCATTCAATATACAATTACAAAACAATAGTAAATTATTTTTTAAAAACTAAAAAAATCCATATATATATATATATATATACAGTAGATTAATTATTAATAATTCATTTATGAAAACAATTCGACTCAAAGTTCATTTAATACAAAATTACCTAAAATCATTGTCACACATTTTTTAAATTTTTCTCTTTGAAACAAAATATACAAAAAAAAAAAAATTCCATTTATATAATAAATACCGACATATTCATGATGCATATTGTCATTGAATGAGAAACCGCACCCAGAGAGACAGCCACACACAAACTCTTTTCTACAATACCTCATTCCCTCTATCTCACTCCATCTTGCATCAGTGATCAGTCAGCTTGTTTATCACTAATACATTCTTACATGTATGTATGTATGTATGTAAATGCAGTTGTATGGGTATATAGGAACATTAATGTCTCCCCAAGTGTATATATGTATTTACAACACAACATTATTTCCCCTCTTACTCTTTCGTTTCCGTCCCCACTCGTGTACACAATTGTTTTCTCACTCTGTTCAAAACCCCGTCATATTTACATTTCTCTCTCATTCATACACTCGCCTTGACTAAGTTTCACGATGTACAACGAAACCTCGATAGTATACGCGTGTTATAGTACGGTGTATAGTATTCTTGTGTAAAAACACACGACTGGACTCGCCTTTCAGAAGTCGCTGTGCCCCCCGACATCGTTGAGACGCTTTCGTGTCACGCTTCACGTTCCAGTTTAACTTGTGGATGCGACACGGTTACATGGGCTCTTTAAATTTTCATTGAATAGTACAACGTAAATTTACTTATTTTATTTATTGTATATTTCTTGGTTGAATTTACATTATTAAATCATAATAATTTATATATTTATTTATTGTTTCAATATTAAATAAGTGCAATCAATGCAATTTTAATTGTGTATTGAATTATAATCTAGTTCAAAAGTGACAGAGAGCACAGTGAAACTGCAGCAAAAAATTAAATTTAAAAAAATTAAAAATACGTAATTTAATTTATTGAAAATAATAGAAATATATAGAGGTAAATTTAATTTTATATCACGAATTTTAATAATATTTATTGACACTGTTTTTATTTTATTTATTTATTTATTTATTTATTTGATTGTATTAATACAATATTTTTTTGTAAAGGTGAAATACCTTTGTTTTACATTTGATTGTGATAATTAAATCCATCAAACTGGGCGACGGAAGAGGAAGACCAAAAAGGGTCAGGATGGCGGACGAGGCTTTGTCATCACCACCAATTCCCAAGGAACGTTCATCAACTCACATTTCACGGATTATAGTGAAAATTGTTGAAATTGTTAGTATATCAATTTATATATTAACTACAAAATATTTATTTTTATCATTCATAAATTGTCTCTTGCAACACCATGACCTTGGTTTCACCAATGCGCTTTCACTAGACACAATAATTTATTATTATTATTTATATTTATTTATTATTTTTTTTTTTCTTAGTTATTTATCTTTACAATATCTTTACGCCACGTCAAGTCAATGTAATAATTATTCATATATTCATTTATTTTTTATGTAGATTCTCGCTGTATTTATCATTGGACTTATGGTGGATCCTTTAAATTCATATCAACGAATTTTTAACAGACCACGCACAAGATTGGCTGATGTTTCAATTATTTATATATCAGTTGCTGGATATTTAATAATCAACCTGCTTTTCGTTATTAGCTATGTACTTGGCGACAAAATACCAAAGAGAACGGTAAATAAAAATTTTTTTTCAAATATATATATATATATATATATATATATATATATATATATATATATATAATTAGATTCTATATCACATATTTATATATATAGATTTTTTTTTTTTTCTTCATCGTGTTTTTGTTTTTATTTATATGTGAATGGATTTATATTGAATGTCCTCCCGTGATGGGATAAAAAATATTACACAACTGCTGTATTGAAATTTATACTTTTGCCGTTGTGTAATTACTGGCAATTCATTTCCGCGATTAATTTTTATTTTATATTATTTTTTATTTAATTTATATTCGTGTTCACATAGCACAAGCGCGCATCGAATAATTTTTTTTTTTTTTTTTTTTTTTCCCTCTATCTCGATGGATTCCTGAGATTATTTATTTATTTATTTATTTATTTATTTATTATAGTTTTTTTGTTTTTCTTATTTTAGTATGTTAATGTATGGCAGTATCGGTAATGCTGGCACACATAAAAATGCACAGTCAAGTTCATTGGGTTGAACATTAAATAATAAATATATGATGTGAATAATCAATTGTAATAAATGATAAAAAAAAAAAAAAATTAACAAATAGCTTGAAATTTACCGTTTTACATTCTACGATTCATCGTTCGTTCATTTGCACAGCTGACTCACACACATTCTACAGTGAAATATTATTGCGAACTAGCTAATTGGCAGGCGCATTATAACTTTGTATGACTGTACACACACACACACGCATACACATCGATAATTGTATAGTCAATTGGATGTATATGTATTAAAACTTATGAGCATATATATATCCAATGCCTAGAAAAAAAAAAAAAAAAAAAAAAAAAAAATTTATCGAGTTCTATTCTATTAAATATTACAAATTTCGGCGATTCAATTTATAGATTATAAAATTATGACAGTGTACCAAGAAATAAGTCTGTGCAAAGTTTATTTTTTCATTCTACAGCGAAAAATGAGGTTGACATTTATGTGGCAATTTATTATAATCGAACGACAGTCTGGATTGTATAATAGTGTGTAAACACACATGCGAGACTTCACTATTGGTCTATTTAATATTCCATACGATTATTAATTTTATATATATTATTATGATTATAATACCTTATTCGTTTCTGAATTTTGTGAAAAGAAATATTTAGTCCAATGATTCATTGTTATATTATTTATTTCAGTCTATCATGTTCTCAGCAGTTGGGAGTATTTTACATTTAGTTGCTGCGAGTGTTATGGTACACAATTGGAGAACAGTTATGGGCTCATATTTTGACGTTCACAATAATGCCGTATATTCAAGCAAACAATACAATGATATGTTAATATCAGGATCGGTATTTACATTTATCAATGCAGCTGTTTTTGGTGTTGATATATTTGTTACAATGCACTATACGTAACAGAATAATGCACGACAGTACGACATTTCATTGAGTGAATTGGGTCGTTACTGATCGTGCAAATTTTAAATATTTCATACAATTGAGATATTTACAAAATAATGTACACAAAAATATCGTCGAATTTGATTTTTTTTTTTTTTTTTCATTGTTATTTTACTTAATTTTTATAGTTTACACTAATAATATTTAATTAACACATTAATATTAAATTAATATTAAGTATGATAAATATACTCACACACTTATTTAGATTTACAGTAAATATTTTAAATGTACAACGCTGTAAACCCAAAGTTCAAATTATTCAACATATTAACTCTATTCCGTCCAATAGATATTAATTTATATTTATAATAATTTTAATTTATTTAGTGCACAATAATTTTAATATTTTATTGAAAAACAATAATGTTATTCATTTTTAATATAACACTGACTATATAAATCATTTATTTTATAATATGTTCACTGAAGATAATTACTATAGAAATATTTACACGACATAAAAAAAAAAAAAAAGAAAAAAAAAAAAAATTATAAATAATAATTAATGTATAACCTCGTGCCCATAATTATTCCGTCCACAGATAAAAAATTAGTATATAATTAGTGTAATCTGAATGAATAGAAGTGTTGTAGATACGTAAATAAATTAATTACAATTAAAATATAAATATAAAAATTGAAAATCTTTGTACAAGAATAATGACGTAAAAAAATTACAAATAGATGGATTAAATTATTATTTTCATGTCTTAAAAATGATCGTCGAAATATTTATAATAAAAAATTATAATAAAAAATAAATTAATAATAAATAAATAGAAAATTAATAATAATTTATATATTATGTTGGCGTTGTTATGTAGTGAAATAATTATATACAATCGAAAATTTAATAAATGAATTTTTTTTTTTTTTTTTTTTTTTTTCTCCAAATGAAAACCAAGTTCAAAGCGTACAATTTTCGTTGTTAAGTTGTGATGTAACACGAACAAAAAAAAAATATATATATATACTTACATGCATTCGATTAATTATTAATTGTATTTAGAAATTGAGAGATTAACGAAATTAAAAAAAAAATAAGTGAAATATATTTAATAAATAATGCAAAACACAAATGCAAGCCGTAGTGGAATGATTTCCATCAATATATTTCCTGATGATACAACTCATGTATCATATACAAAACCAATAAGAATACTACAATTGGTAAGATTAATACAATTAATTTTAATAATAAATAATTTATTTATACAAATATATAATAATTATTATACACAGATAATGATAAGTATGCTATTCTCATTAAACATCTATACAATTGCAAAGGATTCACCGTATGGATCGGTTGAGGGTATTATTTTAACTGCTGTATTCGGTAGTTTTTTTACCATAACACTGATTGATGTTATCAGTCAATTTGCCGGCGAGCCAATACCCGATACACCGGTAATTAAATAAATAATTGAATTAATAAACAAAAAATGAGTATAAATGAGAAAAAAAAAGAGAAAAAAAAATATATATATATATATATATATATTCAACATATCATAAATAACAGGAAAAAAAAAAATTTTCATTATTTAGATGTTCCTGTTTGGTGTAATTGGATCATTGCTCTTTCTTCTAGCTTCAGGTGGAATATTTTTTGTAGCACGAAAAACTGGGATAAAAAATGTTTGGAGATTAATTGTAGCAATAGCACTTTCAGCAACGTGTGCATTTTTATTTCTTTTGGATATACTTTTAATATTTCTTTATGGATATCAATAATTTAATTGTATCAAATGTTTAGATAAATAATAAAATTACATTATCTACAAACGTCCATTTTTTCTAATACATACATATATATATATATGCATTTTTTAATGACATAAACAAATGAAATCTGCTTGAACTGTCAAAAAGTAGTACAACGTTAAAGCAGGAGGATGCATTTAATAATGTTGTAAACAAAAATATTTTATAATTATACAATTCTACTTATTTTCTCTTAGCTAAGTGAATTATTTAAAAAAAAAATCATGGATACAGAGGGTAAATATTAATAATACTTTGCAAACATCAATAAAGAGAGTGAGAGAGATTGGGAAAAAAAAAAAAAAAATCAGGTGAATCAAAAATGATTACGATACATATATATATATTTGCAGGTATGTCGTGTTATTGCGATGAGCCACTCATGACGCGTAAACAATTTTTACGCGAACGTGCTAAAACTTTGATTGATATACCAGATGATGGACCGAAGTATATGAAGGCCATGATACCATTTAGAATATTAATATTTGTAAGTATATAAATGTGTCTGTAATTATTCTATATCAACTATTGTTGATCAAATATATATTTGATATTATATTTAATATAAATTATATATTTTATTATCATTTAGGTTTTAACGTTTGCGTTACTGTCAATACTCGTGTATTTAGCATCACTTAGTAAACCTGAAATACGTGATGCTCAAGCAGTTATACTTATTGGTATAACATGTGCATATTTATTTTTTGCTGTTATTCATATAATTGGTCATTTTGGGTCTAGTGATACCGTTGAATTTCCAGTAAAAAAATATTATTTTATAAATAATTAATAATATATATATACATATATATATATATATATGAATTAATATAATATTATAGATGATAATAAACTATTACAGATGATATTTGGTAGTTTTGTGGGTGTTGTTTGTTTCGCATTTATGGGTTCTCTTATAGCATATACAGCACCAACCAGATCTTGGGCAAGATTAGTTTCATTTATTCTTTGTTTTATTGTTGCTTTTCTTCATGCAGCAGATGTTTTACTTGCAATAGGGTAAATAATTCAATTACTTAATTAAAAATATACCGTATAAATCAATGAATATTTATTTATTTATTTATTATATTTTTTTCGTCAGATATTGGCGACATAAATATTCCGGTCGAAGAAAGTGCGGTCCAAAAACAACATATTATACTGATTACGATTCACATTTATATCCCAAATCTATTCATCAACCTCTGATGCAAGCACCGTTGGGGGTATAATTAAAAATTGAAAATTAAAATGAATTAATTGAGTAAATTTTTAATAGTGACTTATATATTAATATTTAAGGTGGGTAAATCCGATATACACACGAGTATGAATGGAGTTGATGAAGTATTTTTTGATCGTAATGAAGATTATTCTTATCGATTACACCAAAAAAAACAAATGCCAAAAGTTGATACGAAAAAAATTGAAACGAAGAAAAAAAATGATTTACAATTTATGGAGTGTCCTGGACGCGTTGATTATCCAATGGCGACTAGAGCAATGCAAACAGATTTAAGTCCAATTCAACGTGAAGTACAGGTAAATGTGATTAAATTTCTTTAATTACAGTTGATCACAATCCATATGATACAATTAGTTATGTGTTCCCGTAGACAACGAGAATCGAGGTGAAAGAGATACCAGTGCAAACAGCCAGCAAATGCGATCTCTGTCAACGTCATATAGATACGACAAATATCCTCAACCGCAGACAATATGGTGCCCTAACACGTGAAACATCACCATCAAAATATCCTACAGTTACCACATCACCATATAAATCCACACCATTACCAATTGTTTCAACTCATCCAACATCATCATCATCATCACCGACTCGTCAAAATCTTCGATGTTTATGTAAAAATCCAATTTATCCTCCTGCTCCACCAGTAGCACCACTCCAAACTGTTGGGCCAATTTCTGCTCCTTGTTGTGGATCGTATGATGAAAATTTCTCATATATAATTATTTAAAAAATGATATATTCAAATTTTATCCATTAATATATTCATTGAATTATTATAATTATATATTTTAGGTGTAATTGTCCGTTAATATCAAGTGCAAAAAAATCAGCAGTTCAACACCAACAACAGTCACAACAAATATCAAATTTGTCATCTTCACCGCGTCGTGCTGATCCAACATCGGAGATAGATTCAAATTATGACATGAGTACAATATGCACGAATGTGCAATCAAGCGATATGACTTCGCGACGAATAAAAAAACATACGAGAACACGTATTTAAATAATTCATTTTACAGATTTAAATGTAGACCCGGGCGATAACAAACGTTCAAAGGAATCGCAACGGGTCTACGATACCCGTAAGATTTAATTTATAAATATATTTATAACTTTTGTTTATCACATTTTTTTTTAAATTTTAAAATAATTACCAAACAATTTAATACGATTTTTGTCAAATTCTAATTTTTTTTCTACGCAATTCATTTAATTAATGAATAATATTGAAAGGGGAAAAAAAAAAATAAATAAAAATTATTTTTTTTTTTTTCCCCTAATATTAATGGAAAAATTTATTGGCAATTCAAATGTGACAGAGACGATATGGAGAGAGCGGGGCAAGACGACATTGAAGGAATTTTCAGAGATGAAAGACAAAAAATAAATAAACGTCTTGCCCCGCTGAAAGTTCCACAATATTTTGTCATTTTAAGTTTTCAAATATTGCCAAAAAACGTCATTTATTTATCGATGCCGCTGGAGAAATTATAGTAAAATTATAATTCCGGATATAACGCAACGGCTGTTTTTAAATTCCTGCTTGCCCCGCTCTCTCCAATTCTCATTGTGGAGAAAACGCCAGTGGTGGTGAAGTTTAATGTGTACAAAATATCAATATATAAATAATTATTGTCATTATATAAATAATGATGATAATTTTTTTAATATGAAAATAAATGTATTTATCTAGGGCCGGGATCAACACGGACAAAACCATTCATGGGGAGATTGGCTGCAATATCAGGATGTTTAACTAAAGGATCATCATCATCATTACTCGTACATAAAAATAAACGGACACAAACTAAAGGACCAAATTCAAAAAAATATCCAAGTGAAGATAAAGTGGATGAGATTCTTGAAAATATTAAAAATGAAAATAGAGAATTGTTGCATGAAAAAAAATATGTGGGTGATGAAGTTGAAGTTCGTAGTGTTAATTTATCAACATCATATAAAATAATGACAAAAATTTCATCGTCACCAGAGAAAGACAGGGTAATCACTGATAAATTGAATGAATCAATACCATACACATCACCAATACGAAATGTAATTGATGTAAAAGAAAAAAAACAATATAGAGAAAAAATTACCTTGAAACCGATTGATATAAATAAAGAAATGAATAAAAGTGAATTACCACCAATTGGAATTGATCCAAATCGTGATTTAAATACACCGAAAACTCGTACAAAAACATTATACCGTGAAATACCATTAAAACCAATGGATAAGTCATTATCAAAATCAGGGAATGATTTAAGTGGCATTGAACAAAAATCATCAGGTAAAACTACACCGATTCAAACGCCACGTATGAAAAAAGAAAGTCACACTAATATAATAGGACAAATTGATAAAATTGACCCGATAATATTGAACGAAAGTATTTTAAAAAAAAATAAAATCCAAGAAACAAAACAAGAATCGAAATTTCCCAGATTAGATGAAAGTGTAAAAAAATCTGGAAGCCCAGCAAATTCCAGTTCACCATTATTTCGATCTAGTTCATCGACAAAAGATGGCAATGAAACTATTTCATCAAAAAATTTCTGGTCTCCACGATCATCTAAAGAAACTCCCATAGAAAAAGATACAATTGAAAGTAAAAAAATTCAAGAGGAAATTCGAACAATGAAAAAGGGACCACCGACCAATAAAGAGGATGAAGGAGGACGTTCAGTGTACGAATAATAAAGCCAGAAATTACATTTGGATAAATAAATTCAAACTACATATTAGATAAAAATAAATGATTATAATTTATTTATTCTAGGCACGATGCGGCTGTTGGAAGTTCAATACCTAAAATTATCTGCCCAGTATGTAAAAAAACCAAACGACCAAATTGTCATTGTTAATCGTAAGTAAAACAGGAAGAAATAAAATATAATAAACACTACATTTCAAGTCTACTTTGTAGTTTGTTATCACACTGAAATAATTAATAATCACAATTACATACATATTTTTTTTTCTATATAATGGCACAATATGTAAATAATTTAATATTTAAATTATCATGGATATATTTTCAATCAAATAAGCAATTTATAGATTGTCATATAAGTTTTGTTTTGTAATAAATTCTAAAGACATTTGAAAATATAATAAATCACATTATTTATATATATATGTAGATTGTACAAAAGAATATTTAATAATTAACTCTGCCAACTTGATTATTACTTTTTTTGGTCCCTCTTCAATGTCATTGAGAGCATTTAGTTGGCAATAAATAGATATATAATTAAATTAATATTGGAGATAGAAAAAAAATTTTTTTTTTTTTTAAGAAATATAAAACTTAGTGGAATAAAAATTATCATTTTTTCATAGCTCATCTAGATATCTTCATTATATGATATAATGAATTCATCATCAATTTACCTTGAACATGCATAAAAATTTCATATTGACAATCGTTTGTTTATCAAAATTATAAATGATTAAATGGTTGATTCCTTCCTTTTTTTTTTATGCTATGTGCAATCAATAAAAAATTTTTTCTTCACATTATCAAGACAAATCCTATACTTAGGTAATACAAACATTAGGAATAAATGGAAATATATATATATCAGTTTTTCATAATCAACTGTTATCTAGATCACGCATTAAATAAAAACAAAAATCAATCTCGGAGATCGGCGTATTTAAATTCAAATAAAATAAATATATAATCAAGAATGCGTCATTAAAAAAATATATATATGTAGTAATAACAATACCAAATGAAAAATGAAAATGGAAAATTATATAAAGTTCTAATATTATAAATAGTTGAATATAAATATATTTAAATTTTTATTATGTGTCCTTTTTTATGTGATTCCGACTCAAAATTGGTCGTGCTTGTTTTATTGTTTGATGATATTCATCACCATTACGAATTTCTAATCCCGTCTCATACACTCTCCCCAATCCAAATGATTTTGTATTATATCTGGGGACATGTACAATACTCGTTGGATTTGGCATGATCAATTCTTGATTATATTTGACACTATTTCTGTAATTATTATTGAAACTTGCCGAGTTATTGGCATATTCTGGACCATAATTATTCTCTAATTGATCATGTTGATTAATATTCATTGAATTATGTCGAGGATTCTCGAAGTTATAATTTATGGGAAGACATTTGTCTTGATATACATTGCAATTCACACGTGGAAAAACATGTTGAAATGGCATATTAGGTATTGGATTCATATTTGTTGAATTATTCACGCCATTTATTATAGAAACTGGATGACAAATTTGATTTGAATTGCAGTCATTAATTATTCCTGATTGACCAGGTTTTTCACCTTGAATATTTTGATATTTTGGAATGTCGACTTGAAAATCCAAACAACGATTGAAATATGATAAAAAATTTTCATATGAAATTTTATTTCTATACTCCGGTAAATTCGGACATGAATGATTATTTGCAACTAAATTATGATGTATTATTTGTCCATCAATAATGACGTATGGAATATTTTCTTTATTGATGTTACCACAAATTGGTTTGTTCATAAACTGCGGGTTGAACTTTGATTTTGGTGGAATGTTCGGCGATAATTTTACAGTTGACTTTAAAGTCTTTAAATTTCCATTCATATCACGAAACTTTCGATAGTTGGAAGGATTTTCTTTTTTTTTTGTATTTGTGATTTTTTTCGGTAAAGCAATACTTAATTTTTGCGAATTATTATCTTCATATTCTGAAAAACTACTATTGGATCGCCGTGATTTCCGTTTTCCAATAACATTACTTTGCGATTGATTCAATTCTTCATTATTACCTCCTATATATGAGGTGATATGTTCATTCAAAAATTCTTCAGTATTCATATTTCTCAATATTTTTTTTCGATTATTTATATACTTAGTCGTTATGTTTATTTCCTTATTTTTATCAAGGACTCCACTCTCCTCAATCTTCAAAAATTAATTTACAAGTAAACAGAAAAATTTATTATTATAGAATAATATTTTAATCGCATTGAGGTCATCGTATTTGTGACGTGAATTCGAGAAGGACGGAAGGAAGGGGAGGAGGATCACAGTTATTTCAAAACTATGTGCTCAGACGATCGCAACAAAATTTGTTTACACTTCATTTCAATGATAAATGAACTCGGATAACCTCTCTGTCATATCATCGTGTTGTAATTACGATAAAATATAATTTTTTGACAAACAATGTTATTTATTTAAATTTATAGAAAAATAGTGGTACGAAACAATTTTTTTCTATCCTGGATTAATTATAAATTATCGGTGAATATTTAATTGAATAAATTATATTACAAACCATTTCAGCTTTTGCTAGATAAATCCAGAGTTGGCGCCACGTGCTAAATTTATTTTGATCACTAAAATTGTAACGCATTTCTTTGGATGCGTATCGAGTTGCCAACGGGCTCCTATAATCCTGATATTCACTTACATCTGCCATTATTATTATTATTATTATTTAATCAATTATCTTGAGATGAAAAATTTACTTTCGATTGTATATCACAACACTTGAGTATACGCAATCATACACAACACTGCAAACTACAAAGGATAACTAACACCGGCTGATGTATTTGAGGCTTGAGATTGATCTTTAGTTAACGTAAAATGGCGTCCAAGCTCTACGCGCGAAATTTCGAATTTTAAGTAGTATCTCATTGAATAATATACTCACATTGCACAGAGTAAAATTAATTTATATATTTTATATATTGATTTATTTCAATATAAAATAATTCAAATAAAATTTATAATAAAAAATTTTATTTGTAATTATTTTTGATTGAATTATACAAATAATTCAAATCTTTCCCACGAGTAGTCTCCACAGCGCCACTACTCATTCTCGCTAAATATATATAATTGAGAATTCGCGGGATTTGAAAACCAATAAACGCGAAGTATATGCCCGCCATTATTACTTTTATATCTATGTACAATTTATCATAAAGTTTCATAAAGTTCGGTTGAGTGAAATTAATTAATTATTTAATTATAATAAAATTCGCAATATATTATTAATATAATTTTAATGAGCACCGATAAAGTGATGAGAAAAAAAAAAATATAAATATATTTAATCAGCAAGTGTCCACGTAGTTGAAAAAAAAAAAAGAAAAAATTGCATAAATATGATAAAGATAGTGCAAGAGTAACGACATTTCAAGACTGATAAAAATGAATTGAAAAAGTACGTGAGAAATATTTTATGCATTTCCATGTAGGTGAGTAAACTAACAAACCACTCAACGTATAATATTTTCTATATATGTATAATAATTATTCAAAAATTTGTCGTCCATTAACCAAAAAGAGAAAAAAAAAATTGGCACATTAGATAATTATATTTTTGTCCAAAAAGAAAAAAATAGAAAGATAAATAAATAAATAAATAAATTGGAAAGATGATTATGTGCATTATGCTGTGTTTAGTATTAAAGATAATCTAAGTAGGAAAAGTACCCACGTTCTATTTTTAACGTGGGACTTGTTGATGACCAGAGTCATTGTTATTTTACTTTGCGCTCACGGCCAAATGAACGTGTCTTCCTTCAAACATCTATCCACCCTTCTCGTTTCTCGCACAAATACGATAAATTCCTCACATAATAAGTTGTTGCGATATACAGAATTAAACAAAACAATTTATATAAATATATGTGTATACTTACGGCATTAGTTATGACAAAATTAGGATGGGCCCAATCAATCATTAAGTCTACGCCTTCAAATAGATTTCCGCGTAACGGTACTAAACATCGTCGACCCATTGCTGCATCGATATGAGTTTTATAAGATATTAATGCATTTTTTATCGTACCATCAAAGTGACGATATAAAAAAACTGTTTTGACTTCAGGTGTTTTTTCGCAAATTATCTGTAAAAAAATTTTTAATTATATGATTAAACCACTGACATCAATTTTTTCAGTCAAGAGAGAAAGTTTTAAATTTATTATATTTATTATATTTTATAAGTTTTATTCGGGTATTTTTAAATTTTTTTCGTTGAAGAATTTCTCACCCGTATAAATGTTTTTGTGTCGAGATCACGTGGCAATTGTCCAACACTTAATCGACAATTATTTATACTGGCAACAACGCCAATTTTTCTTCCAGGACGAATTTCATAATTATTTAGTTCTATGATTGCCCGATTAGCAGATTCAACTTCAGTGTACATCACAAAACAAAACCCACGATTTGATCCCGAAAAATCCATCATCAGTCGAATTTCATATATTTCACCAATTCGATGAAAAATTGGATATATTTCATCCTCAAACAAATTACGCGGTATACTGCCAACAAATACCTCACAATGAGGTTCTGGTGGTGGTCCAATCCAATTTGGGGGTGGACCCAGTTTTCTCTGGCCGTTTATTTGTGTTATATTAAAACCTAATTCGGCCACTAAATTCAAAATTTTACTCATTTGAGTGTTCCTTTCGATTTCATTATTTAATTTTTGTGAATTATCGTGATAATTTTCACGTGCATTATCATTATTATTATCATCATTTTCATTCTCATATCTGTGCCGTGATGTACGATCTAGAATGAAGCAATATAATTTATTTTCATTCATATATCGTAATAAAATTTACTTTTTTTTTTTTTTTTTTTTTACGGATATGTAAGAATTATGATTTTATGTTTTTATTTTATTAATTGAAATAAATTTATTCATAATTTTTTTACTTACCTGATATAAAATTATACGAAGTGGCTTCATGAACAAATTCTGATGGTAAATCCATTTTTTTTTTCTTTTTACAAAATTTGATAGTTTTTTCACTAATATTAATTTTTTACGCAACAAACAAGATGTACGGCCACTTGTATTCAACGTAGATGCGTCTGAAAGTGACCGGAATAAGATCTTGCGGCGCAATGAGTGGAGGGATTATATTAGTTCGAAATCCAGTATGAGGACGTGACCGCGTCGTTGTGGTGGGGAGTCCGTAGAACCCAATGGAACCCTTTGTTATTTTTTGTTTTCATCTTTTCCTGAGGGGCATGAATATTTTTTTTTTCTTTTTCTTCTCTTCTCTGTTTATTTTTTCTTTTTACGTATCTCTCCCAATAGTAAATTATTACACAAATACTTTATTGCTCATTGTCATTGACATGCGGTTGAGAGAAAAAAAAAAAAAAAAAAAAAAAGAAAAAAAAAGGAAAATATCTGATAAGGAATACAATGAGATAGATTTTAAAAGTTCAATTGTCACTTAAAATTCATTATCAATTTTCTCTTTTTCTCTCTTTTGTTTTTTTTGTTTTTTTCTTTTATTTAAATAAATTCTAATAACAATTGATGTGTATTTAATTTTAAAAAATAATGGATAAAAAATATCTAACAATAAATTTATTTATGATTCATAAGTGAATATGATATTTTATTAAATATACGCGAGTCATTTATTCGCGACTGTTCACCACAAATAACACGTGTATGTATCGAATATATTTTTATTATTCATATTTTTGTTTGTTTTTTTATTCTTTAATATAAAGGCAAATGACACAATTCTACGAAAACAAAACGATTGTCATTTTTATATCTCATATAGTCACATTCGATTCTATGAATATAATAGAGTCGTGATTGTTATCCCAATATTGTGTGTGCATTTATATTTATTCAATTTGACAGCGTAACTACACAACGTTCGATGCGATTCTAGGCAACGTACTTACATTGTTGCACTAATCCACGCGCGATGCTTATGGTTAAACAAGTACATCTGGATTGGTTCGTCAGTATATTCATATTCTATGTATTAACAATAACTTTTTTTTGTATTTTTATATTTATTTTTATTCTCTGATGAAATTTGAAACGACTCGTTTGCGTTATATTCTGTAATTGAAGAAAGAAAAAAATAAATAAATAAATAAATTGGCGTTACAGACAGAAGAGAAAAAAAATTCTTATTGAGTATTTTTATTTTACATGCGTCACTTGTAAATTTTTATTATTTTTTGGATATATCAATAGACATTTTTAAAAAACAATTTGACAATGGAAATGTAAAAAAGAAAAAAAAAATATGCCATATGATTGACGTGATGTTGTATAACATATTTTTATTTTTATTCATATTCATCTATTTTATTTTATTTTATTTTATTTATTATTTTTTTTTTTTTCCATCTGATGGTGACCCATGTAAAAATATTACGGTATCCCACGCCACTGTCGCACTATACGATAATGGCATTGTTTTCCAAATGTACATATGTATATGTACGCAATTCTCATTACGTGACACACGCGGTGCCTTCACCTGCAACATTACGAATATGAGCCACGCTATCTCCTTCAGTTTGCGTTCGTCGTTACGATCCTTCACTAGTTCTTCCATCGTGTCTCTTTCAAGCTTCCGGACGCGCCTTATGATTCTACAATAACTTTTTTTTTTTAATTCACGCCCGCGTAAATCTTCACAATTATATCAATTCTTCTATTATTTATTTATTTATTATTTTTTTTTTTTAATATAAAATAAATATAAATTTTCAAAATTTTTATTTTAAAAAAAATTCACATTGAATTTTTTTCTATTAAATTATGCAAACGCAAATTTGATTAATATGAAAATAAATTAATAGGTGGAATAAAAATTAAGAGATAGATTGGGTAATGCTACGAATTTATCAAATACATTCGATACATATCGATTGTGTGGAATAAAATTTAAAAGTGGAAAAAATAATGTGGAATAGAAAAGTGGCAATCAGAATCGTCGAAGTGGTAAGTATATATATATATTTTTATCTCATACAAAAACAATTGTACTCTCAACTTTTTTCTCTCTCTCTTCCTCTTTTTTTTTTTCCCTCCTCGTGAATCACGTCATCTTCACATTCAATCACTGTATTTAAATAGTTTTTTTTTTGTGTCAATTCAACTTTTGAAACACGAAACATTTTTTTATTTTTTTTATTTTTTACACATTTCAATTCATCATATAATAATGAATAATTATTCTTGACAATTTCACTAGAGTTTCACTTCTCTCGTCTTTGAATTTTCATTATTTTTAGCTTCTGTGCATTGCATGTGTGATAGCACTTCGTGTAACTGAAGATGAGAGTCGTAGAGTCATAAATTATCTCAGATACCGTAGCAGAGAATGGCCACTATTAAATAATGTAACTTGGGGAGCAATAGGTAAGCAAGAAAAAAAAATAATAATAAATAAATAAATAAATAAACAATATCATCTATTTATGAATTGTCATGTCGATTATCTGTTATATATTTTTTATAACTTTTATAAATATACATATATATATATATATATTTTTTTTTTTATTTCACTTGTCTCAATGTCCTTGATACATCTTTGTATTTCTAGGTGCAGCACTTGCAACAGCAACTTGCGGTGGTTACGTGATAATCACCGTGGGCCTCCTAATCGCAGCCGCAACTGGTGAACTGCGAGGTCGAAAGACCGTAAGTCCCTTCAGATTTTATATTTATTGTTTCATTGCTCAATCATTTCCTGTTGCCTTCGCAAAATTATTAAATTTATTTACTTGACAAAAAATAATGAATATAGTACGGGGAAATAAAAAAAAAATTGGACACGGTAGCGTGAGAATTTTCCACTTCTCCACGAGTGTTGACATTGGAAGTTTGAAAAGAAGAAAAAAAAAAAAAAAAATGATAATAATGAATAAAGTCATTAATGTAAAGAAATGTGTTCACGCGTGTCTACACACGTACTTTATAGATCTCATGAATATAAAACTGTGACACAGTTAATGTGTCTCATACAACGACTAAATTATGACTCATAAATTGGAGCGTCAATGTTGACTTCTCCACAATTTTTTTCATACGATTATCCTTGATCCTGCAATGATCAAGAAATCGCGGCCGTATACATAATATTTATTCACATTGAAAGATGAAAAAAAAAAAAAAAAAAAAAAACATAAATAAATAAATGAAAATCGTGGGAAAATCGTTTGAGATTATTTAATCATCTGGATCGTTGTTGATGTTATGCACAGTTATAAAGGCCAATTTATCACTTTATTATTATTCACGAATATTTAACGCGTATTGACAACATATTATTAAAATTATTTATGATCAGGCTAGGCCTGTCCTTCCTTTTATTATACAATAGTGATTTCATAGAAAATTTATTTAGTTAAAAGCTTAATAGATGGGAGAAAAATAAAAGAAAAGTTATTCGACTCTATTCTAATGTATCATTTGAATATGTATAATTGCAAAATATATATAAATGCTTCGTTTCTGAAGAGTTTTGTGATCGTCTTTTCGTTTATATTCATTAAAATTCATCGCACGTTCATCTTTTGTATATCTGCATTTACGTAATCGTAATAAATATATTTATTATTATTCTCTCCTATTTATATTTATAATTATATTTATTTTTATCTTTTTATATTTATTCAAGGAACTTTGTTTTCTTGGACTCGGTGTCATTCTCTTTGGTATTGTCGGTGCATTGTCATTAGCATCAATTGAAAATTTACCAAATGATTTAGTGGATAATGCCGCTGTACTTGGAGCACTTTGTCTTGCTACTGCTCTTGTTTTCATTGCTGATTTATTGATGACTACACCTGAACAAAAAATAAAACGAGATGAAACAACAATAATTATTAATAAAGATGCAGGCAAGTTCGAGAATGAATTTAATTTACCACCAATTCATGTTGAGACAGTGGCTTAATTAAAATTTCATCTTATCCTCTGTAGTATTCATAATTTAAATTTTAAATATTTACAATTATGAAATAATTAATAAAATGAAATTATTTCAATCAATATATTTGTATTTCATTTTATTATTCATTCTGAAATTTCATTTTTAAAATATAGCAAAACCAATTTCAACACTAACGACTGATATGGATACGAAAATTCCAATAGAAACTGATAACAAAAAAAATGGTGATGTTAATGAATTATTTGATAAAGTGGGTGATCGAAATACGAAAGAAAATAATAATTTAGAAACTTCATCAAATACACGAGAGAGTATTGATGATAGACATACAACTGCACAGCGTCCGCGTACAACTGATGTTGGTGTAACAGTTGAACTTCCTAAAGATTATGATGAGGGTGATGTACAATTTATTGATGCTGATCGTTATCAAACAAGAAATGGCTATACAAATAGCCGACATTATCGAAGTGATTCAGATCGATATAGAGATGCTGAAACAATAGTGAGAAATAATTTTAATGATGCAAGAAATGACGGTAGAGTATTTTATCAAGGCTATGATATAAGTATGCGACCGCCAGACGAGGTTGACACGCCCAAATTCCCAAACAACAGGGACACTATGACTGAGTCAATGTTTCCAAAGATCTTGAGTCCAAGTGTAAAAATAATGAAAGTTGATCGTGATATTGACAACAATAATTTTGATAATCATGGACGGTAAAACACAGATTAAATATTTATATTTTTATATTAATTAAAATTTATTGGATTGATGGTTTTTTTTTTTATTATTTATTATTTTTCATTTTTTTAGTTACTCAGACTCGAGTCAATACGATAATGTGCCAACACGAATAGCACCAGGAATTCTAAAGAGAGGATACAATGCGTATCACGCTTCGTCAACGCGAAGTTATCGAGGACCCGAGAGAAATAAAGATGAAATTGAAATGCTTGAGGAGTGGGTTGGTGTATTGAGAAAATCAACGACTGGAACACAAACTGCACCTGCATTACCTTCATCACCTATTGATCCTGGCTACGTACGACACACTGCCAATAATTGGCCACGTGATTTCAAATCAAAAACACCTGGATCCAGTCCCAATCATTGAATTCATTATTATATAATACTATTGATAAATTTTCTATGTAAAGAAAAATGAAGAATATCACAGTTTGTTTGTTTTTTTTTTGTTTGTTTTTTAATATACATTTATAACTTTCAATACAAAAAAAATTTGTGTGTCTGCTTGTTTGTAAAATGTGATGATATAACAAAACAAAAAAGAAATAATAGAGAAAACATTTTGTTAGTCTTCAACATTGAAAAAAAAATAATAATAATAATTCCACGTATAATACCTACATTTTATCCATTTTGCGTGTGATTAATACAAATAAAATGGGATAAAATACTAAAATCGTTTCACATTATAACCGTAAATTTTATATTGAAGCTGAAAAAAATTTTTTTTATACACATCATGAATATAAACATGCATTTCAATCGATGCAAAATAATTTTAATGCGAAACGATTTTGTGTATCATAACAAAGTGAAGTTTTTGGAGATGAAAAAAAAAAAAAAAAGGATATTATTTAAAATTTAATTACTAACAATTATTATTTATGACTTATAATTCAATATAGACTTGGCATTTTTACTTATTTCATTGTTTTCCGATTTTCGGATATTATATTTTTATTTTGCGTTGCTTCAGTGACAATGTCGTGTTATTAATTTAATCTCTTCTTGGGCCCGAGGATTAGTAAAAAAATAATTGGGCATATATCGAGATATTATTGAGCTATAACATATCGTTCTACTTCTCTTTTGCAATCTTTTCATATTTTTTTTTTTCTCTCTTTCACTTCATTTTCCACTTCACATCTCTAACCACATTTAATTATATTTACAAGATCAATTGTTCGTTGTCTTATTTTGAGCATTATTATATGAAAAAAAAATTTTGTTTTTTTTTTCCACAGACCACGTCAATGTTAATTTTTCATTTGAATTTATATATTGTAAACCAATGACTAAATGACCATTCTCTAAATAACTACAATCATACAATTGAATTAAAAAAAATTCATGACGTATAACAAAAAAGAAACAAATTATAGAATTGAATTTTTTTTCATTTTTTCTATCTTAATCCATATGCCATTCCCGCTGTCTGATTATTAGTTGTTCGCTGTTCCATCGTTATATATTGTCGAATCAGACGTGAAATCTCATGTGCCTGTTCAGTTTGCAAACGTGTTATTCGTTGTTGCATCAAATTACCGCATTTCATATCCAAGTAAAGTGATCCCTCCTCTGATTTCACCTTTCGCGTCGATATAACTTCAGAATACGGATAGTGATACAGTGTTTCCTGCAATTAATATCGATGACAATTAAAAACACAATATAGAACAACTCAAATTCATTATTTTCATATGAAAATCGATTTTTTTCTTTTTATAATTTGAAAAAGAAAAAAAAAAAAAAAGACTTACGTGAGTTATTAAATCGATAAAGTGAACTCCATATCGATTAAGTGCGAGAATATGATCGCCACCTTTCTCTTTACCATTTTCAGGCACTCGTTTTACTGCAAAGAAGCTGGATCCAAACAGTGGCCACTTTGAAAGTATTTCTAATGAAAAAAAGGAAAATTATGAAAAAAATTTCGTTTTAATTCAACACGAATTTACAATTAAAATTATAATCACTCTCAATAAGATTACAATTATCAATTTAATTACCTAGCACTTGAGCCTTGCACACTGCTGATGTATTATGCTGAATATTATTCCACGCTTGTTGAACCATATTACCCCATTGTTGAGGTTTAGGCTCACGTAGACTCAATGCAGGCTTTGGCAATAAATATTTTATTTCTTTTGTCGATGGATCATGTGCCATATCTGCTGCTCGATGTAACAATGCCGCAATTTGTGCCATATCATACTACAAAAAATAATATTAAATCGTGGAAATTATCATTTAAACGTTCATCTACAAAAAATAAAAATATACAATACAATACAAAGATAAAAATTGTAGCTTACAATGACTTCTTGAGGCAAATGTTCACCAGGAATTACTAGTAAAAGTCCCTCCAAATAATCTGGCGCAATTTGATTGAATACAACTTCTATGTACAAGGCTGTGTCCAACCGAAGTGGATAATACCAGACAGATCTAAGAGAAAAGGAAAAAAAAAAGGTCAGATATACAAAGACACATTGAAAAAAAAAAAAAAAAAAATGAAATTAGTGCCAGTTAAACTGATGATGATTGACGAAAGACAGATAAAAAAAAAAAAAAAAAATGAAATAAAATAAGTAACGAACAAATAATAACGAGAAAAAGAAAAAAAAAAACTCACCGGCAGAATATTAGGTAAAATACTTGATGATTCTTGTGCAGCTCTGTGGTAACGTCAAGGACATACTCATCTCTAGCGAGTGGCATCGTGAAAGCATCACCATCAACAATACAATACAATGAGAATTCATCCATCTCGTGTGGATTTCTCACGGATATGACACTGCACATTTCCTCGATGACATCCTTCAAGTACGAAAACATAAGAATAAAGAAAAAAAATATAAAAAATTGAAATAAACACGCAATAGTATAATGGAGAATGAAAATAAAAATTTGTTTATCTATTCACGTAGAGACGGAATAAAAAATAAAAAAAAAAAACAGAATCAAGAAAAAAAACAAAAATAATAAAATAATTGGACTCTTTGAATATTTGATTATATAAAAAAATATACAACGTACCTGAACGACTGTTGTACATTTGGTATTGATAACACGTTCTGTACCACCGGGCAATCTATAAATCTGTCTTTTAGCATTTCGTCCAGCGCTGATTGCCATTATCTCTTCGACACTTGGTACATTTTTACGACCACCATATTTAACAGTTTTACGTAAATTTTGCAGGCAAACTGTTGCTGTACCATGATAAGCTCGTCGTTTATCATACGCCGCAGTCTCTAAATATTTAATTAAATAAGGCCTCAATCCCTCACTGCATGTAAAATATGCAGCGACAATACTAAAAAGTCTCCAGCCTCTTTGACAACTATCGGGATTCGGACTTTTATTATTTGTCGTTTGTTTCATTAATTGACAATAAACTTCATCTCGAAGTGGTTCAAATTTATGACAATGCTGTAAAAAATTCCTCTTATTTATTTATCTATTTTTTTAAATTTTTATTATCAGTTCATTACTAACAAATAAAAAGTGTAAGTAGAAAGTTGAATGAATGATTTTCACTTACCATTAGTATCGTATAGACGCACTTGACTTCGCTCATGTCCGGTGGCAATGGCTGATCACCCATGTACCGCATTAAACATAAGAAACATTCAATAGCGAGAGTACTTAATTCACTATCAAGTCGTAATAAACTTTGTTCAATCGGTACAGTTGAAAATTTAACGAGATCAACTTGTTCTTTCCAAGTCCATTCGGCGCCGTCCTGTTGTCCTTTACTTTTCTTACCCTTTTTCTTGCTTTTCAACGACTCGATGACCTTGAGTGAACCACTTATCGATCCATCAGCAGTCTTCATCATTTCAAACCTGCACATAGGTCAATACATATATATATATATATTAATTATAGTTATTTTCACGATTGCAATCGATATACAAACGTGGCGCTATCGGAAAAAAAAAATTTTTTATTGTTTTTTCTTTTTTTCCTCCCTATTTTTTTTTTTTTTTTACAATTTTATTTCATATAATATTTCATTTTTCCTTTTTTTTTTTTTTGTAAAATTAAGTGAACAAAGTTAAATTGTGTGGGAAATAATAGAGAGTATAGTATTTACTGATATGCGCATCATTTTGTTATACGGAGAAATGAAGAGCAAGACACAAGGAAAACGATGGGTTGCGCTGCGGTAAAAAGCACGTTAGATTGATGAATATCATGTGCAGGGATATATATATATATATATATATGTGTATGTATGTATGTATGTATGTATGTATGTATGTATATATGTGTTATGCTTTCTCAACACGGCTCACTTCTGCTGTTGTAAATATGGGCGAACCCAATTGCATAAGTCCGTGGCCGAAGGCGAAAATATAAATGTACATAAATATATTTCGCATGAATTTTTTATTTATTTATTTATTATTATTATTTTTTTTTTTTCACATGACGATGGAAGAATATCACGATTGGCGTAAAAACATTAAATTTGCATTATAAAAGATCACAATAATTCTAGTTATATATAAATATATATTAAATATATTTATACATTTATATATGAGTTTTTGATGATTAAAAAAAAATATATTAGAATTATTGCTATGTTTTTATATCTTGAATATATTATTCTTAAGTTTAACGATTGACGACAACATTTTTCGCGTGAAAGTACGAATGACCGAGATGAATTGTTGAATTTTTTATTTGGGACGAAATTTACAACACTTCGCTACTATTTAATCATTACTTTTTATTGTATAGTTTTTTTTTTTTTTTTTTTTTTTTTTTTCAAATTACTTGACTGGATAGACAGTCAATAATAATGACTATTGAGGCTACTTCATTCGAGATATCATTGACTAAAGTGAAACAAACAAACAAACTAAAAAAAAGAAGAAAAAAAAAAAAAAATATAGAAAAAGTGAATTAAGAATTCTATCAATGACTTATTGGTTTTACACTAAAGGAATGTGAATTTTTTTTTTTACAAATTTAATTTCCGCGTTTACTTTTTATATATATTTTTTTTATCATCGTGAAGTTATAATGGCACGTTCTGCGACTTGAAATTGTCGACATTTTTCACGTGAAAGTTTTGATGCAGTCAAGAGAGTATTTCATCTTTCTCTCTCTCTTACATGTTATTTTTTATTAATTATTATTATTATTTTTTTTCTCTTTCTCTTGATCGGAATTCCGCAGTGTGATTAACATCAACTACAACTAATTTTATACAATTAATGAATTGTTATTATTTAAATGATACATACTTTTCTGTACTTTGTCTGAAGTTTAACATGGCGTATTGTAATAAAGAATGTTTTCCATCATTTATAACTGGTCCAGTTTCGTAGAAACCCTCCTCTGATGATTTGTTAATTTCTTCTGGTGGTTGCCTCCATTCTTGAGTTTGATTACTGTGATGTTGACTATTGCGTTGATTTTTCTGATGATTATTAACACTCGTTTGATTAATCGGTGATGCATGACCGGCAATACGATTAACTGGTGAATGATTACTCTCACGTGTAACATGATTGGATTGATTGTACATTTGATTGTGTTGTATATGTGAATTTCCATGATTTGTTTGTGACTGATGAATTGATTTTGATATTTGTGATATGTGATTTTCATGTTGAACTGATTTATGCTGTGGCTTTTGATCAATCTGAAATCAATATATAAAAAAAAAAAAAAAAAATACACAATTAATTAATAAAATATAATGATTAATTCATTACATCATTAATTTTATTTTTTATTTTAATTGATATCATTTAATAAATTTTTTCAATTTAATTGAATCTTTTTGTATTTTCTATCATTTGTTTACAGTTCACACGGCGGCATTGTCACTACAAAGTTCTTTCTCTCTTTCTCTTTATTCGCCTATTTTGTATATATATATATATACATACACATACCATATACAATCGATCTTTTACCTCATGCGCGCACGCGAGAGGAAACGAGTTCTTTAAACCATTCCAAATGCTCTGGCAATACCTTCCCTACACTGGTCATTTAGAGCGGAATGCAATTCTCGAAGGTTCGCGCGCGTACATTCGCTTGGTCATGGAATGCATCGATTGCGTTGGTACTTGTGTATATGTATATAAGAATCTCCTCAGTCATCTCACTATCAACTTGGTAAACACCATATATAAACATATCATTAAATGATAGAAATAAATATACGATGAAATTTTTTTAAACTTTGTGAAAAATTCAAATCAATTATTTTCAATATAATAAAATCATTCATCATAACATAATAAATGGATATACAGAATACAGTTATCCTGTAAAATTACCATGAACAAATTATATATTATGCATACTATTATTTTTTTATTTATTTATTTGTTTATTTATTTATTTATTTATTTATTATTATATATTTTTTTTTTTCAGTTACACTTGACGGAATTTTTGTCTGTAAATAATTAACGCTCGGATTCATATGAATTTTTTTATGATTTATTTTATTTGCAACCGTCCCGAATGGCTACTCGACTGACACGTCTCGCTTGTCATGGATACATATATAAATAAGAATCTCAATTAACATTGGCATATAGATAAAGACAAATGTTGAAGGTGGCGCGGGGAAGAGCAGTTGAGGTGAGAGAAAGAACATGAGAGTAAAACAATAAAAATAAATGAAATGAAATAAAAGCCGGAAGTTTATATAAAACATATATCTAACTAAAACTCGTCACAACCTGGTTGGTTGATCGCTTGACCTTCTCGTCGAGTTTCTGCAAAGTTTCTTGAATAGTTGTGAGTGTTTTGTCATTACTCTTGTCATCTGTTTGTGTTTGTTGTTGCTGCTGTTGTTGCTGTTGTTGTTGTTGTTGAGCTTCATTTTGCATTCTTAATTCCTCAAATCTTTTTAATATTTCTCGTACACTTAATTTACTTCCGTCCTGTTTTTCTTCAGTAATTGTCTCCATTTTTGATGGTTTACGTTCGATATTGGAATGATTTGCCGTTAATTGATCATTATTGTAATAATCACGAATATATCCCTCAAGTCGCAATTGATCAATTGATGATGAGGATTGATTGTTATTATCATTAACGGTTGATGGTGACGGTGAAAAGTTTGATGATGAAATTTGTGGGGTCATGTCACCGTGGACACACATTTTTCTCACTGTTTCATCACGATTTTCACTTGAAGACGCTGAAGAATGTCGGCCATTTCGCAATTGACATCCTATTTCCATTCGGAGCTCTTCAATTGTTGGTTGTCGTTGGATATTACGTGTTGATCTTGCTTGATCGTTTGACATCGTTATTTTCGTCATGTCAATACGCGGAATATTTTCATAATCATACGTTGATGATGTATTTTTACGTATCTCGTCACTTGTCTTTGTTACTGCAGTGACACTTGAAGGTATTGCATCAACTTTGGTGGTCTTTCTCGTCACGTTTTTGTTCATGTCCAATCGTGTCT
Organism: Dinocampus coccinellae; assembly: GCA_963920625.1. Taxonomy (NCBI): domain Eukaryota; kingdom Metazoa; phylum Arthropoda; class Insecta; order Hymenoptera; family Braconidae; genus Dinocampus; species Dinocampus coccinellae. The sequence continues at coordinate 1,578,795 of OY987186.1, forward strand.
CGCACGCGGAAGACTTTCTGTTTGGTGGATGTTGGTTGTTGATGATGCACTTGCCGTTGGCGTTGCTGTTATTTATTCGGTCATTGCACGTTTCGTCTCGTGAAAATAATTTGGCGAATCGACCTCGCTGACCCACTTGCATCGATCTGTCCATGTTTTCATATTTAAACGCTTTACTCTCTAAAAATGCACCAGAATCATCAGTATGACCATATTCATCGCTACTTAATTCTGAATCTGATGATTTTATTAATAAACTATCGGGTGAATTTGTTTTTCTTTCTTCATCAGATAAACTACGATACTCATTTTTCATTATCATACTTGGAAAATTCGGATGAATACGTCGATGATTTTCATCACGTGTTGTTGGTAATTTTTTATCTATTTTTGATTTTTCCCAACCAAAATAATTCGATGTGTCTTTTTTTGAATCATTCATTTCATATTTACGTAATAATTCAGAACGTTTTACAATTCTTCGTACATTAATTGACGTTGTTTTATCTTTAACTGTACGTAATTCACATTCAGATGGATCCAAGTAATCTGTAAATTGATTTAATATTTCTGGACGATGTTTTTGTCGGCGTCTCAATGTTTGTGGTAATTCTGCCCAATTGCTTGACATGCATCTTGAAAAAAAACCCTCACCATCAGTCACTTCACGTTCCATTTTTAAAATTTATCTCCTTCGTGTTTATTTATTTATTTATTTATTTTTAATAATTAATGGCACTCGAAATTTCTTCCGGTTTTATAGTCTTGATTAAAATTTATATGTCACTTCACCTTGAAAATTTTACCCACACGCATTGTGATCACGATCAATATTTATTTTATACAAAATCTATGATAATAAAAATTATAATTAATTTTTTTTTTTTTATCTCAGCTTATTTTTCTTATACTATAAATAACGATCAATTTGTCTTATTTATTATTCATTATTTTTTATATATATCTATAAATATATATATATATTTTTTTTTTCTTTAAACGTATTTAATTCAAACGAATACAAGTAAAATATTAATGTCAAATGTCACATGCACACGGGAGTAATTTTCTTTTGACAGCAGAGAAAGCCGCACATTTCATAAATTGATATTAATTTAATAACAATGACTAAGCACGTGTATTGACGTGTATTCTTTTTTCCATTACTCCTCTCCCTTTTGCCCCTTCTCTATCAGCCAGAGTGCGTAATAAAAATAAAAAATATAAATAATTATGCGGCGACCTTAATCGTTAATTCGTCCCGTCGATACTAAATGTCTTGTAAAACGGCTCTGTATACTTGAAGAGGTGAGAAAATAAAGAACAAAAAAAAAATAAAAAAATAAGAAAAGAAACAGAATATTTTTATTACGCGTAGTTTCCACTTCCTCTTTTTTCTTACGGCCACGCGCGATGTAACAACTTCCTCTTCCTCATCTTCTTTCATCAACGAAACATTAGGTATATACTACTTACGATATATACCACATTCAACCTAATACACCTACAGCACTACATTTTTTTTTTTTCTTCTTTCGTACACCGTGAGAAGAAACATCACCATCATCGTCGTTGAATGTTGTTGTTGTTGTTGTTGTTGTGTTTGCAGGGGAAGAGAGAACGTGTACGCGCGCGTGTGGGATTTTTGCTTTGGACAATGCCGGCTCAGTTGAGTTTAATTATAATTATTTACCACTAACAAACTCTCTTAGGACTCAACCATATCGTGAATAAGAAAGGCATAAACTTTCTTGTAAAATCCCGGTTGCAATAGTACGCCCCTACCCCTCGTTCTCTTTACTCTATATACAAATTTCCCTCGATTAATATTTATTTTCATATGAATAATTTTATGGAAAATATAAATATTTGTATGTTATATATCGTATTATTTTAGTTGCATTGATGATTATAATTTCTATTATTATTTATTCATCAATTAATTAATTTATTTATTATTCTTTTTTTTTTTTTTTTTTGCCACTTGATGACAACTGTGAATTTTTTTGATAAAAAGAAAGAATATGGTAATTTATTATCAACAAAATTTCTTTACGTGTCGACAAATTAACGTGAAAGTCGCCAATTTCTTAATTTTTTAATTACTTTAACTCATATCATTTTCTGTATTTTATATAATTAAATTAATAACTTTCATTGAAAGAAAATCACTCGGTGGAATTTTTTTTCTTTATATAAACAAAAGTATAATAAGTGAGAATTGTTGAGAGAAAAAAAAAAAAAAAAGAAAAGAATACAGTATAATACGACAGAGTTGATCGTTATTTAATTAATTGTAACGTATAGTATATAAACTATCACTCACAAAATAATGTGAAAAATTATATAAATAAAGAAAAGTAAATTAAAAAATTTTTTTTTAATAACAGAAAATTTTTCGTCCTCGTATTTTTCAGTGTGTCCGATTGAGGAGAAGGACTTCAAGGACAATTTTATTTCCTATATGTAATACGAGTTATTTGAAAATACGTCACATCGATGCGACTGCGGCCGATAAACTAGTGAAGACTCTACGGAATCGTCGAGGCTCGCGCGTGCGAGTCGTGACCGTTCAGTAGTAGGGCCTTCGAATGACTGTTATCTGGGTCGTTCCCCACCAGGTGGCTGCCAAGTATGTACATATCATGTATATATATACATATATAAAGAAACATGTGGAAGCGGTAAGAGTGAGTAAGAATATGTTTATTTTACATGAGAATTTTTTTTTTTTGTTTTATTATTTTTCTTTTTCTTCTGAAATTCTTGGTGCTATCCATTTTATTTTTTCTCCCTATATCCTTTGCATCTTACTACATCTTTACGTTATAATTTTCGCAGTTACATTTTTCTCATTGAAATTTATCGTAAATTGGATATAAAATAGTAAATTAATTTTATACGATTTATAAGTATCAATGTAAAATCAATGAAAGAGGAGAAAGGAAAAAATTAATCCGGCATTTGTAGATGTAGAATTAACCTATTCTCCTACATTTAATCACGCTATCTTTTTTTAAATTCATCTCCACATTTTTTTCCCTCTCTCTTGATCAACGTGTCACTTTGAATTTTATTTATCGATAAATTACATGTGTTCGTACAAATATCTCAATAAATATTGAAATTCTTTAAAATTGTTTTTATTAATATATCGGTGGAAGAAGAAAAAGTTGAATCGAATTTTGAATGTGCGTGAGAAAAAGAGAGAGAGAGTAATTATACGATTCATTTTAGTCAATTGGAGGAATTTTATAATTATAGTAAAGAATTGAAAATAGAAAAAGTATCCCAAGGTGGAATAAAGGTCGCGCCTAAACGATTTCTCACTGAAAAAAAAAAAATAATAAATAAAAAATAAAAATAAAGAAAAACAATACGCACTAACATCATCATCATCATCATCATCATCATCGTTATTTTTATTTTTATTATCATGATTTTAATCATCATTATTACCTATATATTATCATTTTCGCTCACGATGAAATAGAAATCCGAACCGGAAGTCATAGAGAAAGATGAAAAAAAAAAAATTGAGGTGCTTCACTTCATTTATGCATATATAGATAGCAATTGTCGAAAGAAAATAAGAAAAATTTACAATGTGTCGATTTCCATTTAATGACACTTCGTTTAACTCTACCATTTTGAAATAAATATTAATAATATCCATTCTCACATAGTATTATTATTGTTTTTTTTTTTGTTTTTTTTTTTTGTTAATATACATAATGTATATATACATTGTGTATATAATATACTAAAATAGTTATGTGGAACCGTAATCAATTTTTATCACTGAGTGAAAATATGGAAAGTTGGGATATTTTTTGTTTTTTTCTCGACTGCGAGAAGAAATTAATTTATCCTTGCAGATAAACGCGGTATTTACATGGGTTATTAATATGTCCGAGTATGAATCCTGTCTACAAATACACACGTATAGAAAGTTTATTTATTGGAAAAACAAAAAAAAAAAAAAACAAAAAAATATTCATCGGTTCCATTCATTTCCGGATTGAAGAATTACAGAATTTAACTATATTTGTTTGTGGATAAATAATTGATGGACCAGGGTTATTTATTTATTTATTTATTTATTTATTTATTTATTTTTAATTTTTTTCTCCGCTTAATTTGAATATTTTTTTAAAATTTATTTACGTTTTACGTTGTCTCTGTTGTCACGTTCTAGTATCGATTACCGTAACGACTATCCTACATCATTCTCTTGCGCAGTTATTTCTAAATCGTTGAGGCAATGATTTTATCTCGCTGTCCTGCCACATTACTGAGAGAAATAAAATACACGACGAGAAAAATTATTTATACGTATATATCGATGTATGTATGTACACGTGGGAAAAGAATACACACAGTGGAGTTTATTATTATTGAAAAAATGCGAAAAAATAAAATGAAACGTAGTAAAAAAAAAAAAAAAAACAAACGTCCTTGATCTCGAATAGAGAGCTGAGAATTTTTATGATTCTAATATTAACTTATAGTATTACAATTGATAATAATGTGGAATATTCAATAGTATAATTGCTATTTTTTTTTATTCACTTCTATCTTTTATTAGAATTTTTTTGTTTTTTTTTTTTTTTTTTTGGTTGGTCGGGGTATTGTATTTTCTGGTTATATGCGTGAGTATTCGGCAGGTCCCTCGTATTCAACGATAATTTTAACCGGTTGTTTCCGGGCTTGGTGTTCGACGCGCAGGTGCATAAATTCCCCACACGATGAGTGTGTGAAAAAAGAAATAATAATAATAATAATAAATAACAAAATACACATTATACGTAAATTTGAGCATTTATTATCTGTTTCAATGATTTTAGTTTCGTATAATATTTATAAAAAAAAAAAAAAAAAATACTGAGAATGTGAAAGGATAAAATGAATTATTATAAAAATCATTCCAATTATAGCCAATTTTTTTTTTTTAATTTTGATTATAAAAATGAAAAAAAAAAAAATCGAGTTACTGTTTCAACATCGCGTAGGAACTAATGATTATTTATTTATTTTATTTTATTTTTTTTTCATGTCGATTGTATTCCACTTTGTTTTCTCTTCACTCTCTTTTTTTTTTTTTTTTTTTTTTCATTAGTTCCTCCGCCCCCTGTACGCGTTTATATATATGAACCCGTTGATTTTTCACGTGTGTGGTAAATTGTACACACGCACTGTGTGAAGAGAAAAAAAAAAAAAAAAATTGAGTCGAGAGATACATCGAGAGAGCGACGAAAAAAAAAATTATATGTAACAGAAAAAAAAAAAAAAAAAAAAAGAATAAAAAAAAATGAGAACGTGCATCACGGTAAATTGTTGTGGACTTTAATTTACGAAAGTCTATAAATGGTTTCCCGGTGCTCGGAATTACATATTACACACGCGGATACATTATATATATACACGCACAAATAAGGACAATAAAAGTTTGCCAAGTCTTTTTTATAAAATTTCTACCTAACTTAATCTCGAATACCAATTTGGTCCAAAATAAAATATTCGCCCTCAGAAAATATATATATATATATATATGAAAATGTATAAATTTATTTGATTAGCCTCGCTCAATACAGGAAAATTCTTATTGAGATGTATCATCGATGATTCGTTCTTTAATTTTATTATTTTCTTGTTTTATTTTACTTTTTGCATTTATCTTATCAATTATTAGATGTAATTCCAACTTGACAAACTTTGATCTATTCATATTTGTATGCATATATGTACATTAAATGACGACTTTGACTTTTAAGACAATAAAATATAAAAAAAAATAGATGAATAAATGAATAAAATGCTTGAGGGAAAAAAAAAATGCATTGACGTCAAATAAATGGAAAAAATACAACTTGTGTAAGAATAACAGGTGAAGGCTCTTGCATTCAATGATAAAATGAGGGAATAGAAAATACACACACACACACATTTACACACTTAGAACAGTCAGAAATAAGAAAAAGTATAAGCAGCCATTCAATGATGTGCAGATAATTCTAATATTGGATGCATAAATAATTAAAATGTGTAAAATTTAAATTCTTTAAATTTTGCTTTGCATTTTATATGGCTTCTCTTGTATTATATGAAACAAAGTCGCAATAAATATTATTTATTCTCTGTAATAAATATAAGAAGTCACTTGAACTCAAATAAAATTATAATAAAAATTACAAGATAAAATTAGTGACTTTATATTCATATGTATATAAAATATGAATTATTATTTTTACATATTGAATTTTCCTAAAGAATGTCAGTGACACCATACGACTATTCTATGTCAAGTCCTCATTTTTCACTTAACCTACATGACCTTGACGTACATACGCACACAGCATCAGTCTTTTTTTATTATTATTTGTCATGAAATATTATTTAGCATTTGCAGAAAAAAAAAAAAATTGTAAGAGAAACTCGCGAGGAATGACAAAGAGAGTCAATGAAAATAATAAAAAAAAAAAAAAAAAATACATTTCATTAAATTCCAAACGCGTAGTAGAATTTATAAGAATAAATTAGAGTGCGTTAAGTGCATTGTACATGTACACGTGGAATATATAAATAGATATTTCAAATGAAAACCGCGAGACTTTGCAATGACAATTTAATGAAAGACAAAAATATGTGTTGAATAGATTATAAATATACATGATGAAGTTGTGAAATGATAGGATTATAATTTAACAACTGCGTATCGCAATTGAAATATGACAATTAAAATTGTCCATGTGTTCTCATCAACTCGGTATAATGATTTTAATTATTATTTGCGAGACGTGTGTCGTGTTCTTGTAAGTTTACAACAAAAGAATGAAAAAAAAATAAAGATTCATATATATATACAGTTGCGGACGAAACCACAAATTATTTCATTGCAAATACACATCTCTGATATGCTCTAACACATTTTATTAAAAAAAAAAACCAATAAAAAAAAATTAATAATATTAATTTTCCATCTTTATTTTTTTTTATCTTGTACTCATGTATGTATATACGTGGCTTATTTTTCGTTCTCGCAACTTTCAATCTGATCTAACGATGCTCGGCACGAGATCGATAAGCGAACTGGCCGATTTGCAATCAGAACATGTAAAATGCCATAAAACCAATATACATATGCATAATATATATATGTATATATATATATATATAAATACTCGATGGTGTAAATTGGCTTTCCAGTGAGTGGTCATATGTGTTGGTTGTTGATTCGTTTCTTTTCTTTCATCGTTTATTTTTTATTCTTCCTATTATTATTTTTTTCATTCTATTTTTTTTTTTTTTCATTCATCTGATGCGCCGATGCACTCCGTCTTTAGATTTTTTTTTTTTTCTTCCTCTCTATTTTTATTGCACATATAGATATATATATTTGTACATTTTAACCGTAGTTACTTATACTTATTACCACTTGGCTCACATGAACGCGCAACGCGTACGAGTCCCAGATAAACACATAAGAGACGACTTTATATATGTACAGCTCTCTCACGGTTATATTACGACTTCTAATCGTCCAGTATATACAACAGTACAATAATATTCGACTCGTCGATTTCTCCTCACACATCACACACTAATATATTGAAATAATACTTTTATTTCAAGTATTTGTATGTTTTTGATGTTGCGCGGCATGAGGCACAAAGATTAGATATTGGGATAAAAAAATTAATGAATTAGCATGATGTTATTTTTTGGGCGTTTTCGAATATATCGAGGTCGCGAGGTCGGGAACATCTTCGATGTTATAACTCATAAGTAACGGTTTTCGATGAATTCATGTGGGGAATTTATATATAGTTGTTTCATATTCTTACGACTTCAACCTGACTATCGGTCACGGGCCGCTGACGAGGTAGATATATATACGCCCGTTTACTTGGTACCGCCTTGCATTTCTTTCATCTTTTTTTTTTCTTTCTTTTTTTCTTCAATTTCTCCTTCTATCTGTTTTTAGATTTTTTTTTTTTTTTTTTTTACTGCAAAACACTAGTGGGTAAAGGGATTGATATTAATGTTATTACTTGTCAGGGCTGATTACCATGATTTTTTAATTACGCACCAGTGATTGTTTTGACCGTTAGCAATATCCATGTGTACATGCACTGTATGTCCTGAATATTATAGGGAAATATTTTCTTCTTATTGTATGGATGAATAATTATTGTCACCGCCCCTCTTGTGTTGTTCACTTTACCGGAAGAATTTCATCATTGGTGCTTGACAGTTTATAAGATTATTACAAAACAAGAATGAAAACAGGATTATTATGTATATCTTTACGTGTTTTCGATTCTAGTAATGAATTAGTTTTTTTTTTTTTTTTTTTTTCAGTGAGTATCAGTAATTGATCAGTGAGAAAAAAAAAAGTACACGAAAAAAAGAAAGAAAATTTAAAGTGGCAATTAATGAATAAAATAATATTAAAGTATATATATCTTCTAGTTAATTGAGCGCGAATTGTGAGAGGAAGAGGCATCTTGAGGTCGAGCCGCACCTAAATAGTTTATTAAAGTCACGCAGCGCTAATTTCTTTAGTATCTTGTTGTCGCTTACACTACCACTTTACGTCAGATACTCCATACAGATTTTAAAGACATATATTTTTTTATTTCAACTCCTTCTTCTCTGTGATAAGTTTTTATATATGTATGTATATATATATTTTTTTTCTTTTCTATTTATACTTTTAATTCTTATATGCAATAATTTATTTAACTCATTGCGTAATAGTTTATTATTTTCATTCGAATATACATTTGTCGTGGCCTCGAATCATCGACTGGAAATACCTTTTGATGATGGTATAACCAGTTTCGATGGAATTTTCTATAAAATCATTTATGCTCATATACATTCCCATTATTCAATAAATATATGAATAAATGATTGGAATATAAATATAGTTTATTAAAATCATTGTGAAGAAATATTAAAATATTATTTTATCTGACTTACCGAACGGATGTAATTGCTTATCATTTCAGCGAGTTGAGGTGCACGAGTTGTATGAAGTGGTAATCGTACACCTGACGAAATTGCTAATGTACATACACCAGATCTCGTTGAACTAACGGAGACAATGTCCTCTAGTGGTAATGTTTCCAAAATCACCAGTTCACCTGATGTCGTTCGTTTTAATAATCTTAATCCATGATGAGACACTGCTACATGTTGTGCCTCAGGATGCTGTGGTCCAATCTTTGATACAGAAATATTTATCATTATTGAATTATTTCATTGGAAATGTCTATATATATATTTTTTTTTTCTCTTATTTAGATGACTTTTATAACTTACAGATACTGGGAATATTCGAGCGAAATAAAGTGGCCATTGTTTTGCCATATCTACTACATTCTTCTTGATAGTAATTTTGTGTTGAGTACTTTGAAGATTGTCCAGTGTGACACCATAATTATCGAGTAATTTGAGCATATTGTGACGTTCATCTTTAGTAATTCGTATACTCGATGTAGCGAGAACATCGTAAGCTATTTGACAAAATACCAAATGGAGTGCAAGTGGACTCGCTAGTGTTTCATTTGGTGCAAAAACTTCTTTTTTAACTCGTAATGTCCACGAAACACGATTATACGTGAAATGTGTATTTGAAGTTGATGGATGCAGTTTTGTATCAATAATTTCTTGAACTTTCTCTATTTCTGGTTTGTCTGCTGGTGGTAGGACGGGTTTAAGAAATTCTGGCCATTCTTCAATTTCAATTCTTTCTAATTTATCAGTTTGATGTGTTGATGCAACACTTGAACGTCTATCAATATCGTGATCTATCTTTTTATAACTTTGTCGCGCAACAACAAATGAATCTCGAGTGTTTGGAACAACCCCGAATTCTCTAGTTGATGGTAATCCAAAACTATCACGTGATTTTGGTGATAAATCACGCATCACACCAAATGAATCACGTTTAGAATTATCAAATATATCCCGGGAATATTTTGGATCAAAAATATCGGAATTTAAATCACGACGTGAATCAAAATCCGAACTTCTGTCACCTCGAGTTGAACTTCCAATATCAATGCTGTCTTTACCATAATAATCTTTATTTGATTTTTGTTCACGATGTCCATCGCGACCATCACGTAAATGCTGTTGTGACGCAAATATATCACGACTTTGGCTGAACATATTCTGACTTTTTGAGAAATGTTCATGGGTATCGGAGTCGGGCGACGTACGAAAGCTGTCCCTATTCTTGGGTTCAATTGGGGCCGGTGGTGAACGCGGTTGTGGCAAACCTGATTGACTAAAAATAAAATTAAAATATAGTTCATATATGTGTACACACATGTGAAAAAAATATAATCGAGCGATTGCTACTATTCATTTATGTTTTTCTTTTATCTTAAAACAGGCAATACGAGTTTTATGTACCTGTTACTGTAAACACTACCGCCTCTTGGACTTGGTGGTTGTGGCGGTGTAATTGGCGGTGGTGGTGGGACAGGTCGACTTTCCATCCTCTCAATTTGTGTTCTCACAACTTGGGCTTGCGTCATCATGTCTGTGGTACCCTTCGATGTAACACTTTGCGTATCATCCGCTGTAGAAGCGTAATCATCCCATCTTCCACCTGAACAATAAATGAAACAAAAACAAAATAAAAAACATGATAATAATCACATAATTAGATGAAAGGCAAGAAATTTTAATGAAAAAATTAATTATAAATATTTATTTATCAATAGTTGATTACCCAATTGTTGTTGAAGAAGAAGCTTTCGATTGTCCTCAAGTCGATTGACCTTTATATCATCCCGAGGCAATGCCGGTTTCTCAGTTGTCTTTGTCGAACGTACGCTGTGTGTTGCAGTGACTTTCTCTAAACGTTGTCGCATTTCTGAACTGAGTTTAAGTTTACCAATACTGCCCGGTGATGGTCTTTGTGCACCAACTTCATATCCTGACCTACACCGAGAAGACGATATTTATTAATTTAATATTAAATTAATTTTTTTATTTGTTTTTAATTGATTGACATTGTATAAGATTAATAAATTACTTGGATTTTTTTTTACGCTTCTCGCCCTCTTCCTTGGGTCCATTCTCATGTTTTGGTGTTGAAGTCGATTGAATTGCAATGTGATTTTCAATCGGTGATTCAGCATTGACACCATTGACAATCTCAAATTCTTCCCACTCAACACTACCACCTTCACCATTCATATTCCCGTTATCACCATTATATTCTTGATAATGTGGAGTTATTTTACGTTGATGTTGATGTTGTCGCATTTTAAATTCTGTAAAATTGTCTTGGTTTTGCGCTTCATTTGAATCACTGGGTGGTGGCCAACGCCATTTTCCAATTCGAACTGTTTTTGCACGTCCATAAGGATCCAAAAACGGTCGACATTCGGATGGATCATGAGCATCTAATGGTGGTGGCATTGGTGGTGGTGGCGGTACACCTTTAGTATTATTAGCAATTATCGGACTACCTTCAGTGCTACTTTTTCGATTTTTTAATTCACTCAAAACATTTGTAAAATTACTTTGAACATTACCACGACCCGAGCTTGTCCGTTTTAATTCTGGTGTTGCAGAAATTTTTCTCTCAACACTTATTTTACGCGCGGAATATTCCGCACTCGTTTTTCTTGTAAGATCAAGACCTTTTCGCGGTGGACTTTGAGATCTATGAACTTGTGCTTTAACCGTCACTATATCCAATCGTTGAGCAACCGAAGTTGATTGTGAATTCATGGCACGTTTTGTCTGTTCACTCTCAACAAAAGACGACAATGGTTGTTGGGCACCATTTTGAACAAGTAATTGTTGAAATGCTTGATTTTGTGCCAATAATTGCTGTTGAATTTGTAAATTTTGCGCCATGGCACTCTGTAAAAATGCACGTTGAAGATTTTGTTGGTATGCCATCATATCGGGATTTGCATTTGGCGGTGAATTTGGATATTGTGGTAAATTTAATCCTTGCATATTATAAATTGGAATTGGTAGATAACCCGAACCGAGATTCATATTTGGATTTTGTCCAGATGGCAATTGTTGCGGTGGTGGTGGTGGTGGTGGTGAAAACATCATCATAGGCGGTGACATCATTCCCGGTGACATTGGACTAAAATTAAATGCTGAATTTTGATTAGGAATATCCATATTTCCACCGCCTTTAATTTTTGTTGATAAATTCGTTGACAATCCTTCTAATACTATATCGTCCGTTAAAGCATCCAGAAATTCATCAAATGTTTCCGGTTTATTGGTTGAATTAATAGATTCTGAAGTGCCTTTGATACTTGCAGCTAAACTTCGTGCGTCTGACAGTTCATCAAGATTCCCATCGAGTACTGGCATGAATAATTCATCCAAAAATTGATCGACATCAGATGCCTGACTTGGGACACGAACTCGCCGAACATGCGAAGCTAAAGACGGAGCTTCGCTTGTGTCTGACATTGCTGAAGATTTTCCACCATACTCACTTTTTTCAATATACGCTCGGCTCGATTGACTTCCAGGCAATACACGTTTGCCTGGATATTGGGATTTAATAAATCGCGTTTGTGATCGAATATAACTGCTTTTATCATCTTCAGATCTTCCAGTTTGACTCACTGATTGTATATCCGGATACTCAAAATCGATTGTTAAATCCTCTTCCTCAGCGATATTTGGCTCTGTACTCCTCCCAATTCTGCTGTATTTTCTTTCTTGCGATACTTCTGAACGACTCATGTACTCAGCGTTAGTCACTGTTGAAACTTCACCAATTCTCTCAAGACTGTGATATCGTTCATTTAATTTAGATGATGAAAGTCCCAAGTTTGCGAGTTTACTTGGCGATGGAACAATTTCTGATTGCAGTAAATTATCGAGACTTCTACTACGTTGTTTTTCTTTCTCAAAGTAACGATCATTCAACGCTGATTGCCGTGACAAGCCCATTTCACCTGATGATTCGAGAACTGGTTCGTGTGATTGCTTTCTCGTCTGTGAAAAACAAAAATGACATTTACAAATGATAAAATGAAGATTAATTCAACGATCAAGCAAAAAACAAAGGAAAAAAGAATTTAAAAAAAACTTTGTTGACATTAAAAAAATGATTAATAAATAATAAATAAAAAAAACTAACAGGTGACTTCACAACTGGTGGCTGAGGAGGTGGCACTGCCGGTCGTCTAGGTGTCTGGATTTCCGGTTCTACCGGCTTATCTACCACCTTCGACACTGGTTTTCTCTCGAGCGGTTGGAAGGTCTTCAAAACTGGTACTGGCACATCCATGTCTTGTTCTAGTTCACGAATGACTTGAATATGCTATATTTAAGAAAGAAAAATAGAATCAAACATTATGACGGCTCTAGAGAAAATTCGCACGCTCGCATTCTACATTTTCGCTATATTTAACAATACCACAGTGATGATGAGGATTCACGATTATCCGGACTCTCACCGCTAACGGTATTAAAATGTTTCATATATGTATACATGTGTGTACGTATATTTACCTCTCTCTTTTTAATTGGCGGAAAGCTATTCTTTCGTTGTTCGAGAAACATGTGTTTTGCCGCGGGGAATGCTGGTGCTAATTCCATTTCAGATATTAAATCAAGAACGTAATCAAATCCATTTGTTTCTGTAACAATCGCATCTAATCCATCCAGTTGATTCCATAAAGTTATTGTCCAGCCAGAATTATCAACACCGTGACTTTGAACTGCGAGATTCGCCAATTCTTCACACGTTGTCCATGAATCAATTGCACATGTTGTTGTCTCGCCTAATTTTATTTCAATATTATCAGTGAAATTTTAATTATTGTAAAAAATTAATTGTGATGAGAAAATTAATGTATTCAATTTACCGTCATAAAATCCAACGGTGAGTGCCATATTTACTCGATTTCTGTTTGCCCTCCATTCAAGTACACACGGTGGATAATTTCTCGGCACATGATGAGTCGATAATTGATTATTATTCATGACTCTTAGCACCGTTCGTTCACCTTGAAGTAATTTTCGTTGACAATAGGCTTTGTAACCATTGTAAGCGTGATCCGAAACGTATCTGCGTTTAATGTGAAATTAATTCAATGATATGATTATTTGGCATTGGATTTATTTCAATTTATACTTAAATTAATCACACGTACTTTAGGAAATATTTAAATAATGTTGGTGATGGTTGAAATGTTGATAAACAATTGGCTAATAACAGCCATCCTCGCTCGCTATTTGCATCATTTTCATTTTTCCACGTTTGATTTGCCAATTGACACAGAATTTCATCTCTTAATTTTTCATTGACAATTCCTTTATTTACAATATAATCACCCAATGCTTGTTCACGTTTTCCATTGAGATTATTTTCATTCATAAATCTCAAAATCATCTTGAATATTATCAGTGAGTCAGTGTAATCTTGATCACGAGCTTTCGCCAAAAATGGTGTCTTTATTGGTTCACGTTTCATTCCAAAAATATGACTTTTGAAATAGATATTTGTGAATTTTGAAAATTGATGCTGATCAATGTCTGTTGGAAGACTGTAACTAATCGGTAATGGAATTGTAGATCCAACAACCTTCAAGAGATTTCTCTCCGTGTGGGTAGGCTGCCAATCTAAAATCATGAAAACATTCAATATGCCATAATAATAGATAATAATTGATAATATAAATTTATTTATGAAAAAAATTTGTACCGTCAAGTTTACTATAAATAAAAGCTAATTCTGCTGGAATTTCCAAATGATTGACACCAGCAACTGCACGAGATGATCTTTCTTGCTCTTCTCTCTGTTGTTTTGCTTTAGCTCTTTCCCTACTGGCTCTCTCAAGTTCAGCGCGTTTTGCCATTTCATCCTTCAACACTCTAAAATTCTTCCGTTCTTTCCTGCCTCTGTATAATTTTTGTGCCATCACAACGCCACGTTTCATAGCATGGAATTTTTTTCTTTCACGATAGCCACGATAAACCGCTTGAAGTAAAACGGTGCTGCGAGAAATATTGAGAAATCGTCGCCGAGCAAGGAAACCACGTGTATAACTAAAATTAAAATAATCAATGGTAATAAAGTGCAAATTTTCTCTCCAAAACCATTATCGCTGATATTAAAAATAAGAGGGGAAAAAGGAGAGAAAAAAAAAATAATAATACTCACCGTTGGACTGTTATCGCAGCCCGTTCAAGAATTAATGCTCTGTTGTATTCCAAGTTTCTTTCCAATGATTCCCTGAGGAAAACTCGAGTTAAACCTAATTGATATTGATCATGTGCATCAGCGGGTGCAGCTTTATCCAATATTACATGACATAATTCCTTATTGGGTGCGCCTCTCGGTAAACGTGTGGATATCAGGTAACGATAACGATCGACAAAATGACCAAATAAAAGACGCACTGGATAACCGGTCTTTCTAATGCGAATCGTCTCCAACATTCCCGTATAACGAAGCTGCTCTAATACACATGGCATGTCAAATTTCATTGGTGATTTGTCACTATTTGGTTTTATACAACGAACAAACCATGGATTACATTGAGACATTGATTCAAGTAATTGTTGGAGACTATCATGAAAACGTGCTGATACTGTTGGTGTACGTGGTTTCATTGTGACAAAACGACCATTTGGCTTATTCACTGTTTTATTTGCCTCGTGTGCTGAACGCACGTGTTGAAACATTTTGCTGACCATTTGTATTTTACTGCCAATAAGTAATTTAACAACATCCGGACGTAGTGTATCACGATTTTTATCCAAAAAACCATCAACATTATACCAAACTTGTCCAGCATAGTGTTTGATTGCAAACTCAGCGGAATTCATTCTCGGTCGTGAATAAAGTTCACTTAGCGCGTGATTGTAATGGCACTTTTCGAGAAATGAAAGGTCAGTGGCCTTTGGAAAATTACTTTCATCATCTAATAAATGAAGTATACCAACTGGTTTTTCAGCAATTAAATGAATTACTGGCAAATTGTCCTGTAGAAAGTGAATTATTATAAATATTTATTTATTTTTTATTGTAAAAAATTTATTCATTTCAATTACTCACGGTGTAATTAATTGTTGTCCAATCAATTTTTTCCTTAGCATATTCCTGTTGTTCCAATTTAAATATGTGTTTATTAAAGTAAAAATGTAAATTTTCATTTGCATAATTAATACACAATTGTTCAAAACTATTTTCAGCAAAATTTTCAAATCCAAATATATCAAGTATTGATATTGCTGATGTTTGTTTTGTTCCTTTGTATACAATATGATTTACACGTGCAACAAGCCATGAAAATAATGAACTGTAAAGTGCTTTGGCAAATGCATCTCTTGCATCTAAAGCTTGATCAATATTTAACGCTGTCAATACTCGTTCATTTCTTGCTTCCTAAATTTCAAGAGAATAATTTCAAACAACTCCGTATAATATTGAGAAATAAAAAAAAATAAAATAATTCAAATCATACCGTAGTTTTTGTCGTGAGTGCACGAATAATTCCATCAGAATTAATTTGTAGTAAATGAGCAGCCCAACGTATTTCCGCATCAGAACCCACTTCAACGCCTTCCTGTCCATGTCGCATTTGCTTACGATGAAAGTAAACATTACCCAAATGCAAAACACTAGCGAGAATTCGAAAAATCGTATCTTGCTCCTCGGAAGTAAAGCCAAGTACTTGCATAGCTGATAAAAGTGCTTTGAAATCTTGAGTGTCATGTTTCCCATCAATCTCACAACTTCCACCCTGAAATAATAATTCTGCATTATTTTTTTTTTTCATTCATCATATGAATTTGTCCATTTGTACAGTCCGAAATATTTATATTCATTTGTTATTCTTGTCAGATATGATACGTGGATTTCAAACGTACCTGGTTAAGATAGAAATACTTGTCCGGTGTTAGAAGACCGTACTTGTCTCGAAGTTGTTGATCAAGACCAGCAAGAAGTTCGTAGAATACATGATAGTTTCTCTCGTCTGATGCTTGTGTCACTATTCTGCTCTTCTCTAACAAATACTGCGTTACACGACCGCCAACTATGACACCGCTGTTGAAGAGTTAATAAATAAATAATTATTTGACATGAAAAAAAAAAGGAATTTCAATTATTATTATTTTATAGGCTAGCACAATAATAAATCACTCACTCTCTAAAGTGGACCTCTAAATATTTTCCAAAACGACTACTATTGTCATTTCTTGGTGTTTTGGCATTACCAAAACTCTCTAGAAGTGGAGCTGCTTCCAGAATTTGTTCAGTTACAAGATTACTTGGTGCACGATTTACAGCTGCAAGATATTGCATTACAAGTTTTGTCGATTCTGTTTTACCAGATCCCGACTCTCCGGAAATTACCACGACTTGATTTGCACTTGAATTATTTGCTGCTGATACTTGACTGTAAGCTGACGAGCCCACAGCAAATAGGTGTCTGTTGATTACACATAAATAAATTATTTTCATCAACAATAATTTCATGTGAGAGTATAATCTGGTATTTTTTTTTTTCTTTTTTTTTTTTTCATTCAATTTTTTTTATGTACTTATTTCAACTTACGGTGGTAATGTGCCAAGAATTCTTCCCTCGTATAATTTCACTTGATCCAATCCATAAATATCAAACATTTTATATGGATTGACAGCAATGAGAATACTCCCTGTGTATGTCTAGAAATTAAATAATAAAAATCCGTTATACGACTAGAAAAATATTTATTAACACATTTATATACGTAGAAATATTTTCATTACTCACATATATTAATTCCTTGTCATATCGTATTTTGAGATTCCAAAGTAATGATGCTTCATTTAAATCACTGGGTAGACAAAAAAAAAAAAAAAAAAAAATTTATTACGTACATTTCAATTAATTTTTACTCATGGGAAAATATTAATAAAAAATAAAATTATGTTGGCTTTTACTTTAATTGAATCATGTCTTCCACGCCATTTTGTCCAAGATCCTGTCGAGGTCGAACACCAGTTAGATTTGTAAGCGTAAATGTTTGTGGCTATAGAAAACAAATAAATGAAACATTAAAAAAATGATATAAAATAAAAATTTTAAATGGTTTTATTTTCATTTTTTTTTTTTTTTTTTTTTTTTACATCAAGTCAGAAAACAATTTATCGCGGCTTTCACTCTAAACTTTTCTTGCAATTTCGTTACATTATTCATCAGAACATAAGTACAGACTGAAATGCAACATATATCTCTTTTATTTTTCTCTCGATTTGGGTATGAATTAGTTTGACCCATCGTGATGTATCTTTGCTACGTGCTTTGTCTACTAAGTGTACATAAAAACCCACTCGAATCACTCATCCAACTTAAACAAAAAAAGAAAAAAAAAATCACGTTGTCACATAAATCCGGCACGCAATTTGTTGTTCAAGGTCGAGCACGTGTTGAAAAACGATGATATGCACTTGAATTGCGTGTGTGTAACTGAACTCAATAAAATCTTTACAATCAATGTCAGATAATTTTTCTTTGAGTTTCATTTTTATCTATTTCACAATGGAAATATTTCAATTTTCATTATAGATTAATTTATGTGATATGGTAGAAGTAGTGATGGTGGTGGTGATCAGCATTGCCATCGAAACTGCAGTGCAGTCAAGCGTCTTTTCAAGACATTTCCATCGCTTGTACTCAGTTTGATCTACTTTTTTTTTTTTTTCTTTCTCTTTTTTTTTCTTAATGGACCAGTCATTTATATACACTTTCAATTTGTATTGAACATTTGATATTGGATTATTTATTGATAAAAAAAAAAAAAACAAAAAAAAAAAATGAAATAACAACAAATTTCTTAGTTTTTTAATTTTATTATGTGACCGCAAGCCACCAAATAAATTTTGATATCGCGTGCAACATATATATATTTTTTTCTCTACACCTCAAAATATAATTAATCTCAATCATACCGAGCATCGCGTGCATCCTTTTATTTTTTTTTATTTATTTCATTTACTCAAAGATTTTATACCGATTCCCATATATTTAGGTATATTTTATATACATATACCGAAGATAAATCTTTGAAACAAAAAAATTATGTAGTGAAAAAAATAAATAATAATAATAATAAATTATAATAAAGGTAAAGAAAAATTAACGGTTCCTGCAAATTCCCGAATGTGTGCATATATAAATGATGATACTCAAGAGACCGCTCACGTGAGACTCGACCGGATGCACTGGCCTACAGCAGACTATAACTACACTGCATCAGCATTGGCGTGGCTATACTAATGTGCAATATTCTTCTTATATTATTATTATTTATTATTTATTTTTTTCTTCTTATTCTTCACATTGTTCATGACGATTAATTAATTTCTATTTGTATTTTCTTTTTCTTCTCAAACCACCAATTAAATCATTCGAATTATTTCACAAACAATACGAGGATATTATATCGCAAGATTTATTGCAACAGAATAAAGTGAAAAATTAATTTTTATTTATGCTGTGATAAATATTAGTTTACGCCTGTGCTTATTATCTATTTGTTATGGGACACTACAGTAAAAATGCTGAATCTCATTAATCACAATCGTCGACACCACGTCACTTATGAAATACTTGTCGTATATACTCGTACATGTTATGTTTCAATAATAGAAAAAAAAAAAATAATTAATAAATAAATAAATAATATTGATATAAATAAAATGATGAAAATCAATGAGTGCATGTCAAGTCAATACTTTGAAGTGTTTGGAATTAAGAGTGTACTATCCGTTAAATTATTATTATTATTTTTTTTTTTTTATTGCTGTTACCAACTATAGAAGCCCGTACACTTTCACGGAAATGTTCAGGTATTTAATGAGGTATGTCAAGTATCTTGATAATCCAATATCGAAGTTGACTTTCTATACAGCTTCACTTATAGATCTTGCATCGAATACAATATTGAATAAAAAAAAAATTTTTTTTTCTTGACTATACATTGAAAAACAGAGAACAAAAAAAAATGGAATAAATTCATTAATGAAATTTTAAATAAAATGAATGAGTGTATTATGAAATTTTCTGATTCAATTCGAACGATCAATCACATTTGTATTGATATCAGAATAAATAATTTTATTCATATCCCAACCAACGAGTCTAAGGAATTTTTCTTCACGATTGGTACGTGAGATAAATTTTTGTTTTCACAACAGTGTCCAGTAACTCGATGGAAGATTTATCTCAATGAAAAATTAATTCCGTTTGTCAGAGAAATATTTGTTCTGATGAATGATCTAACGTAGAAATTAATTATGATAAAGTAAAGAGAAAAAAATAAATAAATAAAATTTAATTGTGTCAATACCTTGCCAGCAATGACGGCTTGAACAGAGAGAACATTTGCAGCGCGATGATATTCCAAAACCTCACCAGGAAGTACATGACCAACACCTGGATCGAACCACACCAGTTCACCCTAGAAATTTAATTCATATTATAATTAATTATGTATATCTTGGAAAAAAAAAAAAAAATTGATTTATCATTTATTATTATTCATTTGATATACTAAATTTATTTCACACTTTTTTTAATAGCAGTGATCTTGCGGTAGGTGTTATCAATTTTCCTGTTGACTGTTTATTTTTGCAATCATTTAATTTTCTCACGACACTTGATACATTTCGTTTACCAGTACAAAATCCAAAAATCGATGATGACAGGGCGGATGATGATGTTTGTGTATTGTAAATATTACTCAATGACTTTGATTGAGGATTATTAATTGATTTTCTTACGAAATTCGTTTGATCATTTGTTGATTTTGTAGACGATCGTGGGGATTTTGTATCAATTAATTGGCGATTTTCTAGTGTTTTGGATGTAATTTTATGTGGTGTACTCGAATTTGTTTTCACATTTTTTGTATAAAGTGGTAATGTTGTTGAAGTATTGTAGATTTCACGATTTTGATTTCTTGACTCTGGACGATTTACCTTGTCACTAGTTTTCGATTTAACATTATGCCAAGTCGATGCACACGATTGATTATTTTTTATTCTTCTAACGTCATGGATTACTCGATTTTTTTCACTCTCACTTCTATCGTTTCGTTTTATAATTGATGTAGATTCTTTACGCTGATTTTTTAATTTATCATTTGCCGCAAAATTAATTGTCACATAATCAACCTCTTGTTGTGCCTTTAATTTTTCTCTTTTACACCGAGTTTTATTACCCATTCCAACAACTTCAACATTATCAATAATTCGCCGTCTCGACACTGCTCTCAATTCACTGCCGATGCTTTCACTCTTCTTCTCACTGTTGTTCAATACTTTACAACGTCCATCAGATTTAACATCAGTCTCATGACAATACGATGACTTTGACGATGATGATTTGCGTAAAACTTTCCCTGGAATTTTTTTGCAGTCCAATTTCATTTCACTTTGACTAATAGCCAATGTTTGATCAAAATCCCTCAATGCTCTATCATCAAAATTGTCTACAGTGAAATTATCATCGCGTTCACGATATAATTTAAGACTATTTGTTGAACGTCGAAGAATGCATTCCCTAGATACAACAGGCAAAGAAAATTTCCTTCTTCTAATCCTACCATAAATTGGTGCCTCTCTACTTGCTGATTCTTTTGGTTGTCGTGCAGTACACCAATCAATCGTTGATTCACTACGTAAATTTCTACTAGTATGAACTATAGTTGGCAAGGTCGAAGGCCTGGGTACTAGGCCACAAGTGATGTCTCGCAGTTGATTTGAAACTGTGAGAAAATCTGCGACAGACCTCGCACCGCCTCGTCTACCAAGCGAGCCCTCTCTCCTCTTTCCGGTATTGCGTGTATTCGTGGCATTCTTCAGATACGAAGAGGAGGATGGCTCAGTGAATCCATCGACTCGTTTTGTCTCATCCTTTCTCCCAGAATTAATTATTCGCCCAGTTTCAAGTAAGCTATTGCTCTTCTTACGTATTGAAACTTGAATGGGAGTCCGTGGTGCTTCAAAGCTCGTTCTACGATTGAGTATTTCCTGCCTAGACACACGACGTCTCTCAATAAAATCTGACGCATAATTATCCATAAGTTTTTTTGATCTTCTACCAATTGATGGTAGTGTACTTGGTCGTGTATCCAAATAATAATTATACACTTGTTCATTTTCATCTTGTAATCTTGTCCAATGATATTGAAGTGTCTGAGTGTGTCTATCATCTACGTCATTTGTTTTGACTCGTCGTCGCTCGAGAATTTCACGTCGAGATATGCCAATTTTTATGCTCGACCGCAACGTTTCCGGGTTGCTAAAACGTTTTACAACCTGACGATTACCACCAGCCACGATGACCCCGTCATGCCTATTCACATTATTGAGTGCAGTGACACTTGACCTCGAGAGAGGCGAATTTGACGCATCTGTATCTGGGTCTGGGCCAGTAGAATTATGCAATTCACGTCGGCTCACTAACGGTTCTCTATCACTTGTACGACTCTTCTCTGATACATTGGGCTTTAGTTTCGGGCGAATTTTTTGTTTTATCGATAAACTTTTTGTCGTTCCACGTTCATTATAAATTCCTTTCGATTCTGACGCCATTACGAAACAAATAATATCGTGTGAAAGTGAATATCATCGTTTGATTTATCATAAATAATCGACAAATTCATACGCAATCCTTCACCCAAATTCACACATTATTTTTCTATTTTTTTCATTTAAATGACCCGTTGCCTCGCTATATGTACTTGCATTCCACCATGAGGCGCAGCCGAGATGTTTTCTTGATTGAAACGAGTCGCGAGACTCTCTCGAGAACCAACTCACTTCCGTTCACTTCGAGGTCATTGCACGAGCTGGTACCGGGATTGCCGTACCAGTGGCCTCTTTGTAATGGAGTTCTCTTTTACGTTTTTCACGCGTACACACATCAACTCTCTGCCGCATATCTGTTTTTTTTTTTTTAAATTTCCTTTTCCTCCCCTCAACTAAATTAATTGTTGACTTTGAAAGTTTTTCGTTTGAATTTTATTCAAAAAATTTTTTTTATTTCAAATTTTCGGTTTTTATATTATTTAAATAAATAATCCTGTGGTATGTGTATTTTTTATTTAAATAATATTTATTAATATTTATATATTATATTTTTTAAATTCACTTCCCTGTTAGTCATTGCACTGTTGTAATTTAATAAAGACAAATAATGTCCATATGTATATTTTCCTGATTGTCTGAGTACATAAATACATTCATTGACCTCTGTCAACGTTGACAACTCATTTAATAAACATATCACGAATAAATTGATTTGAGGCCACGTCCTATTATCCATATCGCGCGTTATGCATTTTCAATTTATACACTATACATAAATAAACTTGAATTTACAATATGTGAGTTAGGAGATCGCATTGAGTGCTCAAAACTGTAATGAGTTTAATGGGTCACTGGTTCAAACACAAAAAAAAAAATTATCGTTTCAATACTGTTCACATATGTGTACACGATAATATAGATATATATATCAATAACAACCACAACACAACGAGTTTTACTATTGGCAAATTAAATTATCATAAATTATTTTCGTTAATATTCTAAGAATAATAATAGAACCAATGCCGTACAATTATTCGTTTAATAAATCAATCAATTGACATTTGAAATGAGAATTATTATGTTAAAATGAATTATTTCTTTCAATAAAAAATGATATTAAATTAAAAATGAGACATGCGGTCTTGAGGATGTTCAATATACAACTGGAAACCCAAAGTCATTTTCACAACGATTACTCTTGTTTCACATTGGCGTGGATATTTTGAAATTAATCCAGTGAAGTTAATTGGCCGCTCATCAGAGCGTTGGCTATTTTGTAAATAAAATTAAATAAATATTATATTCTACCTATGAATAGCGCCCTCGCAACATTACCAATATACACATTGAAACGTTATACCATACCACATTCACCTTTCCAATAAATGTGTACGCATACTCGAATAATTTCACTTATGCTATCACAATATATATATATATATATATATATATTGTTCTCCATAATAAAAATTGAGGATGAAAAAAGTGGATAAGAAAAAATATATATAACTCGCGCCAATGTATTGAAAGGGCTTTCGCGTGGAACCAAGCGTGTTCATATACTCTTATATAAATTATGCGCTAAATAATCACGCACATATGACCAGTGAGTGCATTAGAACGGGAAATGCTATAACGAGAGCTTGAATATGAATAAACTAAAAATAGTATTCGAATTATAACAAAAACAAAACAAGAAAAAGACGAAACAAAAGAAGAAGAAGGAAAAAAAAAAGAAAAAATAAAATACGAAATTTTTTAAAATATAAATCACAAAAAAAACAAACGTGTGAAAATTAATAAAAATTCCTCGATAATTTTAATTTCATTTTTATATTAGTAATATTTATAAATGATAATTTTTATTGTGAATAATAAATATTGTACTGTTAAGTATTATTGGAAAGTGGTGTTGGCACGTGTTTGAGCTACGCAATTCTTCGCACCAACAGATCATTGACTCGGCACGACGAAGACAACGACGACAATGACAACGATGGGACGACGGGTCTTATATGCGAGTTCATGTTCCACGCGTGATCATTCAATGCAGTCTTTCTATGTCCACACACCAGGTACTGTCGATGTCATATAAAGATATGTGTACAGATGTATGGATATATTATATACAAATATGCACAGCTGTGAGTCATGTCAGCCGGAAACTTTGCGATTGCGGAACGTGCGGGTACATATATAGAATCCATATAAATATATACATCGAATAATTATATTCAAAGATAGAATACAATAAATAATAAAATATTACACTCACCGTTTCCCACTCGTTATACATCTTTTAAGGTTTATTAAGAATATCGTTGTCAGTATTTCATTTTAATTTATAAAAAATACAGCTCCGTTGATTTTTATCTCTTATTTTTCACTCTGAAAATAAAAATAAATATATTATTTAGTTGTAATAATATCATTTTCATACAAGATTTATACCAACATTATAATAATACAATAAAAAAAAAAATAATAATAAAAGAAAAATCGAATGATTAAAAAAAAAAGAGAAAAGATAAAAAATTAAAAAACATTTTTCCAAGAAATTTAAGCAGCTGCAGAGTATCAATTGCACGATATCACTCACTGTGATGTTCTCCATTCTCGGAGAGTAAACAAACAAAAAGAGAAAAAAAAAAAATGCTGAAAAAAAAAAATTTGTTGAAGCTACAAATAAGACGATAAAGTGGATTGTAAATTCTCTGAAGATACAATACTGATGCCACTCACGACAACTACGATTTAATTAATGTAAACATGTACATGATAGTTTTACATGATAAAAAT
Organism: Dinocampus coccinellae; assembly: GCA_963920625.1. Lineage (NCBI taxonomy): Eukaryota > Metazoa > Arthropoda > Insecta > Hymenoptera > Braconidae > Dinocampus > Dinocampus coccinellae. The sequence continues at coordinate 1,604,194 of OY987186.1, forward strand.
AAACGATTGTAGTGATTGAAGTAAGAGAGTTCATTAAATGCGGTTATGTCTCGTTGACGATCGATATACAATCGATCATCATGAACAAACTGGATTACACGAGTGAGAGTATGCATAGAATTTATTTATTTATTTATTTATTTATTTATTCATTCATTTTTCTCCTTCTACCACATTACTAATATCCTATATACTGTATACCGCAAACTATCTTATTGCTATACTGATTTTAATATGTACTTGAGGCGCAACGAGAATGCACATTTCGTAATTTTATGGTAATTCAAATTGGTCACCGTTCATTCGTGTGTGTTTGTGTATAAATGCGCGTAGGTGCAGCCGCAGTTAACAACTGCCAATGATATTAGATAGAAGAAACAAAAAAATTGAATAATAAAAAAAAAAAAAAAAATCTCGTCACCAAGAACAATGCACTACACAATACATCGTGTAAATTTTATTTGCCTATGAATACACACACACACACATACCCACATAAATTACTTTATATACAACTAAATCGTTACAAGTTTCGACACGCGTTCGATCGCCCATTGTGTGTCACATTGAAAATGATCATCTTTCAAACGTAAATGCAACAATATAATATAATAGAATATTATCTATTTCAACACTTGAAAAAGAAAAAGAAAAAAAAGAAAAAAAAAAAGAAAATTTTCAGAGTAAAATATTATTATTTATCTGTCTTTTGAACTTTGTACTTTAATTTTCACATGTAATCTTTTTTTTTTTATTACTTATTAATGAAAAAATAAAATTTTTATTGACAATACTTGAGATGGAATAGTTGAAAAAAACAAAAACGAAACAAACAAAAAAAAAATATAGTGAAAAAAAAAAAAAATAAACAAGTGAAATGAAAAATTCACGAATGACATTAATGAAAAGCATTGAATTAAATTGACGATAATAAATAGTGATAATTAAAGTAACATTAGATCTAATTAATAAAACGTTTAAAGTGAGTCATAACATTTTGCTATTAAATCACACAAGAGGAATTCAATTGCGATGGCCTTGCATCAATGTAATTCACACGCGAGAATAAATATTAGTGAATGGTAGAAGTGTCTGTGTATATATATATATATATAAATAACTTTGTGTTTGCTTTCATCGTATCCTGATTAATCTGGACAGTTTGTGGTTGGTTTAATGTATATATATATATATATATATATATATATGTATACAGTGGTAAATAGCATCTAACAGCAGCATGGAGAATCGGGGTTTTCTCGAACAGATATCGAGGTCAGACAGAGAAAGCAGCAGCTCTGAGTGACTACTACGGTGATACAACAAATTCTCTTGCGTAATTTATAATTACTTATCCCGCGTGTCTACAAATCGAAATTAAAGTATCGCACTTGCTAAGGAATACCGGAAAACAATATATAAACAAATTATCATGCGGATATTGCATTATTTTGTAAAAATAAAATATCATTACAATACACAATCAATTTCTGATTAAAAATTGTACGATTGATTTTTAAATACAATTGAAAATTAACAAATTATATACAATTTCATGTATCAAATTGAGGATATTTCATTATTTCTATATATAAAAAACAATGAGAAAGATTGAGAAAAAAAAAAAAAAACAATTAAATTTTAATCACGAATTTAATGTTATTGTGTTGCAATTTATGTGTTTAATTATTTATCTAAATATTTGTAAATTTTATATTTATATATTTTTTTTTTTATAAAAACACATGTAAAAATTATTTGTAATTTTTCATTATTGATATATATTTTTTATTATCTTGTTTTTCATTTTTTATTTCGTGTTATCCACTCCTCTTACTTTGCTTGAGTTGCGGAAATAAAATATAGATAAAATAAAAAATATGCGGATATGTTTTTATGATATATAAAATTAATATTTATATTTATATATATTTCATTGCACAATAATCACGAGAGCAGTTGTGTTATGGAACATTATAATGACACATCGTGACTGTGAGAATCCGTTTGTGAGGACGCGCGCAATGCATTATATGCCAATGTAATGTTATAGAATGTTATATAGCATATACATAAAAGCGACATAGAGTGTTGCGGGTCGATGGAGAAAGGTATTCAAGGCGATCATCTTCATGCAATACTTTGTCTTTCTTCACAACTTTGCACCGAGATACGAGTCTCCTCTCTCAAAACGAAAATATCGATAATAAAAAAAAAAAAAAATAAAAAAATAAAGGAAAATAAATAAATTAATAAATAAACACATCGTATTGCTAAACTGTAATTACATATTTATATATTGTTATTAACAAAATTCACGTGAGAATATTCATCGTACACCTTTTACTTTCTGTCATGCACCAAGAAAAAAAAAAAAATATATTTTTTTCTAAAATTTTTTTCTTTCTGTATTTATTTTTCATTATATATTTATTTTTTATTTCTTTTGTTTGATTTTATCATCAATTTAATTGGATATTTATGACAGTTACTTTATAACACGCATTATCTTCACATTAAATGATAAAACTTGTATTGTTTTACATTGTGTATCGAAGTCACTCAAACCCACACACACACACACACACAAAATTTTATACACTGTAGAGTGTATTTATATTTTTTATTTTTCCTCTTTTGCATTGAGTTGTGTGATATATTTTGTATATGGACACTTTACAAAAATTTGATGGAAATATTCCAAAAACGAGAGTAATAGCAATGGAATAACCAGTAAAAGTTATTCTCTGATGAAATTCCAATGTCTCATTTACGATGAAATCATCGGAGAAGCGAGAAAACCGGTATTCCCGTTGTAGTATATATTCAGTTTCCGTGGGACGATCTCGCTCGTGGGAGCAATGTGGCATCGAAATCTCCACATCCTTCTGTATACTCTTGAGAATCTTACACACATATTTATATTTATATTTATATCTGACCCTTAACCACAAATGAAAATAAATAAAGAATCAACACCGATCCAATTTCACAGACACCAGAAACAAACAAAAAAAGAAACAAAAACAAGACAACCTTTCGATAAACAAAACAAACAATTTTTTTTTTTTTTTATATATACAAAGAAGTACACAATTGTGGATTTTTTTTTTTTTTTTTTGACAGCCTATTGTATTGTATTACCTTTTTTTTTTTATTTAATATTTTGCAGGCACAAATTTATTTTACAATGCAGACAATTGTGCGGGAATTTATACAGTGAAAAATATAATGGATTTAATATGACGACGATAAAAGTGAAAGAAAAATGTCGTTGCCGTTGTCGGTAACCACAAGACAATCACGATATAAATGATATATAAAATGTTTATTTATTATTTTCGTTTTATTTGCGACACGTTTTTTTTTTTTTATCAAGATAATTATTAAAATTATATATTTATTTTATCACAATAAAATTAAAAATTGAAACAAAAACAAAAAATAAAAAATAATCAAAAAAAAAAAAAAAAAAAGAAAAATATAAAAATGTAAATTGAGAATAAAACTCCACTGAATTAATAGATTACCAATTGTATGTAAAATACAATATAGTAATGATTAAAATATCACACACACACACACAAAATATATAATGTCTAAGTACACTGAGAGCCTCAAGATATACGTATTTTAATTATCGAGAGGCTCGCGACGACTGTCTACCACTCGTACACGGCTCAACTCGAGGTATGCGGTCGACCTCGCCTAAGAGATAGTTTCTCTTGTCTCCACATGGCGCCACAGTCCACACTTTTATACCGTTATTAATGTTTATTACAGGTGGCTGGTATACCTGAGACCATGAGAGAGCAAACGAGCAAACTTTTCGTGTTACCTCCACTTTATGGGCGACTATTCCATTATATACGTGTATTCGTATCGCATGCCACTATACTTAGGATATAGGTATCTTTTACGCATTTACCTATCGTATTTACACCTTGCGTCGAACTTTTTCCCAATGTTTTATATACGTGTCGTGACAGGTTTGTATAGGGGTCATACTAACTTTTGCGTTGAGGTTGAGGCCGTTGTCCCCATCTCGTTGAATCGAAGAAAAAATTCACGTGAACAAATAATAGTTTTTGTTGCATGATGAATTTTTTGTTTTTTTTTTCTTTTATCTTAGAGGTATTTCGGTCTTTTCTACTTGTACAGTTTAATTTTTTTTTTCTTTTTTTTTCGTTCAGTCGTGTCGAATGGTCAAGGTAGAGAAATATGAAAGTGGGAAAGAGTAAAAATTTGGGTTTGGTCTTTGATTTCACCGGTAGCTCGGGAAAAATATTTGATGAATCCGGTGTCTGTACAAAAAAATTTTGTTGTTGCTGTTTATTTTTATTTTTATTTTATACGACAATTATCTCACTCACTGATGATTGGTTATCGAATATTTGTGGAAATTATTACTCTGTTATTAATGGTAATAATTATTTTAAAATAAATGGTAGTTTGAATAATGGAAAGAGAAGGGCGGCAGAGTGAGACTGAGAGAGAGAGAGGGAGCGGAAAAAAATGATTAATAAAAAATATATATATGTAAAAAAATATTGTGGAATGAGAACTTTCACCCGTCACGAAACACGCGGGAAATGTTTTATGATTATACTGGATCAATTGGTATATAATTTTGTTTGTGAAACAAGATAATATATAGTATCGATAAATGAACCCACACATACACTCACATATATATATATTTGCATTATTATTCATTTATCATTATATTTTTGGACTTTGTTGCCAATATTTTTTATCGAAATTAAGAAAAAAAAAAATTTTTTTAATTTTATTTTTTAAGTTTTTTTAAAATCAATTAAATTAATAAAAAAATAAAATAAAAAGAGATATATGTGTGTGAATTCGTTAATCATACTGTGCAAATACGAATATAAATATATTTAGTATTCAAGAGTTGCCACTCAATTCAATTGATTTCTATTCACCTTTAACGTTAATACGCTCACACATCCAGGCATATTATTACAGCTAATAATAATCATAACAATATATAATAATAATAATAATTAGTATTATAATGATAATAATAAATAATATAATTATCCGTTTCATCGTTTGAATTATTTTTGTTACGGAATTTTATGAATATACCGAACTTTCTTTAAACAAATAATTTTATAAAATAATAATTCCAGTTGGCATTTTTTTTCTCTTCAATATATATATTTTTTTTCTTGTTTTTCGTGATTAACAAAAAAAAAATATGTGACGATATTTGTATGTACGGTATTGATTAATTTTGAAAAAAACATATTTTTTGTATTATCATAAGGAAGAATAGAATTTATATTTTTTTTCTCAATATTTAATTTCATCTATAAAATTATCATGAACAACATTAAATTACAATAATTCCTATTGTATCATATTACGATATGATTATAATTTATTATTGACAGATAGTAAATAAATAAATTGTGTGGGTGGTATCGTAAATTTTTCAGTAGATGATAATACAGAAATATTTATAAACAAGTTGAATATAATTTTAATATTTTCACCGGAAGATGGCAGTGTGTGTAGCATTATATTTTTAGATAGTCATTTTCGACTTGAAACGCAGTTGAATTCACGTGAACGACGATACGTTTTATACGAAAAAACTACAATTTATTTTAACTACCAATGGTAATTGAAGATACAATTTTTTACAGAAGCTCTATATGAATTTACTGAGGATCATAAATTTTTCTTGATAAACAATCAAATTGAAAAATATAAAATTGATAAAATATATCAAGATATAAATATACAATAATAAAAAAAATATTCGTTTGTATGTGTATGTACATAATTTAATGTAAAAACGTATTGGACTATGTAGTGTCACAATTTTCCATTCTGTTAATGACCCCGGTAAAGTAATTAATCATTGTAATTACACGCGATATTAATATACCGTATTATGTATGTATGTATGTATGTATGTATGTATGTATGTATGTATGTAGGTGTGAGGTGTTTTGGTCTGACAAAGCCACGGATGTAGTAACATCATCCAAAATTGATTCCACGTGTAAATCATTTGGGCTTTCACTTTGAATATAATAAATTATTTTCTTGTTATCAAGATTCAAACGTGACATGTTATTTCATATATATTATATATTAATAATGAAATGTAATTATATCCTGAGACGATCAATAGAGAAAATATAATAATATTAAGTGAGAAAAATAACAAAGTAATGATTGTTTGATTTGACAAGCGGATGAGATGAGAAATATATAGAAAGCATTTGATTTTTATTTCGATATATTTGTATAGATGTATCTGATGTACAACTCCGTATGTATATATATACAGGAGGTGAAGCAATTTTTTGGATTGATATGGATGAGATGCTCGACTTTTGATGTACGCTCAATTTCAAATGGAAAATCATGTTGGGATTGGATTTTGTACGTGAGCTGAAATAAATGCCGTGAGTTTCTCGCTTGTTCGGACGTACGTAACCCGATATGCTCAAGATGAATTCACAATTTTTTTTTTCCTCGTTGAAAAATAAGGAAAAATGAAATAAAAAAATAAAAAAAAACAAAGAAAAAATAAAAAAATAGTCCAGTGCAATATCAAATGATGAGAAAAGAAAACTAATAAAAATGAAAATCTAATTTTATTCGCACTGTATTTAGAGATAATAATTTCATAATGGCTTCAGTCCTGGTCCTTTTTTTTTTTTTTTTGAGACTTCTCAACTTCCTCGTTTCTTACATTGGCATTACAGGGGGTGTGATAACATTGTAGTTTGGATCGCGGTGCAGTGCCAGGCAATTGTGAAAAAAAAAAAAAAAAAAGAAAAAAAAAAGATAAAAAGTAAAACACGATAATATTGCTCGTTCATATATTTATACACTTTCTCATATCAACAGTAGTGAAGAAAAAAAAAAAAAAAAATTAGAAAATCCATTTTTTTTTTACTTTATTTTCAGACTTGAAATATATAAAAAAAAAAAATTTTTTTTTTATTTTTTTGTTCTTTGTGGTTGGATATGTTGAGTTGAAAAAAAAAAAAAAATAAATAAATAAAAATAAAAAAAAAATCGTGAAGAGTGAAGAAAGTGAGTACAGGGATTTGAAATAAGACGAGGGGTTGAGGGATAAAAGGAGAGTGAGAAAGAGTGTCTGGGATATTTCTATGCCGCAACTTAAATTGGCTCGATAAAAGTTCGTGGAAACAAAAGCGGCGCGCGCGAGTTTGCCACGCGTTGTACTATATATTATCAGGAACATCTGCCAAACGTTATTACAACTTTGAATAAAGAACGACTCGAGCTATATGACACGACGCCTGCATAACTTTCATCTGCATATATGTCCGTAAAATAAATCTTTTTCTATTTTTTTCTTTATTACAATTTTCATCATGTTTTTTTTTTTTTTCCCTTTGTGTTTGCCTTTTTATTTTTCAATTTTATTTCATCTATTCACACACAAAATAGAAAAAAAAAAAAAAATAAATAAAAATAAATAAACATAAAAACCTCACAAATCTACACGTATACAATTTTATTAATTTATTTCTGAAAATAAACGAATTGAAATGAATTGTATTTTCAAAATGAACAAGAAAAAAAAATAAAATAAAATAAAATAAATAAATAAATAAATAAATAATAAAACATTGAAATATTTCTGTATTAAATAACAATATTTAATGAATCAAATTTGATTATGATATCGCAAAATTTATTGCAATAATTTATTTCATTATTCCTAATAAATTATTCTAATAATAAATAATAAATAATAAATAATAAATAATATTAATAATATTTATCATAACAAAAACACTTTGATTGTCAATTAAATATCCAATAATACACCGGTAAATTTATCCCATATATCACTCACTTATACATTCCATTTCTTCTATTACTTTATACCCATATTTTCGTATATCCTGAATACACACATATATATATATATATATATACACACAATGTATATAGAAATGAAAAGATATAGAATCGAAAGAGGGAAAATTATATGGTATCGTTCTACGATGATTCATCACGCCATTTGACTCTGAAATCAGAGTATAGATCAGTGAAAACGATAACATAATATACGGGACACGGAGTGTAGGTTTATGGGATTGGAAATTCTATAGTATAAACCCAAAGCAATAGAGAGAAAGAGTGAGAGAATGAGAGAATGAGAAGAGAACCAATATATAGATTAATAGATTGCAAGTGGGACGTAGATAGAATGAAAGACAATGAGAAACAGAGAAACCAAATCGAAACGATTTGCTCATGTCTCGTGTATACCCACACACACACACACACACAATAACCCTGTGGAACAATCACTAATCGAATTAATTGGCCAAATCGGTAGTCACGACGCAGTTACAATTAATCTGCGCGAGAGGTTTGTTCCTCATTATCTCTGTGGGGTAAATTTCGCATTTAAATAGCAATATAATATGTATCACAGTATGAAAGAGTGAGAGAAAAAGAGAGAAATAGACACATGAATAGAATATAGAGAGAGGGAAGGAAGGAGGGGAGGGGGGAGGTGGTCAATTGATCATTGTTATATATTTTCACTGGTACATAATAATATGTGTGTGTATTTGTGTGTTTATATTTATGAGAATTTAAATTTATAATAATATTTTTTTTTTTTTTTTTTTTTCGCTTTAAAAATTGTCTTTTGTCTTGTTCTCTGCGTTTATTCCCTTTCATATTATTATTATTATTTTTTTTTTTGGAAGAGGAGAGTAGGGGGTGGGGGAGAGAGAGAGAAAGAGAGAGAGGAGAGGGTGTTTTATATATCACGTGTTATATGAGTTCATATAAGCGAGTTAAAGTCAAGCGCGAATATTTATCGTGACTGAAGAGAGAATGAGATAGAGAGATATAGTTAAAGTTTTGTTGTGAGGGAGAGGAGTGATAAGGGAAAGGGAAGGGAATATGAGAGAGGGAAGAGCAAACGTTCGCGGAAGCTCCGTCGTTATTTCATCGTTATTCCGCCGTTATTTCTAGCGAGCGGTTAAGCGAGAATTATTGCGTTCGTCCGCTTCTGAAACGGCCGAGTCCACTTCTGTCCTATACTATATACTGTATATATATATATATATATTTTTTTTATTTCTGCTATTCTTTTCCCTTTATGCTTTTCATATATCCCTTATGTATTATTTCTTTCACTTTATATTATATATTTGTTTGATTTTATCTCGACAAAATGTTTCATATAAAATTTTCCGTAGTATTGAATTAATATTTACATTTAATTTTTTTTTATTGTCACATGATGAATTTAAAATTTATTATTATTATTTATTATTATTATTATATGTATTTATATTTTTTGATAAAAGTGAAGAGTTTACGATAGGAATAATACGATTTGTGATGTGTTTGTAAAAGCAATATAGAGGAATCATCGTGTACGTGTATTTATTTTGAGTTGAATGGTAAAAACGTGATATGAAAATTTTATATTTATATATAGTTATATAAATAGTATTGAGTGACTATTAAAGTATATAAAGATGTGGTGTGCATCAATGACTTTTAAAGCTTCATCATTTTGGGAAATAGATTTAACAATAAAAGTATAAAGAAAAAGAAAATGAAAAAAAAAAAGAAGAAGAAGAAGAATAAGAAGAATAAAATGTTCACTGACGACTTATATTATAATACTATCACACAATATTTCTAGAGATATATACAAATGTATATTTTATTAATATAATGCTATTATTATTTTTATGATGTCGAATTATATATGAATATTATAAAGTTTAAATTGTAAAATATTTGTCATGTAGTTGGTTTATGCAGTAGAATATATTTAAAGAAAAGACAGATTTTAAATTGTTATATACTTTAAATTCTAGCAGTAGTGCAACTCTATTGTTCCATTTGTCGATTTTAAAATGGAGATGTTGCTCTGTCGAGCGTAAAAAGCATTTGGTCGAAATCGTAACGCGGAACTGGCAGAATATTATTCAAATTTTTAAAATCGATTTAGTATATAAAAATACTATTTCAATACCGTCAATAAATCAACAGATAAAAAATACGTGAAAAAAAAAAATAATAATAAATAAATAAATAAAATAAAGTAATTTGATTCATTGCATAAAAAGAGATAAAAAAAAAAACGATTTTTTTTTGCTTGTTTTTTCAATCAAAAAATTTATAAAAATTCAAATTCACACGTGATATTATATAATGTTATAAAAAAACATAAAAAAATATATATATTTGTTATTCAAAGACAATTTGAAAATAATATTGAGAAAAAAAAAATAATAATAATAAAAAATTTTCAATTTGTAAAAACGATTTATTTCAAGGTAAAACAAAAAAATCGTAGTAGAAAAAGTATATAATGTACAGACAAACACTCGTGTTGAAATTCGCTCGTGTTTGAAAGAATATAGAGAGAATATAAAACGAAAAAGATAAATATACAGTATCCGAATTGGATCCGCGTGCGTCCGTTCGAATGGAATAGAAGCGCGCGGGATAATTGTTTCAAACAATTCCAGTGCGCGCGGCTTGACGCGCGCGCAGGTGTTTGATATATATACACACACTAACGTGTGACTACAGGGGTTCCCATGGAGATGTTAGCGCGCGCGTTTGTCGCATCTCTTGTGCCCCGTGAAAGAGAAGAAAATGGAATACACGATCGTGCAATGCTTTTCTACACCACTATACACTCTCTACTACCCCAATGTACACAGTGAGTAACTATAATACAGTTGTGGGATGTCTTTTCTCTCATAGGGACAAGGGACAAAGGGTGGGGAGACACATGGGCGTGGCGCCAGCCCAACGAAGAAGTCGTGTCCGGATATATATATACATTTGGACCGCCTTCTCATGCCACTCATCCCCCGCTATTTTTATATATAGTCTCACACCCTCGCACTGCTCGTTTCTTTGCGGCAACACCGCCGACGCCAATCGTTTCATTTTTATTATCGCTCTTAAAACAACCGAGCCACGACCGACCATCGATCCACATTAGCGGCTAATTTCACGTTATTATCCTCCCACTTTGCCATTTCGTGAGCGATTTTTCAGTTGAGTCTTTTGTACATTTTCACCTTACCACCATAATCACATTTATTTCTCTCTTTCCACTCTCACGCTCTTCACCCCCACACACTCAAATCCGTATTTATATACATATGACACAAAATGATATTAATTTGACTCAAGTACAAAAAAAAAAAAAAAAAAGTACCAAAATATCATTTAATATATCTCATTTCTGTATTATAAATGTTTTTTTGTTTTTCTATGTTGTATTTATTTTATTTTATTTTTTATTACTATAATATTTCATACGATATAATTGGTAATTTTTATTTATTTATATTTTTTATCCTATTCCTTTCCTTTTTTTTTTTTTTCTTTTTTAATTTGCATTTTATTACATTTCACTAGGCGAGATTATAATTTCTTTATTACGAGGAAATTTATGAGGCGAGAGTGTAATTAACGCGAATAACTCGATTAGACTCGGCGCGTGTAAGTACATATATATATATATATATTGTCTCGGGGATAAATGAACGTGAATGGAAAATATAACAGAGGTGTAACAACACGTTAATATAAGTAAATTGTGTATTTGTATAAGTGCCAATATGTGTATATATATTTGAATATTTTCATCTAACTCATGCGTCCTTTCTCTTTCTCTCTATTTTATATTTTCCTCTCTTTACATCAGAAGAATAACCATGTGTATACATACATATATATGTGGAGTAATACGGCGATCGGTAGTGTTGCGGGGTAATTAATTTACGCGGGGACAAAACCGGTAACGAGTTCGGCGCATGCAAGCACTCGCTTCGGGAAACTCTCACGCGATAATTCTCTTCGAGTGTATTTAGCGGACGCTGCTACCTCGTGTGCTGTTATAGCATCGCCGTGCTTGGAATCTCGTTTAAATTGAGTCACCGAGTTTAATTGGCTATTTATTTAAAGTTAGAAGTTTTGTGTTCGAAGTCAATTATTACGGTTGAATACTACCGGTTGCAGTTAAAGGTCCCGTGATATATCCCATATCCCATATCAATATATTTATACAAAGTCTGTATTGGAACTGAGTTTTATCACTGTGATATACATATATTTTTTTTTTTTCCTTTGTTTATTTATCTATTTTACACCCCTCGAGTTATGAATATTTTCACATATTGAAATGACAATTTTTACGCTGAAGAACAAACAAAAAAAAAATCGGAAAAAAATTCAAATACAAAATTTATCCTTTCAAGTTTACAAATCTTGAAAAATACGTGAAAATAATTCCGTTTCACATTCACAGGCCTACGTATATATTATAAGGGCTGAAAATTACATCAATAGAACGTATATATATATATATATATGTGTATGTACAAATTAGCATTTATATCACTGAGGATATGTTCGCTGAGGTGGAAATGAAATTGCCAGAATGGCAGATAGAAATTTTCAGTCACAAGGGAATATACATGTATGTTTGTGTATGTGTGTGCATACGTATTATATATATATATATATATAAACATTAAAGAACATGCAACGAAATTTTATCTCTTGTTCATCGTTCAATTCGTTTGATAATTAATAATAAAAAAATAATAACAAATAAATAAATAAATAAATGATAGAGTCCAATGGAAAAAAAGAAAAAAAATATATAAGTCGATAGATAATAATACACTATTATATTTAGGATCATCAATAAAATCGACGTCAAAATCATTATTGTATATTCATTGAGGGTTGTGTGTTTTGTATCTTCCCTATCGAAATAAAAAAAAATATATATAATAATAATAATAATGATAATGATAAATAAATAAATAAGCCCCAGTCGAATGTCATCATAACGTGTCACAACCCTCATTTATCCAATGCATTTCGTGCAATCACCAAAATAACACGTGTCAAGGTTGTATTTGACAATAATCATCAAGGATTTGATATTTTCTTGCTTTCATTTATTCATTTTTTCTTTTTTTTTTTCTTTTTTCTTTTTTCTTTCTCGCAAAAACTGATGATGGTATATATATATTTGGTGTTGAACTCACTTTGATACATTGATGACACATAAGGGGTTGGCTCATTGCTATATACTGTAATAGTTTTGTACCCTCTTGTACCTCTCCTTCTTCTTTTTATACTTGTGTCTGTCCATTTCTTTTTCTACTTTCGTATATGTTATGTTAGTTGAGACGCGTCAGCAGTCTGCGTTGTCCACTAACCCGGAGCATTGTGGAAATCCACATGCTCTCTTGGGACAACCCTGGAGCATAAGCGCGCAACTCTAGAGGGCAAATACGAGTGAGAGAGTACGAGTAGAAGAGAAGAAGAAAAAAAATATATAAAGAGAGAATGGAACGCGCAGTAAGATGGAAAGATCGATGGTCCCGATAGGGTGACTGTTTTTGATCGCTCGCCAATTCGTGTTAAGACTTTCTACACTCTCATTTTCATCCCCTAATCTCCTATACAGTATTTTCGTCTTTAATTATAATTTTATATACTCGACATATTTATTATTGTATTTACTATTTATTTATATGTCGAGTATTTGTAAAATTTGATTAATGAGATAATACGGAAAGAAAGAGAAAAACTTCTTTTTTTTTTTTTTTTGTTTCTTTTTTAAATACATCATATGAAGTACAGGAATTATTATTAATTGGCAATGTAGATGAACGTTGATTGAGTTTTGTTGCTGTCTAAAATTTTACACTGTTGATAGTTGATTTATTTTTTTATATTATTATTATTATTATTTTTTTTTTTTCTTTTGTTTTTTTCTTGATGGCAAGATAAATCGCGTGCACCAAATAAGAGAAAGTCGTATTAATATATAAAAATATTTATAGTATTTAATCATGTATAAATTGCGCAATTATGTGTAATAATATTGCAAAAACGAAAAAAAAAAAAAAAAAAAAAAAGACAAACAAAAAATAAAATTACATTAAATCCCGGAAGAGTTTTTCATCCTTAATCACATTTATAAATCATGTATTTAATGAATTAAAATATACCTCGTATATATAAAATAATTTCCATAAATGCAAAAAATTTATTTTTTTGTTTCACAATAAAAAACAGCAATAACAATAACAAAAAATAATTAAATTTTTTCAAATTAATTTTCAAATTCCGCTAAATCACACAATTGGTAAATCTTTTTTTTTTTGTATTTTTTTTTCTCTTTCTCTTTCTCTTTCTTTAATATAATGTTTTATTTTGAAATTCTATTTATCCTCCCAGTTGATTATGTGAGTGAGATGTCGCAGGCGAGCGAGCACATAACGAGACATAAAAATAAATATACACAAAAGGAATCTATATATATATATATAGGAGGTCTGAGATTAATGAAATTGCCGTGGGCGACGGCAGCGGCTGAGAAAGGGACCAATGTACTGTATATACAGTATATACACAAGTATATATATACGAAGAAACATAATGAGGTATATATGAATTGGTGGCGGTCGCGCGAGAGGTGAGAAAGGCAATATGAAGAACAAGTAATTTGATGAGATGAAAGGTAGAAATAGAGAGAGAGAGAGAGAGAGAGAGAGAGATGAAAAGAAAAAAAAACATATAAAGATGAAGATCTCAGGAGGACTGAGTTTATAATATTCTTGAACGAAATGATATGATAGTCAACATCACAGCGGGGGTGATACAAAAATACACGGGACAGTTGATCGACCTAATTTACTTTATATATTTAATTACCACATTACAATATAATAAATTTACAATTCATTTGTCAAATAAAACGAATGGTAGTGACACAATATAATAATAAAAATTATAAACTAAACAAAAAAAAAATTAAAAAATAAATAAAATAAATTGAAATAAAAAAAAATAAGAAATAAAATTGTAGGTGTAAAAGATGAGGGTGAATTATTTGAATCGAATTTACATGATAAATGAAGTATTTTAATATTGAATCTATTTAAATATGTATATATGTATGAAATATATTATTTCACCCTATAGTTTATATATATACATATGTATAAAAAAATTACAGAAGTAGTTCAGGTTGAAGGATGGACTCGTTAAAAAATAATCACCGAATTAAATCGAGACACTCGGCCGTGTAAACAATCCCCTAAAAATGTCTGGCAATGTTGCATCACCAGTGGTATGGGGATAATATAAACGCAACCCCCGAGATTTCACTTCTCTCTCTCTCTCTCTATCTCCCTTTATCTCTGTCATCCTATATATACTCACTGATTTTGTCGTTTGCTCTCTTCCAATAATAAATGGCACCCCTGGGTACCGCAAATGAACCACGAAATGCTGGCAGTGTCCTGGCGACCAACCTGTCGCTTGGGCTGAATCCGACGGTGGAGACGCAACCATCTGTCCATTCTCGTTTCCTACCTCCCTTTCTTCCTCTCTTTCTAATACACATACACACACACACACATTGGTATTCACAAATGCACACATATATATACAAGTTGTGTCAATTTCTTCCTTTTTTTTTTTTTTTTTCTATTTCTATTTTTCTCTTGTATTCTCGTCCATCAAAAAGCGAGCGACGATTGTCGGGAGATAAACTTGTACATACAAAAAAATGGCATTTGCTTCAAGTTCAAATTTCTCTCTTATCGTGACATATCGCATTTTTATTATTATCATTAAAATTATTATTATAATAATAATAATTATTATTATTATTATACACCCCCGTATTTACAACCCTATAATATAAATTTGACGCTTATAAATATAAAGATGAGATAAAATGTATTATGATATTAATGTGCCAAATGTTATATTATATATAATTTGATGAATAATCGAGTGTGAAAATTATAAAACTATTTTGTATTATAAAATAAAATATTAAATAGTTAACAATGGCATAAGGTCATTTCTCGCACTTCAATTCACTATGTATAATATTTTTATTGACAGATGAGTGGATAATAAGTGGGGAGAAAATTGAGATTGGACGATGAGTATAAGAGGTAAGAGAGACCAAGAGAGGAGGGAATATTTTTCATGTCGTGTGTGTAGTTGTGTGTGCGTGTGTGTGTATGAATTTTTATTATGATTTATATGGTATATATCGGTAAGACATTTTTGTTTCATGTGAAAAACGTGAGTAAAATAATAATAATTATAATAATGGGTATGTACATATAAATATATGTATATTGACAATAAATTCGAATATTTAAGGGTGTAATTTTGAATTTTAAACGAAGTTTTCTGTAAAGTTTGGTCGTTGATAAAAAAAAAAAAAAAAAAAAAAAAGGAAGAGAGGAAGAATAGAAGTTGAAGCTGAGGGAAGAAGGGTAAAATTACATTGGAGATTTTTCCCTTGTGGGTGGGGGGAGGTCTTTTACTTTTAACAATTTAAACCACCAAAAAGTGCAAAAGTTTAACTCGACGTTTAAATATAATATGACATATTAAATCACACATTATTTATATTACAATTTATTAATAATATTCATATTTTTTTTTAGTTTTAAATTTTCTTTTGTTGTATATATATAGTTAAATATAAATGAATGCGAGTATATATATATATATTTTTTTTTTTTCATATGTTTCTATGTGAAATATGATGATAGCCAAGCTCACATTTGTGCATAAATCGAAGCCACACAGCCAATGCATTTATATTGCTGCGTGGATAACTATGTGCATGTTGATACGTTTGCATCATAAATAACGCAAGAATCATAAATAAATAAATGTGATTGCGGTAAATCATGATTATTCACAACGAGCACACAATAGAGAGGACAAGAGAGGAATATAGTGGGAGAGTATTGAATGGGGGTGAGAGAATGTGGGACATGAGTGAGAAAAATAAATGAGCATGTTTGAATATTGTGTATACACTATAGTACAAAACCGTCAGTTTTAATTTCAAAAGTGTATAGATGCATGAGTTTGACATATTTTCATTGGAAATTTATAGTATCAATATATATATATATATATATATATGTGCGTGTGTGTATGTGCTGTAAAATTTGGTGAGGATAGTTCGATGAATGATTAATTGCATCGCATGTGTATATTGTAAAATCCATTCGCTATGTATCATTTACATTCGAAAATATTTTCACATTGTCAACAAAAATGAAGAAAAAAAAAAAAAAAAAAAAAAAATGTTTATTTATTTATTTTTTTCTCCACTTTATTGTTCACATAAATAATCGGATGTGTTTGGGTTTATTTTTTATATATTTATTTTTTGTTTTTCATCTCATATTAAGAGAAAACAAAAAAATATTTTTTTTTTTTTTTTTTTTTCATTTTTACCAATTTATTTTTTAATAAGAATTTAAATAAATTTATGATTTTTTGTTTTTTGGGTTTGGGATTTTCTTTTATTTAGAGAAATGAAGAATTTGTGTCCACGTGAGTTTGTAGAGTTGGTGGAGAAGGTAAGAGGGTTGAAAATGTTAAGAGAGACAGAAACATAATGAACAAAAGTGATGGTAGTAAACATATATATATATATATATATATAAATATATACATTTGCCACTTGGGTATCGTTATTTTGTCGTGCACAGGCCGGAAAATTGTTTACTGGATTGTTCAAACGAAATTTAGTAAAGCTTACTGATTTTATATCACGACCAACGCCGCCCTTGGGAGTCACTCTGGATTATACATTAACGAAGTTAGTGCGCTCGGATTTTCCAGGTTTTCATACTGTATAAATACATATGTACACGTACATGTGTATCTCCACATAAGAATATATATATACATACATTTGTATTTATCTATGCATTTATAATAAATATTTACCTATTCAGTTAAAAAAAAAAAAAAAATCATGATCCTCAAAAAAAAAAAAGAAAAAAAATTCAATTCAATGTTTTTTTTTTTTCCATTTAAAAAACAATTCAACAGAATTTTCAATTATATTTCTAATATTATGTCTCCCCTCCTTTTTTTTTTTCCTTCTCCCTCCCCTATTAGGGAATATATCAGAAATCAAGGTATGACATTATAGATGACCCTCTGTATATTTATATATATCTACATAGATATTTCATTTATATATGTTGAGATGATATTTATGGGATTCTATGAGCCGGGGGTGTGTTCTCTCTGTCTGTGCCACCGTGAATCGACCCATCTGGTCAAAGTGGCGATCGTAATGTCCCGTCAAATATCACCTATAATTTTGGGTAATATATTACCTGATAATTCGTTGCGTATTGATGTAAGATGCAATTATGAGTTTCGGAACCCTCGATGCCAACGCTTTTGCCACATTCACCACATGTCCACCACCAATGCCCTTAATACACATATATATATATATATCTACATATATATATATAGCATAACAACATCATATTCATCTGATGTATTATATTTTACTGCCCCTTGAACTTTATTTTTATTCACGTCCCCCGTCTATTCTTGCAGGTGTCTACTAAAACTATTTTCTCAAACACCCGAATAAATATATAAATATATACATATATTCATAATAAATTATAATTAAATATTAAATGTGTTAAAAATATTGAGTGTATAAAAAAATATAATAATAAATAATAAATAATAAATAAAAAATTTGATTTCAATGGAAATTAAATTGATAAAAAAAATTTATTTTCACGAATTTGCCATATGGCAAATGAGCTCGCAATTACGATACAATGTTAAATATTCAAGTGTATATATATATATTTTCATATATAAATTAAAAGTTTGTTAGATGCACAATAGTGTGTGTGTGTGTGTGTGTGTCGCTGAATTTACAGATTATAAATATACATATACATGTATGTATAAGTGTTATATTGTGTAGAATTTGAGCGCGAGTGCCAGAGAGACAGATTAGACTCGTAATAAAGTACTCGGGATGTATATATATATATGTATATATAGTTATGGGTGGAAACGGTCCACAAGGGAGTAACTAAGACAGTGCCTGTTGGAAACTGGCCTGAAACAGATTTAAACTCGTTTCCTCGGGGTTCTTTAGTCTCGCAGTTGCACTGCTTTGCTCGTTGCTTTTGCGTTGTGTATAGTTGAATGAGACAGAAAAAGACGTGAAAAATAAAAGACAGGGATAAAAGTTTGTAGGGGATAAGTGAGTGTGTAAGAGTGAGAGAGAAAAGAGAGCGAAAGTTCGCCGCCTTTTAATTAGTTCACCGCCCAACGTACAAGTAGAGGAGAATTAAAAAAGAAAGAAAAAAAAGAAAAAAAAGAGAAAAATAATAAGACAACTCTTTTACCCGTCAGGCTTTTTTTTACGTTGCATCTACTGACACTGCGGAGTTCCACATTACGACTTCATTTCTCTTCATTGTGTATAAAAAATAAAAAAAAAAAAAAAATACAAATAAAAATAATAAAAGAATGATAATAAATGAAAATAAGACATTAATAATAATATTGTTACTTTTTTATATTTCTTCTTGTTCATTTGCTTTTTCTACTTCTTCATCTTTTTTTTTTTGTTTTTTATTTTTTTATTTATTTTTTTATTTTATGAAAGATTAATTATATGTGAGACATTTGAATTTGTCATGCACGAATAAATAATTTATTTCACATAATTATATTGTACTTATATATAATAAATTTTTTTAAAATATAAAAAAGAAAATGTATTTGAAAAAAAAAAAAAAAAAAAAAAAAGAATTGAACAATTTCGATTATATTTTTTTAAATACAGATGGATAGATAATATTAAGTAAAGTATATAGATATATACTGATTATTTATATGTACATAAAGAATATTAAAGTATATAGAGAAAGAGAAAGAGTGAAATAATGAAAATGAAGAAGAGTTTGTCCCATGGCGACACGTTGAACAGGTTATAGTTCTTACCGTTGGAAATTACTTAACTCTCGGATGATACATAAATTAAGTTGAAATCGGTATAAAAGGGTGTGTGAGATAGAAAAAAAGAAAAAAAAAGTGAAACAAGCAGAGATAAAGAAGAGAATGTAACACGCGTGCACAATACTCTTACTCACACTTATACTTACACTTACAGTTACACATACACATACACATACACACATATATACAGACTTGTACGTTCTAGTCACAACCAGTTAGCGTGAGGGTGCTCTAGGGTGCCGTACAACGTGTTCCCCATCCACTATGTCGACTTCGTGCTCGCCTTCCTTTCTCTCATTCCAATGTATATAAACACTGAGCTCTTTTACTCTACCGTTGCATTCTCTATATTTTTCTTCACCTCCTTTTCTCACTTATTCATTTACGATTTCTCTTTCACTTGCACTGTTAACCCTTTACGATGCTTTTGCCACTGTCTAATAGAATTAACGTCCACGTTTTCAAACTTAGACCACGAATTGTTGAATTGAAATTACTTTCGCGTATATTTTTCTATCAATATTAATATGTTTTTTTTTTTTTTAATTTTTTTTTTCATCTTTTTTAAATTATCTTATCCTGAAATTTCATTTATTTGAAACATTTGATTATTTTCATTTAATTATTTAATTGAATATAAAATATATTGTTATTTTTTTATTTTTTTTTTTTGTTTAAAGATATAAATAATGAAATGAAAAAAATTATATCTTTTATTTTTTTTTTTATTCTTGTCATTTTTGTCTTGTCATTTATTTATCTATTTATTTTTTGTTATTTCGCAATTTGTAATGCGGTGGGAACAAGTCGACATGTAATTTATTACACAAGGAAATTCAGATAAAATTGACTGTATACAAAATACAGGATTACGCGACATTTATTGAGATCAACTAGATAAAAAAGAGAAAAAAATAATAATATTTATATATATATTGTAATTTGAGTCCATTAAATCGTAAGTCCCGTGCGAAGCGATGTGTCATTGAGATATTCATGCGGGGCGGAGGCAGAGGGATGAGATGGTTGGGGAAGTAATAATTCGAATTTGGTGTGACATCACAACCAAAGAGTGTTGGATGGGGTTGCGACAGATTTTCAGTATAAAACGTATATGTATATATGTGCGTACCTTCAATGGTATCTCTCGCGCGGATTACGAAATATGTTCCCTAATCCTATGGCCGCACGCCCATCGCGAGGGTTGTTTTCTCCCTTGAGGGGAAAACGCGGATTATCATATGCGATAAGCTAATTTTTTTTTTCTCTATTTTTTTTTATTTTAATTTTTTTTTTTTTTTTTTTTCACGGATGTCTTTTCCTCTTACACTCTACATTTTTTATTCTCATTTTTTTCTCTTCCTTACTCTTTAATATTCCACTTTAACATAAATCGAAAATGATGTCGCAGTTCTCGTAGATAAAAGTACAAAAATAACAGGAGAGACAAAAAATATAAATGAAAAAAAAAAAAAAAAAAAAAAAATTATTATTTAATAACAAATATATTTTTTTTTTTTATAATTTCAATATTGCATCTCGTGATAATAAATATTGTAGAAAAAAATTATTAATATGCCAAAAAGAGATAGTAAAAAAAAAATAAATAATAAAAAAACAATAACTGATTATTAACGTGAATTATTTTATAACCTGAATTTACGAATTCTTGCACGCAATCAATTGAATTTTTACACGAATTTTTTATTTTTTTCGTTTTTTCGTTTTTTCGTTTTTTGTTTTATATAAAACCACTCATCATCTTCATACTCCAAATTTCTATTTATTATTTTTTTTTTCTACCCTTATATTTCTCTACAAAATGAAAATTCATTTTTTTTTTTTTCTCTTCCCATATCCCATCATATTTCCTTATCATATATCTTTGTATGTTATTCACAACATCTGATTCACCCTCTCTTTTTCTCTGTCTCATTCCATTTCCTTATTTATTTCCGTCTAAAATCTCATTCGCGTGAAATATCGGACTATACAACAGCCCTTGACTCAGTATATATACGTGAATTCACGGCATGATTTTTCATTAAAGTGTCTACCAAGTCTGAGATATGACCAAGACATTGAATGTGAACTCGAGAATATGTCTATACGTATATACATATGATGAGAATGTAAAATGTAATCGCGTCTGTTGAAGATGAAGGGGTTTGAGAAGCGCCGCGCGCGCGCACGCGAATAAAGTTTACACACAGTTGAGTACGTAAACATATATATCGCGATGAATTGCGAACAAGAAATGTATAGTGAACTTTCCCACGAGCGTGATAAGGACAACGTCATGGAGAGGTTGCACAATGTGAAGAGAAATGGTAGACAGCGATATATTGCAAATTTATTTTTTCTAACTTCTCCATCTCCCTTTTTTTTTTTTTCTTCTCTTACACGCGCTTTTACATTATCCCATCTTTCTTAGAGCTCTTTATTTTGTCTTTCTTATATTCCTGCTTTGGTAGTTGTATAAAATCAAGCCAACATGGGGGAGAAGAAAAGAAAAAAAAGGAGAAATAGAAGTAGAAGAGAAGAATAGCGAAAAAGAAAATGAATAAGAGGAAAAAGCAATTTCTCTCTCATTCTTTTGAGCTACACTACTCTCTCAAGTACTTTGTATAACTATATATATGTATATATATGTATGTGTATATACATCTGTGTATACGGAGACGTTTTGAACACCTTCCAAAGTGTCGGCGTACACAGTACACTCGTAATACCGTCTATTTATTTCCTCGTAATTCTCAACATCTCGCACACCCGCATTTCATTCTCATTTCTATCACTCAGATATTATCTACATGTAAAAATAATGTACATATACATATGTATTTTATGTGATTGCCAATACGATGTATATGAAGTAGGCCGACGAAATTTATGAAATTATATAAAAAAATACGGAAAACGGTGAAAAAAAAAAAAAAAAAAATGATTAAAGAGAAATAAAATTTAACAGTTGTAATTTTTTTTTTTCTCTTACATTTTTTTTTTATTATTGAGTATTGATGATATATATGTATATAAATAAATAATATAAAAATATGAGGCGAAGAAGGAAAATGAAGCCATTGGCTGAAACGGATATTGATGCTCTTCATTTTATGATCCAACCACTTCACTGTTGTGTACATTTGCATTGCCTCTTTTCTTTTTTTTTTTTTCAGTTGGCCTCGATCAAACACATTAGCTATAACTTCCGTTCACCTAAGTGGTGTCCATTGTATTATCACACCAAAAATATATATGTATATAATATAGTTGGTTATAAAAAGCTATTGTTGTGGAGGGACAGAAACGTTTGCTTATACTTCCTTTTATCTCAATTCATTTCTTCATCGTCATCATCAAATATATTTATACATACAGATGTCTATGTATACATGTGAATATGTTTATGGTATTTCATTCGTTGGGAAATCGAAGGGAAATTGACTATGTCAAGGAACAGGAACTTTACTTGATGAAATTTTCCTCTTCTTTTTTTTTTTTTTCAAGTGTCATCGTCACCTCCATCCATACAAATATGTATACTCTATTGACAGTAAATTTAATGTTGACTCATCGTAAATAGTTATTTTATTTCATTTTTATTTCATATTCACTCAATAATTTTTCAAGAAAAAAAAAAAAAAAATGAAAAATACAAATTATAAAAAAAAAATTTGGTATTTATACGTTCACATAATTTTTTTTTTTTTTTTTTCGAAAAAGATTTTTTTTATAAATATTTATATTTATTTATACGTATATATGTACAACATATTTTTTAACGTGTATTATATATGTATCTGTCGCCCTCTCTCACTCGTCTCATGCATCCCCAAGAGAATTCGCGTATCATCGTAATTTCACGGCGCGTTACCTACGCGAAATAACTCGAGGGATACACAGAGAACGAGAAAGAGAGAGAGAGAGAGTTGGATAAAAAGAAAGGGAGAGAGGGTATATCGCTATGTACAAACCTTCAGGCTTTAAACAAGCCACGAAATTGGTTTACTTTTGAGCAAAAGCGAGTGAACGCGCGCGCGCCATTTCTGCCTACCGACAGTAGTAACTGTACTGTTAGTAATATACAGTAATACTAGCATTCAAAAAAAAAAAAAAAAAAAAAAAAAGAAGAAAAAAAAAATATATTTTTCAAGAGATACATGAAACGTAGAGAGTGTATGAGTACAAATCTGCGTGTTTGTGTTTGTGCTTGTGCGGATACTACCCTGAATTACACCAAGCGATGCGCAGAATAAAAGAAAAAAATCGGAGAAAAAAAAAAAATAAATAAAAAAAAAAAAGTGAAAGATAGAATGGAAGGGAAAAAAAAAAAAAAAAAACCAAATATCCAGCCTAATTTTGTCTGCCACCCTTCGTTCTCTCTTGACGTCTCACCAACCAACGACAACCCCTCGCATCCACACAGGATACGCCCCCTTCCGCGGCTTTTCATTCCAAAATTAGCCTTTTAAATTGGCTCACCTCCATACACCACTTTCGCACACAAGTACAAACACACACACACATACACACACATACACATTCATATCTATATATATATTTTTTTTTCTATTTATTTTTCTATTTATTTTTTTATTTATTTATTTATTATTATTTTTTTTTCTTTTCTTCAACGTAAAATAGAAAAGAACAAATAAAATATTAAATGAATTCAGCGCATATGTCAAAATGTTTGTGATTACCATTTTAAATATATCAAAAAATAAAATTAATTCATATATATTATTATTATTATTATATTTAAATATATGTCTGATATTTGAATGAAAATATGTGGGTAATATATTTTTGATGAGTCAACGGATCTATGTAGCCTTTGCCATATCTCCAGTTGACCGCAAACCTTTACGTCCACCCTTTTCTATATATGTATATGTATATGTGTATATAGTGATGTTGTCGAGAAGAGAGAAAAAAAGAAAAAAAAAAATGTTTGTGCTCTCCAGGGAATTTTCGCCTCATTCGTTCTCTGCTCGTCCTCTCCTCTTTCTAGACACTTCTCACTTGTGAATTTACTCGTTGCAGTATAAGTCTGACCTAATATAAAAATCTATATGTTTATATATATATATATTGGAGGGAAGTTAAATGTGTGGTGAGGTAATGAATGGAAGTCCATATGTGTTGTGGAAGAAAAAAAGAAAAAGTGGAAAAAGAAGAAAAAGAAGAAAAAAAAAAAAAAAAAAAAGAAAAATCTATGACACTTTGGTATCAGGTTTTTGGATTTCTACGTGTGATGCATAACTATGTTGAGTTTTGGTCTTTTTATATAGTCAAGTATATATGTATTGTATGTATTATATATACGTGTGTGTGTGTGTGTGTGATTGAGATTCGTATGAGGAGGGGAGAGATGTCGAATGGACGTGTATAGCCTGCGGCCAAAGTCCCAAGGGTCCCATAACGTGTGTCCCAACCGCTTCCTCAAACTCCCTGTAACGCCACAGTTATCGCTTCAACCATATGCATGAATGCATGGTAAAATCTAGACTATATATTCACTGATTTTGAAATTTCTCTGTCTCTATTTATCCAAATGTATATATATATACTCAATGAAATATATTCCACATCATCTAATAAATAATTCTTGTCAATTTCCATACAACAAATAATCACAGACATATTTATTCACTACTTTTTAATTTTACATGTAACAAAATAAATAAATGAATACATAAATAAATAAATAAATAAATGAAAGTTCTTTATATTTATATAATGAAAATAAAAATAATGAAAACAAAAAAAAACAAAAAAACACCAAAAAACCAAAAAATAAATAAATAAATGAATAAAAATAATAAAAATAAAATAAAAAGGAAAAATACAAGGACGATATTGCTTATATATGTATATTCCCACAGGGGTGGGTCAAAAGATGGTTATTTTTATTTATGAGGAAACCACCATGAAAAAAGGGAGTAAAAAGTCAAATGCGCGCCCCGTTACGCGCCCTCTACCTTCATATATTCTACCACCCCCTTCTCCCACTTTCACTCTACTCTATTCCCCTCTAAGTGTACACCAGCAATATGTTGGGGATTTTCACAAGTTGAATAACCACTCGACGACAAATTTTTCGTTCTTCAATAATACATAAGGGGATTTTTATATATCATCTCCTTATTCCTCTCACAATTTCTCAATCTTTCTCTTATTTATTATCTATTTCTTTATCTATCTACTCATATATATTATAATTGCCATTCATAAACTCTTATCCGGTAATTGGACTATCAAAATTTTACACTTAAATTATAATAAAATAATAATTATTATTATACAATTAAATATTAATTGTTTAACATGAAAATTTTTAACTTTTATAAAAACTTGATACAATACAAAAACCATAAATAAATAGATAAAAAATATTTAAATGTATTTGATGGAATTAATGAAAGAATTTATTGACTTCTATTATCTAAATCCCACGAAACGATTAACAACCCATGCAAAACACAGTAGAATCCAACTACTGAAGTCTATATATACACACAAACAAACTTGCATTTATTTATATATACAGTGGGATAGATCCACGGTAATGGCATTGTCGAGTGTGTCGAATCGAAAGTCAAAGAGCTCGTGTCGTGATCCGCCGTGTAATTCGTCCATCCAATATATATATATATATATATATCTGAATTGATGTATTTTGTTAGGGTACAGATAGAGAGAGGGTGAGAAAGTGGGCGCATCAAGCTCGAGAATGTGAGGATAAAAGAGAAATATAGACAGATAGAATGAGATAGATAGATGTAGAATGAGGGGAAGTCAAAATGTCGCCATCTATCGTTCTATTTGTTAACGGGATTAGCAAATCACCCCGAACGAGCTTACGTGGTACTTGGTGTCACTACGAGGGTGCTAAGCCAAGGTCTGTTTGTTACCATCTCATTTATATATATATATATATGTGTGTGTGTGTGTATGTAAATATGTAATGAAAATGCCATTGACCAACCGCAGTATCAAACAAATAATATCACTGCGAATTTCTCATAAAATATATCAGACAGTGACGAGATGTTTATTCCTAAACAATTCAAATCGAAATTAAATTGAATAAAATAAAATTTTTTTATATCATTATTTATTATTTCATTCTGAAATATACAATTTAATAAAATCACAGCATTAAATAATATTTAAATAAAAAAATTAACGTATATTTTATAATGAAAATAATTTTTGAATAAAGAGAAAGAAAAAATTGTGACAAAGAAAATTTCATGTCACGGTGGTTAAGAGGGAAAATGTTACAATTTAAACTTACAAATTCGATCATAAAAAAAAAAAAAAAAAAAAACACCGCAATTTTATTTATTTTTTCATTATTTTTTTTCTTCTCGTTGAGGGTGGAAGAGAAAAAAAAAATACTTTATTTTTTTTTATTTTTTTTTTTTATTGTCATGTAATTTATATCTATATATTAAAATACAACACGTATATAATAAAAAATGAGTGGAGAATGAGTGGAGAATATATACAAGAGTGAGAAACATTACTGTCACCCTCTGTACAACAATCGCGCTCATATTTTCCGATTAGAGAACGTGGCATTCACTTATAAGCCATACCATAACACTTGTTCACCAACGTTATGATGCTTTTCATTGGGGATGTCGCGGGGGTGCGGTTACGTGTTGAAAAAAAAAAAAATATATATATATATATACATAGTTGTACGTAAATAAGGGAAGGGAAAGAGTGGAAGAGGGTGGTAGTGGAGTTGGAATACCGAGGGAACAGATTTATGATCACCTTGGGCACTGATTCACCCGCGCCTCAGCAGTCTCTGGTACTCTACTGGTACAAACTGGTATGCCAGTGGTGTTTGAATTCTATAGTATACTCGCTTGTGGTATACTGTATACAATTGAGGGTTGTGATAGTGCCACATGCTCACTTGCCACCCTATACATACATATATATATATATACATATAAATGTTGGTGTGTTTATAGACAAGCTCATTCGTGTGTGACGTGCGAATGCTCCCGCAATACCCGATTGCGTAACACTAGGTATTTTCATCGCGTGTAATTATTATTTTATGGGCATCACGAGCCTCGTCAAAATTGCATTGGGGACATTGAAACGATGAATACACATGTCAATTATATTTTAACTATTATTTTATATATATGTATATTAATATTGAAATATTTTTGATTATTTGTTTATTTGAATTTTTGTGTGATTGGAAATTAATTGGTAATTATGAAATATGAGATGTATTTAAATGATTTTTTATTTTTTATTTTTTTATTTTTATTTTTAAATTGGATTCGATGTTTTTCAATTTGTGACACGCAATTGTGTCTTTGAATCAATAAAACTTGAATATTGAGTAAATTATATGAATTATATCGAAATGTACCTACCGTTCTGTGTATTTTATTGTTGATGGAAAAAAAATAATACAGATGAAAATGAAAAAAAAAAAATATAAGAGTATGTAATATATGGAATGAAAAATAATAATAATAAAAAATAAAAAAATTTCACCGGTGGAATTATATAGAAGGCAAAAAAATTCGACCACACACGCACGCACGCACGCACACACGGTTTTTATATTCTCTCGAAATAAATAAAGAAAGAGGAGAAATAATGAAAAGTCATCACTTTATATGTATATATATATATATATATTGGTATGTCATCATATAATAGTGTAGTGTATAATAATAAAAAGTGAGTGCACATAATTCGATGTTTCAGGATAAAAAGGCGAGACGGAAACGTCTCATTTGCACGAGAACACATATATTCATTTCCACCTTTTTCCCTTGCTCTTGTTTTCATTTTTATTATCATAAGTTTCAAAAAAGAAGTGAAAAAATAATAATAATTCCATCATCAAACTCGTTTTTTTTTTTACACGAAATGTGTAATTTTATAAGATATAGTATTTCAAATTTCTTTTTTTGTTTCACGTAATTTTATACGATCAAAAAGTACGTAAAATTAATTTAATTTTTTTGTTGTTTTTTTTTTTTTTTGCTTATATTTAATGAAAATTCATAAAATTATATTTGTGTCCTACATAAAAAATAGCACAATAGAATAAATAGAGAAGAGGCAAAATAAATAAATAAATAAATAAATAAATAAATAAATAAATAAATACATTACTGAAATAATAATTATTTATTCGTAAATGTGTGAGTGGGTAATAATATTACGAGTGATGGTGAGAGTGTCAAGTAGAGAATAGTGAGATTGGTATTGTAACAAATGGATATTTCCCCTTGACGGGATTTC
Source organism: Dinocampus coccinellae (assembly GCA_963920625.1). NCBI lineage: Eukaryota > Metazoa > Arthropoda > Insecta > Hymenoptera > Braconidae > Dinocampus > Dinocampus coccinellae. The sequence goes on from OY987186.1 coordinate 1,633,384, forward strand.
GCGGTGAACTGCGTGAAGAAAAGGACGTGGCGTTGGGGAATAGGGCGGTGTACAGTCAACGTTTATAACAAGGTAAGGTGTGTTGAACGCCCCGGGACGTCGTCGTGCAAGGACTTTCATCTCTACCGCAGCACAAGTCCAATCGACTCACACTTTATTTTTCTCTCACTCACTATATCTTCGTTTCAATCCTCCTTGTATGCCATCACATACCAATAAATATATTCTATACATATATATATATGTGTATAACCTTCTTTAAAAGTGAATAATATCTTTGAATTGATATTGATAAATTGATTTATTATTATTATTATTTTATTTTTATTTTTATTAAAAAAATAAAATTGAATAGAAATAATAAATAAACTGTGGAATGTATTTATACGATATTTTTATATTATTTCCCAGTGATTGAAAATAATATCAATAAAAATTTTTTTTGTTTAATCAGTAAAATTATTGGATTAGTTTAAATAATAAATTGTTGCAATGAATTGCTAAGAGAAAATATATATATTGCCAGGGAGAAAAAAAAAAAATAAATAAATAAATAAATAAATAAAATAATAAAGAAAGTCAATTTTTATTTGCAAAATACATTTATTTAAATTTAATTTTCATTATACGAGTTCAATAATATAAGTGACTTTTTCCTCCTATTCTTATCGGTCTTTATTTTTCTTCTTTTCTTCCTTTCTCGTTTCATTGCTTTTTTTTTTTCTCGTTTATATATATATATATATATACATACAGAAAAACATGTTCACTCAATTTCTTTTGCACATACCAGCGTGAAAATATTCCACAGGCTTTAAATTTTATGGCTCACACATAACGTGAAGAAAACGTCACTCGCAAACTTTCATCTATACTCTCACAACTGATATTCTCATATACATAAATACATATGTACATACACAACGCAAGAAATAAAGAGGAAGAAGAAGAAGAAGAAGAAGAAGAAGAAGAAGATGAAAAAAAAAATAATAATAATAATGAAACACACAGTACAATACATTTATTATTATGATTTTTTTTTTCTCTCGCTTTATTTTCATCTTTCATGTTTTACTTTTGCTCAAACGATTTCGGTGATGTGAGAGAGGGACACGCTATAATTTTGCGCGTACGATGGGCGTCAATGAGTAGATTCCACACACACACACACACACACATATATATACTCATACAGAAAAATAAATGTATACGTATTATACATAGAATACATAGTGTACACGCAGTTAACCATATGTGCACATTTTAAAAGCTCTCGTTCGCTTTCTCCGTCTCTCACATAGACACACACACACACACACACGCGAACTCACTGTACCACATTGCTCGGCTTTTTCATCCTTTTCGTCTCTTTTCCCGCCACAATGTGATGCCGCGAATCATAAAAGCTACTGTGGTGGTGTGTCTCAAGGGTAATATATATCTATATATTACTCGTTCGTACGGTCGTATAACGTTCAACATTTAAGCCTTTAGAAGGTTGTAACGATTGGCCCTCCCTGTAATTATTACTGAGGCGGCGGCGCCTTGAGGTCTTCATTACGTCCGGAAACATCCTCGTTATTTCTCGGTGTGTTGTGGTGTTTGTGTATGCGCGCCCCGCGAGAGAGCAAATCTTTATATGCGTCTCTTTGTGTCTCATATCATCATGTGGTCATATCACATACACGTACATTTTACATTTATATATTTATATTCTTGAATATTCTCTTCTGCGTATGATCTTGATCCTCTATACTTATATATATATGTACAAGATTATTTTTATATTCATGTAACTGTACATGTGTGTATATTCATGTGTATGTACATGAATAATAAAAATGTTTTGAGGTCGTCGTGCACAAGTCGTTAAATGTAAAAAAGCAAATAAAAAAATATTTAAAAAAGTATTGCAAATGGTGGCGGGGATAAAGGGAGAGAGAGAGCAAGAGAGACTCAAGAAAAAAAATTTTTTTTTTTGTTATTTCAAACAAAAAAACAGATAAGAACAATAAAAGATTTTAAGGTGTCCTCGTTTATGAGATATGAAGATGTTACATATGAGGGGGGATTATGATATTAAATTTATGAGTGAGCGACCAGTTTTTTTTTTTTTTTTTTTTTTTTTTTTTATTCAATAGTTTGTGACACTTGCGAATTTTTTTTGTTTTGTTTTTATATACATGAGCACATATGTATATGTAAATTTTTATTTATATATTTAAATATTTAATTTGGAAATATCGTAATTATTTTAATTTATTAGATTGTAAAAGATTTATGTGTGATGATTTAATTTTATATTTATTCATATGATACAATTGAATTATTATTATTTTTTTACTTCTTCTTCTTCTTCTTCTTCTTCTTTAATTATATAAGCGAATAAATAATATCTGACAATATTTAATTTATTTTGTTTTGTTTTGTTTTTTTTTTGTTTTTTCTCCTTTTTCATTAATTTTTATTTCATAAATTTATTTTGCACAATAATTATATTACAATTATATATTATTATTGCGTGTATGTGTCAATTTCATGACTGCACAGAATTAATGTATAAGAAAAATATACACTTGTGGTATTAGTTATATATTAACACTTTGACAATACATAATCAATCTAAATTATTTTACTATATTATTTATTTATTTATTTTATTCTATTTTTCTGTATATTAATTCATTCACGTGCTGTGCGAATGATATACTGAGGATAAAAGTAATAAAACACGTCGCGATTACATATTTATTTATTTTATTAACGTTACGTAATCAAATGGGTAGATAAAACAAAACAAACAAAAAAATATCACGGGATTCCCATTTAGACAGTGTATATAAACTGGATAATTTTAATAGTTGATATCAGTTGATTATTCAATCACAGTGAAGACACACAAAGATGACACGAATTATTTTTGGATTGTTTGTAATTTCTCTACTTTGCATCTGTAAGTTTTTTACTTTTTATCCATTTCCAAATGATAATTATATATTTATTGATATTCATATAATTTTGTTGTTTATTTATTTATTTATTTATTTGTTGATTAAAATCATCATAAACAGATGCAGAGGCTCAATTAATTATAGATTGTGGTCCGGATTCAGTTCCAGCGCCATGTGCAAAATCTTGTGAGCCCACGTGCCAATATCAAATGGAAAAACCATGTAAAATAAATAATGTGAGTTTTCCTTTACATTTATTCATGATAATTACAACTACAATTAAATTATATAATATTTTAATAATTTTTATCACGTATTATAGACGTGTCCAACGCAATGTCGTTGTCGTAGTGGACTAGTTAGGAATGAAGAATCGCATCAGTGTGTAACTCCAAACAATTGCCCAAAATAATTACACAAATATTATTGAAATAATTCAATAATTATAATTCGGAAATATAATTAATCATAAAATATGACATTAATTGTCTAAAAAATAATTTTTATTTCTGTTATAAAAATATATAAAAACAGAAAATTATAATGATTTATATACATAATTTATGTATCAATAAAAAATAATTAAATAAATATTAACTCTCAGTGAATTTGCAATCTTTTTCTTTTTCAATTAATTTCTATTCTATTCGACCATAAAAGACATCCACAATACATATATACATTTATTATATGTATATGTCGCTCTCAATCCTGTCGCAATGGAATCGAATCAGAATGAACCTCTCAGAGGATCGGCGTTGGGAATTAATTTTCGTCGGTTTTAGCTCGTCCCGGGTCGTCCGGCGCTGAATCGATAGCCCCCGTGTGCGCACACGATGGCACACGATGGGAGTGTAGAGGCGAGGCGAAATAGAGAACGACAGAGATTGAGAGTGTACGAGTGTGAGTGGAAGAGTGAGAGAAAGGCAGCAGAGAGCAAGCAAAGGAGAGAGAAATGGTGGAGTTGAATCAAAAGGAGTAGGATGAAGAGGAAGAAGTGGAGGAGGTGGAGGAGGTGAAGGAAACATTGGTGTGGGTGTTCGTGCGTCGTCTCTCGATTTACTTCAGTGTGAGGAGAGTGAGAAAATGAGGGGGAGAAAGTGAGAGATGGAGCGACGAGGGCCGGGCGCAGAGGAATTTGTACGGGGGCGCCATATTTCAGTTAAAGCGCGCGCGACTCTCTGAGGGTGGCGGGTTCGATGTGCCTGCGTGCTCGGGGTTGCTATGGCAATTAATTACCTTCCATCCCTTCTCTTCCTTTCTCCCTCTTTATTTCATTCCCTCTTGACCTCTCACTTACTCACTCACTTATTCACTCACTATCTCTATCATTTCCGACTTGGCCCATACCCTTCTATAACGGGTGCGCCATCGAGAAATAGAGACGAGGCGCGAAACGAATCAAGAATTTCTACTCATTAATATATATATATATATATATATATATATGTAGTTATGTACAATGTGCTTTAATGTACATTGTTGTGACTTTATTTATATCTACTGAGACTAATACAGTAATTTACACTTAATTTATTATGATAGTTGGAGAGATTAAATGTGTGATATGAAATTTTAATTTGATATTTTTGATAGTTAATTGTTGAAATAAAAAGTTGTAAATTATAAGATATTTTTTATTTTTATTTTATTGCATTTTTAAATTTTATTTTATTTACTTTATTATTATTATTATTATTATTATTTAAAAAAATTTTTTTATTGATTCCTGCTCTTTATTTTGTTTTTTATTTTTTCGTTTTATTTTTTCAAGTTGGAGATTTAAGTTAATTTTATTAAACTCACCCGGTGCATTGAGGGTGTAAAGCAGATGAGATCGTAGCTTTTCTGGTGTATTGTAGTGGCCACTGGGAGATAATAGTGTAACTGATAGTAGTGGCTAACTATGTAGTCTTCCTTACTGTATTGTCGGATTTTCGTCTATTCTTATATATATACACCCTCACATATAAACTTTGCTGCGTATTTGTCTTTCTCTTCAGAGTTAATTCTTGGTTTCCCCTGAGCCATTATCGTTTTACCAAGGATTTAACTTTTGGATTTCGACACGTAAATAAATAAATAAATAAATAAATATATTTTCTCCATAGTGATTAAAAAAATTGATATAAATTCTTTTTTTCTTATGACATTTTGAAAATCACATTATGATGTAATTTATTGTCATCGAATTTTTATTTTATTTTATCAATTCCATTATTTGTTTATTATGTATATAAATATATATATATATATTTTTTTTTCATCATCTTTAAACAAATGAATAGATATAAATGTTGATATAGTAAATTTCATGGAAATATATTGACTTCAATTTTCATTGAATGCAGGAGAAAAAAAAAATATTAATAATAATAAATAAAAATCGCAGTGGAATTTGCTCGACAATGTGACCCCCCTGTTAATTTCAAGCGAATCTGATAATTAATGCCTTTGAATTTATTTTTCCACGTTCTATTCTCACTGTTGCCTTTAACGATGCGAGAAAGACATAAAATAAAGAGAGAAAGAGAAAAAAAAAAAGAGAGAATAAGAAACTTGGGACATTGGAGTCGATAGATACATAAATTCTCGAAATCCGTGGTAAGAAAGAGAGAAAGAGAATCGTAACGAACGACGACGCGCGAGTTTCTTGTTCACTATCTCGATGAAGAGTCGAAAGGGAACCGCCAGCGCAACGTATCAATCTAAATTACAAATTCCATCGTACACAATGGGATTGTGCGGCGCAACGGGACAGAAGGAAGAAGTCAAAGCGACAGGGAATGAACTAACACAAGAAAAGAAAAAAAAAAAAAAAAAAAATATGAAAAAAAAAAAAAATAAATAGAAAAAAAAAATAAAATAAAATAAAATAAATAAATAATACAAGTGAGAGAGTAATACAGCGAGAAGAAAAATGAAAGAAAGAAAGCGACGGACGTGTTAATACGCAGCCTCAAGGAAGATTGTGTTCGGGCGTATGCGAGTGAGGAGCATATTAACTTAATTTATTTGTCCTTTATTTGGCTGTCAGACCGCCGACAGTTGTACCGCAGTGGCGTCACTCTTGAAAATCTTAATTTTCTTGTATATAACTAATACATTTATTACTCTCTTCTATCTTATTCTACTCTTTTTATATCGATAAAATCATCATTGATACAATGACACGTGCTAAAAAAAAAAAATAATAATAATAATACAAATGATAATACAAATTAAATTAATTAAAAATGATAATATGGTTTTTATTTTATTTCTTTATTTTTTTATTCATTTATTTATTTATTTATTCATTTTTTTTTTGGGTATGAAAAAAAAAAAATGATAAAGAAAATATAGTGGATGAAAGATATAAATATATATGTATGTAGGATTTGACGTAATTCTACCACCATAAAAGTCAAGTTTACGCCATGAGCGATAATGCTTGTAATCCAAATATAATTCTTGTTAGAGGGGTTGAAACAGATTTGGTGGAGAATCACGTTAACGTTCTCTCTGCAGGGGGTGCGATTCTCTCACTCGTTCCCCTCGAATGCTTGTGGTTGGTTTATACGCACATTCTATATATATACACGTAGTATTGAGATGACACGTAAGCTTAGGGAAAATGTTCGGGCATGTGTATACGGATCTATTAATCAAAGGGAGAAAACACGTTAGATCTTATGTGTGATGATGTTTTGGAATGAGAGTTGAAATGTGACAAAAGAATTGATGAAATTTATACAATTTATAGGATTAACTTTTAATTAACAAAAACTATTTTCTATAAATTCGATAATATTAATTATTAATTATTCATCAATAAATTGTTAAATATTTTTATTATTTAATTAAAATAAAATAATGAAGAAAAAAATAAAAATATTTATTTTAATTTAAAATAATAAAAAATTGCAATGAAAAAATTAGATGAGAAAAATTTACAGTGAATTTTTTTTATCAATATAAATTTTCTTTTCTTTCTTCGTTTTTATTTTAATTTTTTTTTTTTGTCTTTTTTGTCTTTTTTGAATATCTCATTCAATGTCTTTCAATCGGGGTGATGGATGACGCAAGATTTTTAGCCCCGATGCAAAAGTGTAGAGAGCGAAAGAAAAAAAAAAAAAAAAAAGGAAGTTTGAATTTTATATAGTACACATACGCATATAGTGGAGTCGGGGTGAAAAAAAAGAGAAAAAAAAAAAAAAAAAGAAGATCGAACACACGTTCACAGATCACTTTGCGCGCACGGCTTGAAACTTTAAAAAATGATATCATTTCAAACGCTCCTGCGCAAACGCTGTCTTCAGGCGACAGTTCTATGAACTTCACCAATGTGTATGTGTGTGTGTGTGTAAAAAAAAAAAAAAAAAAAAAGGGTGAGTAAAGACGTGACCGATGATGTTGAGACACTGGGACGCGCGACTTCACGATTGGAATCTCTCAACGAAAATTCATTTCCCTATTATTTCGCTACGTCGCCCATGAGACATATGAATCGCTTATTATCTACACACACACACACACACACACAAATACACCCACACATATATACAATGAAGTTTATTGAGTCATTTTATAATGTGATGTGAGGATTATTATAAAGTTTATGCTCGTGTAAAAATGACAATTAAAATAAAACGATGAAATAAAATTTTTTTTTTTTTTTTTATTAAATGATTTTTCTCAATTTTCTCTATATTTCATCACTTTAAATATTGATATTGGTAAAGTTTGTATTGATATATATATAAATACATTTGTTGTACACTCAATCTATTGATAGTTATGAGAGGATATATTGAAGGCGTGTCAGTCGCGTGCCAGGCATCCATCATCCCTTTAAATGATGCTACGTATACTCGTGTAAACTAAACTCAAGCTTTATTATATGTGTGTGTTTATGTATATAAATATAAATGCACACATGGGAATGTGCAAGAGAATGAGAAAATAAATTGAGTTGAGGTGACGAGTATAGCCAGTTAAATGTTGAGAGCCACAAGTTGACACGTGTGGGATGAATTTTGTGAATAAAAATATTTGTCCAGTGTATTAGAATAATATTCAGGCCTTTAATTATCTGTTGTACATAAATATTTTGACGTTATTTATTTATTTATTTATTTATTTATTTATTTTATGATATTTATTTGATATTCATTGAGATATTTCGAGAATGAAATAAAGAAATAAAATAAATTTTTCATATTCACACGTTTGTTAAATTGAATTTATACAATGAATATTATAATAAATAAATGAATGAATAAATAAATAGATAATTAGATAAATTATTGATTTAAAAATTGGAGGTGGATTTTAGAAATTGCAATGCATAAAGTGCCCACAATCGTTGGAATTTTCGTGGTTGGCGTATATTAACGAGCAATCTGTAGGGATAACACTCACGCATTTATACAAATACAATTTATAAGTGTGTGTGTGTGTGTGTGTGTATGTATACAAAGTAGAATGGCAGATGAGGAGTGAGGGAAATGTGGAAGAAGTGGGGGTTGGCCCATAGCTAATAAATTCGCGCGCGCGGCCTCCGCAGTGCCCGGGGCGGAAGTTTTTTAATCGCGGAGCATGGAAGCGACGCGGAGGCGCACCAGAGCGTGAGGCACAACACCCCCGGGAACAACCCCCGTTAGCGGTACCACAGCAGTACAAAATGAGAGTGGAAGAGAGAAAGAGAGTGAATGAGTGCGGGAGCGCTTGTCATTTTAAATCACTGCGCTCTGGTCGTATGACACCCCACTCTTTTCCCTCACACATATACTTTTACTTCTCGCACATTTTTTTGCTCTTTTCTCCCCCACTCACACACCCACACACACACACACATATATATATATATATATGTAAATATAAATTTCGTCAACATTAAAAAATAAAATGGTTCTGTAACTGTGTGCATAGTTTTACTGGAATTAAATTTACTTTTTATTTATGTTTATACTTCTATCGTGTGTGTATACTAATAATATTTATGAATTGCATATTTTTTATTCAACCAAATTTATTTTTAATATTATTATTCTCTCGTATATTTCCACTGTATATATTTATTCATTTATTCATTTATTTATTTATTATCATTTTTTAATCAGCACAACAATTTGCCAGAGCAAAAAATATGAATGAATAAAACAACAAAAAAATATGTATAAAGTGACAATATTTTATTTACAGATATAATTCAAAATGGTAATTGTTTAATTTTGAAAAAAAAAAGTGATAATAAATGAAAAACTGAACAAAAGAATAATAATAATATAAAAAAAATAAAATATATAATTGGGAAAAAGTTGACGCGATTAAATCGATTGTTTCGAATGATTAATGAACGTATCATTCTTCTTCTATTCACTCTGTCGCTATCTCGGCCTCTCTCACACCCTCTCTTGGCTTCTCTTTTGATATGTATAACTACCCCTAGAGAGTTGACAGTGTCAGAGAATATACACGACACCCCGGAGAGAATATCCCTTTTCATTGAGACGCCAAGTCTCACAGTCTCCTTTACATATATAATGGATATTGTTAGATATAATATCCAAAGTGCCCGAGGCATATTTTGAATTCTCCACTGCATACCGGACATTAAAGTTCCTAATATTTATATATATATATAAACATTGTGTGGCAGCACTTGGTGCACAAGGATTTACGTAGACGACTCGACAAAGTGCCTGAGGTTGCGAGTACTTCCTGTTATTTTGCATTGTAGCGATTATTGCTTCGTTTTCTTGTCGATCGTAAAGGTAACAACAAAACGCGCGTTAATATTGTATTGTTATTATATATATATATATATATTGCCGTTATACATAACTATATATTACTTGCTATAAATATATGCATTTTATGTATGTACCTATATAATAATTTTCAACATTTTACACTTGGAAATAATGAAAATAATATTTATATATAAATTTTCCATGGCTGCAAAAATTCTATTTCTTCATATCATTTTCAATTCATTTATGTCTATATAATTATGATAAAGAAAAAAAAAAAAAATATATATATATATATATATACAGATAAAATAAAATTAAAATGTATTATCACTTTCATTCAATATAAATTTTTTATTAATTTTATTCTTCTATTAAATAATTTATATATAATTAGATTTAATTGGGTCATTTTATTTTGTAACAATTATTCTGTTTGTCTCGATATCATTTTAATTATTGCACAAGACTAAAATTGGAATAGAAAAAAAAAAAAATTTTTTTTTGTTTTTTTTTTTTTTTTTGATGTAGCAAAAATCCACTTCCGGCAATATTTCACTCATATAAAAAAAAAATCATCGTGATATCTTTGTGATGAGACTCATTAAATTGAGTTAATATATATAACACCCCATGTATTCATTAATACAAACGTTTCGACGGGTTTGTTATCTGTGTTGTAATTAATATCAAATATAAATGTATGAGATAGCTGTCAAATGAAAGACATCGCGAGAAATAAAATAAAAATATGAAATAGAAGTGAAAAAGATGAAGACAAACAGCTGGTCGTGTTAGTGATGATCGTGATGGTGGCAGACTCTGAGACGCCGCTATCGGAGGAAGTGAGGTCGACCTCGTATATATAGAAAACGTCGTCTCGAGCGTGGGAGCAATACTTTCCACGTTTATCACGGAAAATAAATACATCACGAAGAACGATCAATAGCCAATTGCTTATAATCATTATATGTAATGTACACAATAAAATTATACACTCAATGCAAGTTAAATAAACATCGATATATTTATTTATACATAAATATTGTCTTTAATTCATAAAATTTTTCTTGTTTTATTCTGTTCATTTATTTTTTTGTACTATTTTTTTTTTTTTTTTTTTTTTCCTTCACATTCTTTCTCATCTCAATATCATAAAATCAACAGCAGAAATAAAAAACTAACAAATAGAATGAAATTTTATTCGTTTAATGATGATAATTATGTATTTAAATAATACAAATAATTTTATATATTTTAATTATTATTATTTATTATTATTATTTTTTTTTTTCAATTCAAATTTGTCAACATAATAAATAAGTTTTCCTCTAAATAATTTATTTACTGTTTATAAATATTTAAATTTATTATGATTTATTTAATGATGAAATAGTGTGATAAAAATTGCTCACTTATGTTTTGTTTTTTTTTTTTTTTTTTATGTATTTTATTTATTCATTTTTTTTTTCTCTCGTTTCAGATTCTCCTCATATTGCTAAACACTACATCATATTGAGGGGTTGAAAAATCACACGAGCCCTATGTAAAGAATACTACCGGCTGCGTGTCAAATTTTCGGCATCACTCCCCTATTGTCTACATATATATATATATATATATATATATATGTGTGTGTGTGTGTCTCTGTGAGTTTATTGAAGACACAAAAAGAACAAGAGAGACACAGCACTCGTGGCAATGCCGTGGGTATGTTAACATTTTTATATTAACATAGATAGATACGGTCTTATATTTTTCTTGATACTGTATATGTGTGGGGATTTTATATCGGTTTATTCGCTTGCTCTCTCTCCCATCTCTCTAATGGAGGCTCAATTGCACGTGCCGCCACGTGGCTATTGGGTTAAGCAAACTATCGATTATAAGATTTTACGCTATGCAAACTGTATAGGATTACCCACTGGTGATTGTCGATCCAGTCAACTGTATTTGTTGCTCTTTTTTTTTTTATTCTTATTTATTTATTTATTATATCCATCACTCAGTTATGCCTCTATTTTCGGCTTTCATTATTTAATACATACACATGTATTAATTAAATAAATTCTCGTTATAATTTTTGCATTCTATATTCAACGACATATTTTATTTTATTTATTTATTTATCCTTTTTTTTTTTTTTTTTTTTCGCTTTTGTTTCTATTAAATTGTTGTGCTGTGATATACCTGAATCAGTGGGAAAATTTTTCCATCTTCCCTACATTTTTTGTACGTATATACATACACAAATATATATATATATATATTGTTTAAATAGACCGTAAATAATATCCCCCTCGTTCTATTAATACAAAAGTAGCTCATATATTTATATATATATATATATTTTATTTTTTTTCTTCACCTTTTAAAAAATAGAATAACAGATGACGCGTGACTAATTTTCAAAATAAATATGATTTTGATTGTCCGTGATTAATTCTCGCACGTTTTGTATATATAATAATATACGTGATGGATTAATTTGTACTAATAGATCTGGTGTATAGTCTGGTAATATTCAATGCCAGAGAGCAAACAAAAAATAATATGAAAAAAAAAAAAATAATAATATCATAATAATAATTATAATAATAATAATAGTAAAAAACAATTTTCACGGTGATTAGAATTGGATGGCGTTTGCTCTGTGTTCATTTATGTGATACTTATATCGTGTGTCCTAATATTTTTCCCATGACGCTCACAAACGATATATAGTGAATTACATACGTGTGCTATATTTAATTCGTTGTGGTTGACAAAAAAAAGAAAGAAAAAAAAAAAAATATTGGAAAATTCTCAGTTTAATTATACTATAATAATTTATTGATTTATCATTTTATTAATTTTTTTTTTTTTTTTTTTTTTTTTTTTTCCCTCTTATATATATATATTTATATAATTCACTTTAAAATCACTTTATAATTATTTTCACACATTTTATATTAAATTATATTTTATATTATTGATAAATCATTAATGAATGACTGTGAATATTCAATGATATGCATAAAATTTTTAATTATTATCTCGGTCGTATTTAACGAGAGTGTAATAATTCATAGTTCATGTATTGCTCAATTATTCCATTCATGATGTATATTAAATAATCAGGAAATATTCACAATATATCTGGTTTAAAAAAATAATAATATTAAATAAATAAATAAATAAATAAATAAATGAATAAATGAAATAAAAAATTAATTAATCAAAGAAAGAAATAATAAATAAAAAAATATCCATTTGCATTAATAGATAGAGCGAGTAAAAATGTAAAAAAAAATATTATATATTTTTTTTTTTTTTTTTTGTTTCCATTTTCACAAACTCAATACACATTTTGTGTGTATATTTATTATTATACATTGCGATTATCTTGAATTTATTATTGTAGGGGAATACAAGACGAATAAGGAAGACGAGAAACAGATTTAATACACAAATATATATATTTGTGTGTGTGTATGTGTATATATGTGTGTGTTTATTACGATAAGACAAAAAGTCTTTGAATTAAAACCGCTTTGCTCAGGGTTATTTTGCAAGTGACCCCGGCATCCTGCCCACAATACTGAATTCACGTATAATTTAATGAATAACTATTGATTCTCAACATATCACATCACACAAATAATATTACATGCAAATAATATTATCATAATAACTCATTATTTATCATCAATGATACATAATAATAAAACCAATTGCTTTCTATTCATGTACAAAGAGCAATGAATTTTATAACATATAATTTTATATTTGCATCGTAATATCATTTCTCATTTATAATAATACACCAACAAAAAAAAAAAAAAAGAAAAAAAAATAAAGTAATATATTAATGATCCAATATATATATCTATATATCGATCAACGATACAGTACAATAAAAAATATATACATAAACAATTACACGTGCAGGTGTGAATATTGAATTTGAAATGTATACCAAAAAATGAAAGAAAGAAAAAAAGAAGAAAAAAAAAAAAAAAAAATAGAATAAAATAAATAAAAAGAAAAATAATTCAGGGTCGTGTATGACAAAAATATAAGAGAGTGAGGAATAAGGAGGACATTGAAGATAAAAAATGAGGGGGTGAAGAAGAGGGTGATTATATTATACATATGTGTATATAGAAATGATGTGATGCTCTTATATAGACGTATATATATAAGTTGTTGTATACGCCTCAACTAAATATACATTTTATCCGTAACGTGTTCGCCATTACCCTACAACGTCGAGGCCACGGGCTAAGTAACGGCTATACAACGTGTACGATGTATATAAAAGCCATTGAGTAATAAGAATGAGTGAGACAACACGAGACAAGGGGGAGTTTTTCTTCTTTTAATGCGATGTGTGTGCAGCATAAGTGGCCATCAGCCAACATAAACAATCGCTATGGTAAGTATAAGGTGAGGAGGAGTGCCCTCTCTTCATTTACTTCGTTCTCTCTCTCTTTTTCTCTCTCTACATACACATACGAGTTTATATATATATAGATTTTTTTATCTTGTCTAACACACTGCCATTGAATTTAAATTAATATCGTGTTCTTTGTCGATTCAAGTACTTGTATATACGTAATATTATACGCACGTGTATTTGTGTGTGTGGTGGTTGAGTGACTCGTTGTGTGGTAGTTTTGAATGTGCGCGCACGTTTACATACCCGTGTATATACTATATTGTTTTGTGAATATAGTGAGAGATCGTCGTCGCGTCGTTTGAGAAGACTGCGCACACGAGAGGGTAATAGAGCCATTATCGCTGGATATAACTTCATCATCGAACATTGGCGTCGGTATTTTTATATATTTACTCGAACGACCGGATAAAGGATTTTATACGCACACACATGCACATGAATGTGTGTGGATAGTGTTGAATATAATATTATTGTATTGTATTAGTGGGATCGATCAATTTATATGTGTATACATAGAAGTATTTTATCGTGTATATAAATGTCGTGTGTGTTTGTATATATATTTATATGAGCGTATTTTCGCGCGACGTTATTATGTTGTTGTACAATGTCTGGGAGGAATAGAATGAGGGGGAGAATATTCTTGGCGAGAGTGAGATTGTAATAGCGATTTCGGGATAAACGATCGAGTACTTTGGTAAAATTGAAAAATACGTGTATATATGCAATTTTTTTTTTTTTTTTTTTTTCTGCTTTGTTTATTTATTTATTTATTTATTTGTTTATTATTTTTTTTTTTTTTCGTGTTTTTATCGTGTTCATGTGTATTTGATCGTTGAGATTATCGATACGGGGCAAAAGAGAGAAAATTATAATTTTTTTGCTTTTTTTT
Organism: Dinocampus coccinellae; assembly: GCA_963920625.1. Classification (NCBI taxonomy): domain Eukaryota; kingdom Metazoa; phylum Arthropoda; class Insecta; order Hymenoptera; family Braconidae; genus Dinocampus; species Dinocampus coccinellae. Next base: position 1,648,405 of record OY987186.1, read on the forward strand.
GCTTTTTTCTTTCTGGTTCTTCCTCTCACACTCTCTTTCACCTTTGATTCAGTAAATTATTATTATCGATGTGTGTATTATTATGATATTCTTGCATTTATATACACGGTCGTTTCAATCGCATTAACGGACAAATTTGCGCTTGGATAGTGGGATACAAAGTTAATGTAAAAAATTCCGGAAAAAAAAAAAAAAAAAAAAAAAAAAAAAGGAAGAAATTTGTAAGTGAGATGTATGAGAGACGTGGATGAAAATAGTGATGGTAAAAATAAAAAATAAAAAATCATTGATATAAAAAATTTTTTATTTTTTTATTCTTTTTTATTTTGACTCTCTCCAATTCATTTCTCAGGCCAATGTCCGTACGAAAGATTGACCACCTCCAATGGGTAATGGAGTCGTGATTACAAAGCACGCTACACATTCAGCCCTGCCCCCAGTTTATATCAATATCTTCGTTTCACACGCAAACACACACACCCATACACACATATATACATACAAACCACATTGAAAAGACTCTTAATCGAATTTCTTGCCGCTCCTATTCACATTTAATTTATTTCTTCAATTGTCATTTTTAAAGAGCTACTCTCGTACACAAAGAGAAGTCACAAATAAAAAAATAATAATAATAATAAAATGAAATAAAATAAAAACGAAATAAATAAATAAGAAGGAAGAAAAAAATAAAAAAACATTTTACCATACAAAAAAAAAAAGAAAAAAAAAAAAAAAACAAGTAAATTTATGTTTGATCCTTACACACACTTATGATTTTTTATTTTTCTTTTCTTTTCTTTTTCTTCTTCGATATTCTTGACAATTTGCCTCCAATTGGCAACTTGGTCCCAAGGCGCGACCCACTACGAATATACAAACTTTTCCAACTTTACTTTTATTTCATTATTTTTATTATTATTACGATTTTTTTTTTTTTTTTGTTTTTTCATTGTTTTTTGTTTGGCAAATTCAACATTATGGAGAGCGAGAGAGAGAGAGGAGAACAGAGTGATCGTCGAGGTGTAATATATATATATATCTACACAATGTACACTTCCCTCTGTATGTACGTATGTGTGTGTGTGTGTGTGGGATGATGCGTGGGTGGACAAGAAAAAGGTAGGGGTGGAAGGGAAAAAAAAAAATCGCCGAGTCAGCGCGAATGTGAATCCCAAAGAAACCGACGAGTGTGAGAATGCGCGAGGGAGCAACGATGAAATAAACTGTATTGGGTATTTTACTTTCTCGGTGTGCCATTGGTTAACCACATCTTCAATTTTCTCAACTCTATCTCTCTCTCTCTCTATTTCTTTTTCTCTGCACTTTTTTTTTTCTTCTGATTCTCTTTCACTCGTTCATACACTTCACCCCATTTCAACTTGCGCCATTTTATTCTCAATCTATATAAAATATATATATGAAAGTTTTTATATATATTCAAAATGTGTCAAAACATTTGTTTGTTTTGTTTTTTTTTTTTTTTTTTTTTTCGTTTTTCGTTTTTCCTGCTTCTTCCTTATGTATACAATACGTGATATATTCATATATAAATTTTATTAGATGAATACAAGACAGGACGTAATACGAGTGCCATATGATTAACGTTATTTACGGGTGGTTAACTATTATCTCATAAATCATCGTTGGACGACGTTATTAAACAATGCTGCGTGTATCCGTGCGTGCAACACGTACATCTTCATCAGTTTTTTTTTTTTGCATATGAATTCATACCAATCAAATATAAATATATATGAATATATATAATGTATTTATTAATATTTTTTTTTTTATTGTAATTATTTATAATGATATTAATTTATAAGCGGAATATGATTAAACTTGGAGAGGAAAAAATAAAAAAACAAACAAAAAAAATCTATTAATCGAAATGTCGATTATTCGTTGTGAAAATTTTTTATGACTTTTAACGATGCAGGGGTGATTTTTCATTTTATTTTTCCTACAATATTTTTAAGTGTGTGTCTGTGTGTGTGTGTGTGTGTGTGTGTGTGTGTGTGAGTGGTAAAAGAGTGTGAAAATAAGACGCAAGAAAGAAAAACAAATTTTTATTTATTTATTTATTATTTTTTTTTTTTTTTTTTTTTTTTTTTGGAAGGAAAAAATAAAAATTCGTAAATATATAGATATATATAAAACATCGGCGTGGGTTTTTAAGGATTCACGGCACGTCATCCAACCAGTGGTACGTCATTCGCCCTGCCGCTAATCAGAACTAACCGTCGCCGCGTGCTTTGGATGGTGATCGTGGCAAAAGACAAAGAGAAAACACATGTAAGAAAAAAAAAAAAAAAAAAAACGACAAGAATCCGTGAAAGAAAGAAAGAAGTCGGAGAATTGTCGTGTGACATCTAGCAGCCATCTTTGCATTTCATCGACATAAGAAAAACTAAGGGAAAGAGAATGAGGTACCGTAAGAGAGTGAGTAGTAGGGGAGGAAGAGAGGGAGTGGGTAGATTATTTCTGTAGTCTGCCCTACTTTACGGTTGTTTCTACTTCGACTATCTGTCTCATACTCTCGTAGAATTTTTTTTTTTTTTACATTTTTTTCTTTCTTCCTCGATCATCACCATCTTCTCCTCTATTTCTCGAATTCACACATGTTCTTCCTCTTTTTTTTTCTTTATATTGCATGAATACGTGTGTACGTGTGCACGTATAAGTGTGTGTGTGTGTGTGTATGTGTATGTGCCATGTAGTCGCACGTACGTACAGCTCCTCTTGTTTATGGGGACAATTTGACTTGCAAAACGGAGCCACAAGAGGATCCCCGAACATTCAAACATTTTGCGTCGATGTAGAAATGTCGTCTTAGCATTTTTATATAAAGAAGAATTGACACAATAGTGAGGGTTGAATTTATATACAAAACATTATTTTTTATATATTTATATAAGTGCAATTTTGTGAATAATATTATGTAAGTTTATAAATTTATAAATATTCATATTTGAAAAATTAAAAATAATTTTTATCTCATGGAGTTTGATAATTTGAGGTTATTTAAATATATTCATTGACAGTGTGGGTATGTGTGCATGTGTGTGTGTGTCTGATAGTTTACATTACAGGAAGGTAATTATCACTGTGTTTACATAGTTAAACGATACAATTTCTCCATGTTCTCCAGTATTTACGTCTGTGTGTGTGTGTGTGTGTGTGTGGCACATTGCGATTAACGTGAGCGGCACTTAATTAGTCGTTGGACACCGGAACACGCGGGTGTTCGTAACCCCTTCCCACCCCGGGCGTATATCGTCACTCACTTACTCTCTTTCTCACTTAACCTATACATATATCTACATAATTCATAGAAAAAATATAATTATCATAAATATACATTATTTCAATGTATAACACTTGTACCGATTGAAAAACAATTTCTTGAATGAGATAAAATAGAAAAAAAAATAGAAAAAAAAAAAAAAAAAAATCTCATAATATAATTAAATGAATAAGAATTAAAAAAAAATTATTCACAGCAATTTATTCTATCTGATATAGTATTTTAATAGAATGACATAATCTCTTTCTTTATTCACTTTTGTTTTGTTTTGTTTTGGGGATTTTTTTTTCTTTTTTTTTCTTGTTCTCTTTTATTTTTTTATTTAATGAGTTTAAACACAAGTGTGTACAACCAACAAAATATAATAAATTCAAGAAACATACAAAGTGTATAATGGAAATAAGACACAAGTGTAAGTATTAAATGAGATATAATAAAAAAAAGAAAAAAAATAGAAGAATAAAAAAAAAAATACTGGAAAGAGAAAAGAAAAATCCCCATTCTGTGTTGATACAAAGACTCTCACTAATTTACATTACCACATCAGCTTTTACATATATATATATTACTTCTTATATACTCCAGTTTCTATATACATAGTTATACATTTACTTCATCCCTTGATATTCTAGTGCGTCTCATACCGACGGAACTTTGTCGACGATTAAAACGCTTTAGTAATTAACTAAGGTCTCCTCACCTCTTGCGGTAACATTTACTCACTATCTTTATCTATCTCTTGGTCTTTCTTCTGTTTCCTCTTTTACACTACTTACATGTATATATAGTACATATCTCATGGCCTCCAACAACCCCTCAGTGTCTCCGGTGTAACGAGAGAGGATTCTCGACCTTTTACATCCCCTCTCTTCAATATATATCTATATACACGTATATACTTGTATATACCTAGTGACGTTTATTTAGGGGTGGTTGGTTAGGGGTTGCCCCAGCAACGGTGCACAGAAGCCCTCTCGCGTTGCCACGGAAACCTCTCTCTTATCCCCCTCTCTCATTTCTTCTGTCTACTTTTTTTTTTTCTCTTCATCTTTCTCTCGTCCTATGACTTTTATTTATTATTATTTTTTTTTTCTCCCCCTCTTTTATTTTTTTTTTTACTATTATTATTTTATTTCATGATTATTATTATTGTTATTATTTTCTTTATTTTCTTTCGTCCACACCTTGCCCATTCCATTTTTCTCATTTTCTACTTCCACATTCTTGCGCACACTTTTACGCGAAATTCAATTCGAACAAGGCGTAAATATCGGTTATTTAACCGTGTGATTTCGTCGTGTATAAAAGATATACGTGTGTGATAACACTGTAATAAAAAAAAATAAAAAAAAAATAAAAAAATAAAAATGTGTGAATGAAATAAAATAAGAAAATAAGTTAACGAGGGAGAATAGTGAAATAAATTTTTATAATAAATTATAAAATTTTCGGATAAATTTATTAAATTATATTTTAGAGTTTTTTTTTTTTTTTCTTTTCTTTTTATCTTTTCATGATTCTTCTCATTTTTATTATGTGTAGGTGGTGAGTTGGAATAAAAAATTCATGATTAAATGTTGGCAATTTATGTAATTTTTTTTTATTTTATTATTATTATAATATTTTTTTGTTTTTTTTTTTTTCACGTATGGATAATATAGAGGTTGATGAAAAAGACTTGGATTTTTCAGAGGTGAAAGGAATGAAAAAAGTGGAAAAAGAAAATCGGACGACGATATAGGTGATGAGGAGAAGAAGGAGGAGGGGGAAAGATAGAAGGGAGAGGGTTATGAAAAATTGATCGAGCGCGATATCTCACGTTTAAGGCAAGAAGAACTTATGAGTCGAAGCAAGCAAGACACGCGTTTGCCATACATCAAATTTCTACGGTGACTTGGGCGTTATATGTGTTATATGTGTTTGGCTTTAATATAAAAGTTAAATAACGATACACGGGCGTCATGATGAAAATAGAAAATAATCTTCATAAATATAAGTCTTTTTTTTTTTTTTTTTTCTTTCTTTGTTTTTTCATTCCCTCAAGGGATGACACGGGAAACGCGCATAATTTTTTAACGATATAAATATTTTCTTTTGTATTTTTGAATATATTACATATTTATTTACAATATGATATGTAATTTATATTTTTAATCGTTTATAAAATTGCGATAAAATGTTTGAATTAAAAAAAATGAAAAATAATTTATTGAATTTGTATACACGTGTGCGTAAAATTGTAATAATACAAGAGGATTTTGTGTATGTAGGAATAAGTAGAGAATGGAAAACTGTGGGTTAATTTTAATTTCCTAATTTTTCCCATCCACAAAGTCTCGGAATGCTCTGGGGCGAAGGTAATTTTCTCCCCAGAAGAGAATAGACGTAATTACTTAACGCCTCCGAGTCCACCCTCTGTTATATACTCGTTCACTTGCTCGTTCGCTCTCACATTCTCTTTCATTCTCTCATTCTCATTTTATCCTTCTCTTTCTCTCCCACACCGTCTCACTTATTAAAAGAGGATCGAGCCCCGGAGGCCACAGGATAGAAGAGCAATGTGCCAGTGGTGGTGAAAATACACGCCCCCATTTGCTTAGCGAGTACTACCCTGTAGAAAAAAGAAAAAAAAAAAAAATGATTTACGGTAGATGGTGAGAACGGATTTTTTTTTTACATAATCAAACTATTGAAAAAATAAATAAATAAATAAATAAATAATAAATAATAGTAATATTGATAGAATAATAAAAAATTATCAATTATTATATATTTTTTCAACACACGTTAAACAATCAAAATTCATAATTTTTTATTAGAGTAATTATTAAATTTATACAACTTCCTATCGTAAATTTACTTAATAGAAGAAAAGAAAAAAAAAAAAAGGAAAAAGTTTAAAAAATCTCCATAAAATATGAATCAATTCGAGAAAGTGGAAAATTAAAATTTCATCAAAACTATTGAATTGTGAATGAAACAGGGACAGAAAAAAAAAATATATATCACCGAGATTTTGATATCAAGTTGTATGTTGTATATACATAGGTATGTATTTGTATATGACACATGAGGGGTGGATTTTATTCGTGAGGTTACAATGCGTTGGGAAGGGAGGAGCCATCTTGCGGCTTGAATTCAGGGCAGTCGCCAATTGATTCGCGTCCCCCACCAGTATACATCAACCGCGCATAAAGTGGTAAAGCGCGATAGAAGGGGCCGCGTCGATTCAATTCCAAGGCAAAAAACGAGTTGTCGGGCGTGTCTTTAGTTGAAAATGGTGAATTGGGATTGGTTGAGTACAACGCGGATCCCCAGAGCCCAACGTAATTCTACCCAATGATAATGTGCTTGGGTGGAAACCCAAACGGGTTTTCATAGTCAACGTTACACGGGTGGGGAAGTTCTCGCGTTGGTGTCTGGCCAGATAGTATTGTGCCGTTGGCTCGTGCCGTAGTGGTCCAATCTGACCACACAACACACGATTCGCACCGTATTCACATAACATTACAACACAATATTTTCATTGTTCATATTAATTTACTTCTTTGTTTTCTCAAACGTGATAATACGGATTTCAAATGTATTATCTATAAACATTTAGTGATTTTTATTATTATTTCATTGAGTTTTTGTGGACAATTTTAATATTGTGATTGATTGAAATAAAAGTGCTGCGTTAAATTGGATAGAAGTGAATGTTATACCCAGTGAATTTATTCATGTCTGTCGTATAAAGGACATCAATTATATTTTAGAGATGATATTTTACGTGAATTAATTTACGGGACAGTTGAAACGTGTGAGACAGTGACAGCTATTGATAATTCGTGTCAAAAATGTCTGTTTACTTTGTGAATAAAATATATTTGTGTGAGATAGAAATATATGCGACGGTCTGAGTGATAAAAATACTTATGTTACTACTTATATTAAAACTTTTGTGAAAAAAAAAAAAAAAAAAAAAAAAATTATTAATTAATAATTACAAAGTCACCAGGACACAATTTTTTTTTATATCTCACATTATATAAAAAAAAAAAAAAAAAAAAAATCTGTGGTGACTGAGAGTCATTATTTTTAACAAAACAATCAAACATTGTGGATATTTATGTAAAATTTAGTATCAATTAAAAATGGAATGATATTGAAAAATCGCAAATACTGCACAGTCGTTGTCCGTCGGAAAATAAAATTGTATTGTGTATCGAATAAAATTCTGCAATAAAAAATGGAACTAACAAAAGACTAATCATAAGACTGATTTTACTTCATTGAACATCGAATAGAAGTGATAAGAAGTTTATCTTTACGATTGTCATTAATAAAAAAACATAAACAAAAAAGAAAAAAACTATCTCGGATGTTTCCAACATAATGACAATATTTGTGAAATCATTAAACAACTAATTTATAATCCGACAATTGTGTAAAAATAATTATAAATGTTTGTGCGACATAGTTCTCGGGAATAACGAATTCAGTGGAACGTGAAATAAAAATTTATCACGTTGGTGCCGAACATGGTTCTCGAGCCAGGAGGTGGCCTGTCGTTCCCACCGCCTCCTGGCGGTGGGACAGCTGGCACTGGTGGTTCATTATTGGCCCCAGCTAGACTGTTTCAGAGGGCGACACCCGTCTTTCCATTACATCTTGCTGGATGGCCACCACATCATGCGGTATTAGGAAATGTACAAAGTCAGGTGCAACAAACAATTCAGGCACAGCATCAAGCCGCCGCTGCTGCTGTTAGATTCCTCAGTCATCATCATCCTCATCATCCTCATCATCCCCATCCTACGTTAGGTAATCATCCACTTGTACCAGGAATGACATCACATCATCCTGGTGTTCATCATTTACATCACTCCGGAGATAATCCAGATGAGGACGATGATAAAAAAGGTGATAATTCTACATATAATCCAATACCAGTTTTTTTTTTTCATCTCTTTCTTCACATTGAATGAATTTAGATTAAAAATATCTAATTATTTTAATAAATGGGAGAATGAAGTTTTTCATATTGTTGAAACGATCACTGGCCAAACGAATTTTCTACAATTGGAAAATCGACAATACAATGTCCGAGAAAAATGGCCCATTGGGATTTTCGTAACGCGGTCAATCATAAGATCGTTCCCTTCAGTCTCATGGGACCGCTTATACCGTATAGCTCACAACCAGCCCTCTGTTCACACTTTTATATGTATATATACACGTATACCCATCTCTTTTACTTACTTTTTTGCCAGCCGACGGACGTGGAATATCGTTTCGCGAGAATGCACGAGGGGTGAAAATCTCTTTTTTACGTGATACTATTCACACCCTCCTACATTTTACTCTTATTTATATTCCTACCAGCATTAAACCACGACTATTTCAAGTGAGTGTTACAAACTACTGCAACTTCATCCTCATTGATTTTATTGTACTGAATTACATTGGGAAATAAACAATTTAAATTCAGATCGGAATAAAATTCAAATGAATAAAATAACAAATGATTTTATAATATAAAATTCTTATTTAAATTGAAAAAATAATAAAAAAAAATATATAAAAAAAAAAAATTAACGCTACCAGCGAATATTATTCAAGTTTAAATTAACTGGGGAAGCGGATCGTTAAGAAATCATGGTTGGACGATATAATGGTAGAACTTTATGCTAGAGGAGACATCAGGATTATTGCGCCGAGGGTGACTCGTCGCGTGTTTTAGTTCTAGCAAATTGCTTCCATCTTCCTCTTCTACATTTACTACCACTACTACTTTTACTACTACTACTACTACTACTACTACTACTCTTGCTGCTGCTGCTAAGATCACTACTACAAGTGCTGCTGATGCTGATACTGCCGCTGGTGTTGCTATTTCTCGCTACTACTCATAATTTTTTTGATTGCCATCTGCGGCACTTTGTTTATTCACACAATTTCCAATATACACATGCATTCACACTCACAATAGGAGCATGAGAGAATGAGAAGAAACAAAAAAAAACCTAAATAAAGGAATTTAACTTAAACTTCACGAGTTTGTACTTAAGTATAGGTATCAAAACAAGTAAATTATCTATAACAAGGGGTGAATTATCGATTTTCGACGACAGATGTGATTCTGAGATGCTTGTTAACAATAACAAGTTTTAAAATTGATTTGATATTTATTTTTATATTATAATTTTAAAATGAAAAAAATAAAATAATAATAAAATATTATCTAAATTAATTATGGGAGACAATAAAAACTTTTATGATATTTTTCTCATTATCAAGAATCATTAGAATAAAATCATTATACAATGATGATCATCATTAATTTTCCACCTTTTTTATGTAGTAATATTTGTACGCGAATAAGATGAAGGGTTGCGATGAAGTTAACCCTTGTTTTATATATATATATATTTTCCACGAATTGAAGACTCCCCAGTGGTCTATTATGTCGAAACGCTATTTGCCGCGGTTATATAGGAATATAACGAGTCTCTATAATGTTTCATTCCCTTTTTCTTCCCTTCATCCTTTTCTCTTACTTTTTCTTTTTCTTTCTTTTTTTTTTATTTTTTTTTTTGTCAATATCTCTACCTAATTTCCCATCTTCATCTTTAGACTAATCGCTTAATAATGACGGGATATACGCACTCGCTCTAAATCATTGCATTAAACAAAAAAAAAAACAAAAAAAATACATTCTACCATATAAAAAATAATATTTAACATTCATCCCGTAGGGCAAGAGTGTTTTTTGAATTCTCTTTTTTACCACAATGAAAAAAAACAAAAAAAAAAAACAAATGTAGTAAATACTTATTTTAATTCACTTTCATTAAAAAAAAAAGAAAAAAAAAGAAATGTTTTTATTTTTATTTTTTATTTTTTTTCCGTTTTGTCGATATAAAATCACATGGAAAATAAAATGAATAAAAAAAAGAAAATGATAAAAAATACGCATGAAGTTTCATCAAATAAACGTCGAAGATTTTTCACGAACAAAGATTGTGATAAACGATAAATATATATAAATATAAATATACATGTATAGTATATTTATTGAAGTGGATGAGTGTGTTCGCGCGGGCGCGCGCTCACTCTCGTACACACGGGAAGAAAAGAAAAATCTTTGAAGGAAGAACAAAACAAGCCGGCTCAGGGGGTAATAACTTAATTTAAACTAAACTACAGTTTAATAATTCTTGGCCAGGCCGTCCGTAGAAGATGCAACGGGCAACCAGCAATTTAAGAGCCGCCGTTAACTGCCGGTCGTTAGTCCCTTTTCAAAACTTCTTTCTTCCTCTTATACCTTTACCAGTTCAATATATATATATATATATATATATATATATATATATATATAGTTGTATAGGTAATCCTTCCCCTCAAACCTCATTTCTTCCCCTGTTCTCTCGCTCTTACGACTCTCCATATTCGCCATCCACTCACTTTACTCGTCTCAAATATTTCGCTCCTTCTTCGGTCTTATGCCCTCGCTTTGTATACCTCACCTCCCTTTCAAATGTTTATATATATATATATATATGTATGTATGTATATATTTATGGTGGCGTAAAGTTAATTCGCAAATACCGCTTGCGTGTCTCTTCAATTGTGCCGCTGTGGGCAGAAAATCTTGCGCGTTTCGCTACCGACAAATTGAATCGTCAAAATTTCAACAATTGTAAATATATTCATACACCGTGACACAAATGAATTAATTTTCATTATTATTCAATATTATATTTATTATATAATTTATGTGTATCGATATTGTATTGATACATTTATATATTGACTCGTGCAATTTTCTTATGGTGAATTTTTTTATTTTTTATTTTTTTCTCTTCATTGTAATTTTCTTTTATTATCTCTCCTCAGACATCGTTATAAAACAAGACAGCTGGCGTGTTTTGACAGGTATACCATGTGATATTTATATATATATATATATCTCCATACGGAGACATGAACGATGCTATTGTCCATCATCATGAACATGAGTAATAATTACGAAAAAAAAAAAATAAATAATAAATAAATAAATAATTATAATGAAGAAGAATTCAGCTCATTTAAAAATTTACATGATCCTCAAATAATTACGATTAAATAAATTCACGATAAAATAAGATGAAAATATACAAAAAATAATTATGTCGTTTAAATACATGTGTCTATGTATATATATACACTCGTTATCACAGATAACCTCTAAGTGGTACTGTGTTTATTACATTTATAATTTATTTTAATTTTAATTTTTTTTTTTTTTTTTTTTATGTCATTTATTTAGTGTTTTTGATCTTTCCGTCGCGCATAACTAAACATATATTTCATTCATATCCATTTTAGTATATCATTTCGTTAAAAAAGTATTTATTATTTTTTTTTCTTTTATTCTCCTCTATTTTTTATATTTTTTATTATTATTTCCTTTCATCATTATATTTATTTTTATTTAATTCTCTTTGACACAGATGTTTGTATCTCATTTATATTCTTGTTTGACAGTGCCGATCTGTCTGATGCGCGGGCTCATCTAATTTTCTTATCGTGTTTGTGTGCTCGAGAATGAAGGCAAAAGTGAGTTAAATAGGGAAAGAAAAAAAAAAAAAAAGATAAAAAAAAAAAGAGAAATAATAAATAAATAAATAAATGAAGAAACACGAGTTGGATAAGTGTGAATGAGTGTTGAATAAAGAATTTCATGAAAAAAGAAAAACATTAATTAAATAAGTCTGGTACGCGAGTGAATCACACACGCGGGTGAATTTGTTACGGCCGACGGAGCATAGATACGCTTTGTATTTATATGCTCCGCTAATTGTCTTTAATGATGATAATCTTGAATTACAATTGTTCGCGAATTCGCACTAGGGGTATCTATATAACACACACACACACACACACACACACACACACATGTATATACAGAAATAATTTGAGGGAGGACGAGCTAAAAGGGGTTGGTATTTTTGCCGTTGCGTCGGCTCATATTAAATCGAGTCACAGCGGAAATTAAAAATAAATTCCACGAAACAATTCTCTTTTATTTACAATACAAAATAATATATATTTATATATTTATATAATATATTATAATTACATGCAATAAACACACACACACACGCACACACACACACACATACAATAGTACGAAATAATATTTATTATATTACTAATTATATTTGCAAAATTAAATATATTAATGTATCGATAAGACGTGACATGTTAAACACATAAATGCTAATAATATGAATTACATTACATCTCATCCTTTCTGTATCAGTTTTTTTAATAAAACTCATATCACGTTATGTGTCATCATACACTACATTTCATTAGAAGAGAGAAAAAAAAAAAAAAAAAAAAGCATAACAAAAAAAAATTATTATAATAATAATAGAAGAAGGAAGAAAATGAATATGAATATTTTATAAATTATCACATTTATCACCGGTAAAAATTGTAATTAATTTTATTTTTGCCTATCGTTTTTCTTCTATTTATATATTTATTTAATTATTCTTTCTCATTCAATCTACACGAACAATGTTCACATTATATGGAAATAATAATTAATGACATTGTGCATCTCTTTGCTTGGTAATCATTTAAACGTACACACTTGCTCAATAATTATCATTAATTACACCCGCTTGGATAACGACTATTATAATAAAATACTGCTATATTAATATAAATATATAAATTCAAATATATAAATGTATATATGTGTCTGTAATATATTTCCATATGACACACCCTTTCGATTATCAAAATCATTGGCAGAATATATATATATAAATATTATACATACATACAGAAAAAAAAATATATATCTACATATTTATATGTATTTAAATGTTAACGATGCAAATCATTTTCTCAATGGGTTTTGATTGAATATTAAACATTGACTTCTGTTGGTAATAATTAAGTTATATTAAAATTCTGGTGCAATCACATTCCAATATATATAAATATATAAATATATATTTGTAATATATGATGTTTTGTATATAAGTATATGATCAAGTTGGAATTTAATTGCGACATGAGGAATTTAATTGCAGGAAATATCTGCGTGTCTGAAAATGATGAAAAAGAGGAAGAGAAGGAAAAAAAAAAAAAAATAATAATAATAATAATAATGATAATAATAAAATAAAAAGAAAGAAAAATAAATAATTATATTAATAATGATAATGATGAGAATATGAAAAAAATTAATTCATGATAAATGACGACGGTTGCGTCGATTGAATATTAATCACCTAAAGTATATATCAACATTTTAATTAGATATTCATATATATATATATATATATATATATGTATATAAATATATATAAAATGCTACATAATGATATTTTTTTAATTAGGAGAGAAATAATTTACAGGAAAAAACAAAACAAAAAAAAAATAATAATAATAAAGCCAAAGATATTTTAACGAACGAGGTGAAATGAAAAAAAAAAAAAAAAAAAAGATGTTAATGTGCGTGTAAAGGAAAATTAATTATAACTACATTGGATAAATACTTAAAAATAATTAATTTACTCACTTACTATATGTCTATGTATATATATATATATATATACCTTTGATAATCGTTCTCACTATGATTTTATTTGTGGATAAAAAAGTCAATTCCGTGATGGCAACTGATGCGCACGCGATTCATCGCGTCAAGTGAAAAAGTAAATGTATAAATGTATCACAGAAATAAAATACGGGGAAGAAAAGGAAAAAAAAAAAAAAGAAAAAAAAAAATCTATCACTATATAAATCCAATTCGGTGAATACCCTTGATCTATTTATCCATCACTTTTTTTTTTCGCGTCTCTTCCAAGTGGAATATCGAGTAAAAAATATGTAGAAAAAAAAAAAAAATAATAATAATAAAAAAATGCGTGTGTATGGGTAAAACGCGTGAATCGATATCGACCTTTACCTTCGTAAACGAATGATCCGATTCAAATTTGTGTGTATATATCTAATCTCATTTAAAACAATCGGTCCCGCGCCAGGTTACTCTGGGGGTTGTTCTTGGGCGTCGCGTACACGCAACACAGATAATATTCTTCGGGAAATGACACGCCAGGGGGTAACAACCCATAGTTTGTAATTGGGCTATCCAAGTCACGGCACGCAACTTTTTTTTAGCCACCTTCACTTCGTCTCTATTTACACACAAACACACACACACACACACACACACGCATATATATATATGACAACGCCTGTATATACATATCAACTCTTTATAAACGTGTAAAATATTTATTTACACGTGATACAACATTTTTCAATATTCAATTTCCAATCAATATTTTTTCCATTTTTATATGATTAAAAAAATCTTATCTCTTTCTTATATTATATTTTTAATATGAATTTTTTTTTTTTATTTTTTTATTTTTTTGTTCATTTAATATTTTGATTTATTCACCGTCATATACTTTATCTTTATCCTTCAATTTATTAAATCTTTGGCAGTGTTAAAGATTAAGTGAAACACAACAACAAAAAGAAAAGAAAAAAAATATATATATGATAATAATAATAAATAATTAATTGCAAGATAAAAAAATGTATTGCGTAAAATATAATACAAGATATATAATTACAATGTTTTACATTGTATTGAAATTAAAAAAGAAGAAAATAATTCCATTCTTTTCTCTCTTCTTTCTATTCGTTCGTTGTGTCTTTCTGTCTTTCTTTATTTTTATATATATATATATAGATATCAATGAAATATTGAACGAGATGAATATATAATTTTTCATGCCACACACGCGTATTATATCCACTGCTTCTGAACTGAAAATTCTTTCGGAGCCGGATAACAGTCGTTCAATTTTACGCACGAAAAATGTATAAAAGGTTCAAGCCCAGAGGCCTATACATATAATATACTTATATTTATCTATCTATATATATATATAAATGTGTACGAATAACTTCCCTTGGGCATTGCGAGACGCCAGCGACGTTCAAGTCTCGTACATCGCACGCCACATATACCGTAGGGTATTAATGTATAATTAACTGGTTGGCTTGTGTAGATGGAATCTCTAAAAAATAAAAAATAATAAAAACTCGACTTCTTATCGTTCGATTTACAAAAGTTTTCTTAAAATATATATACATAAATATAAAATATATAATGATAAACGGAGTGATGAATAAGAATTGTGTGTACATTGGAGGATAATACAAAAGATAAGAGTGAATGAAAGAAGAAATGAAAGAAATAGGAGAAAAAAAATAAAAAATAAAAATTTGATTTGTTAAATGCATATATTAAATCGAGATTACTCAATCATCTAAATTGAATTAATTCAATTCCATCAATAAATATGGATATATATATTTATTATGTATATGTGTATATAATTTTTCATTTTTTAAAATTTTTTTTTTGTCGTTAATCCTATAAAGAATTTAATAAATAATATCCATTACCATCAATGGATTATAAATTACAACACTATAATCCATATGTAGTTAAATCTTTTTTTTTTTTTTTTTTTTTTCATTTACAATTTAATTTTCATATAAATATAAAATTTTTTATTCAGTGAAAAAAAAAATATATATATTAAAAAATAAAATGAATAAATAAATATATCAGGTGTGAAAAATAGTGAAACATTTAATTGTCAAACGATGTACAGCAATTTTCCATTTTTTTTTTTTCCCAACAAATTCAACGTTTAACAACTTAATGATTCTGTCGCTTTCATACCAACATCATCATCATCACCACCACCATCACCGTACTCATCTCTATCCAAAGTGTCCTCCCTCCAAAAAAGAAGAAAAAAAAAAAAAAAGAAATAATAAAAAAATTTCCTCACTCGCAAATTTTTTTTTTTTTCGTCTCACTTTTACGCTAAGAATTTTTCATTTATTTTATTTTGTATTTGTATGACGGTAGAGGTCAAGCAGAGGATAAACATTGCAAGAGGTACATATATACACGTATGTGACATGTATATAGCAAGTTGTATATACTTGAAAGAGAGGCAGCGGCAGAAGTAGCTGGCGGCAGTCTCTCATTACGCGAGATATTTAATTCAAACTCGTCCGACGGGGCCCCCGCGCGCATTCACTCGAGTTGACGAGCAACCATAGAGAGTAAAAGAGAAGAATAAAAAAATGAAACCGGCGGTAGAGAGAGGGTCGGTAGCACGAATCCACACTGTATATATATATATATATATATATATATATATATATATGTTTAAAGAATATTCATGCTTGGGGGGTAGGGGGGTTGAGTCGGGCGTCAGAAGGATTGATGGTGTCTAGATGCAAATGTTAGTAAGTCGAGCACGCAAGGCAACGTATATAACCCACCTACTGACGCCTTATGCCAGTTAACGCCTTACAACTTAATAATCCCTTTTCTATATAATATCCAAAATTTCATTTGATAACTATGATTTATATTTAGTTTTCTATTTATTTATATTTATCAAATTTTTATCACAATTTATCTTTTCATTTCACTTGGTTTTTTTTTCTTTTTTTTTTTTTCTTGTTTATTAATTTTTTTTTTTTCTCAAGTTGGATAAATTGTCTACGTGTGATTTTTAATTTTTATAATATTACAATTAATTATAAATTCAATTTGAATGAAAATTATATTTTTGACTTTTTTCTTTTAATTTATTCATGATTAAATGTTATTTCAATTTTTCATATATCAACACGAGTCTCATATAAAAATAATTATATAAGGTCAGGGACTATATATATATATGTATATATGTATAATGCTCGCTTGCTAATGCACAGAGAGTGTAATTGTAATAATTGATCGTGAAATTTATTGTCCCCTGTGGGCGCGCGACAGTGAACACGCGCAAAACCCGAGAATTTCTCTGCTCTTTACGTGTATTGTATATATCTATATATAAATTTTGTGCGGCTTAGTGCTCGTACATGTTGAAACAGATAGAGCAATGAGAATGAGAGAGAGAGAGAGAGAGAACGCGAGAAAATGTGTATGTGGGTATTTCCCCTGAGACTGTGGGGATGTCGTTTCACTGCTAATGACTTTGTTGGCTTGCGCTTAACAAGACTACCCTCTAAATGCAGAAACGACACTCTTGCTGATGGCAGCGCTTACAACGTCTTCGCTTGAATCAGTGATTACACCAGAATTATATATATATATATAACCAACTCGAACAAAGCCCATTGCAATTGTGGTGGAAAACCGGTGGCTTATCGCTGAGTGTGTGTCAACTTAATATACAAAATTTTTTTTGCATCTATTAAAACCTTGTGAATTGTCATCCATAAATTTTTGCTATTCTTTATTTACCTACTTTTATTTTATTTTCACGAGTGTGAAACGAAGGATTGGATTAATCTGTAGGATCGAGGAGTAAAAAGAACGGGGGAAAAAAAAAAATAATAATAATAAATTACATGTGAATGTTGAATGAGAAATAATACAATTTTTTTTTTTTTCTTTTTGTTTAATTGTATAAAGTGTCGTGCGTGTTTATACGTGCACAGGCATTCACGTGCATATATTTATATATTATAATTAATTAGTGTACTTTGTTATAATGTAATAACAGTGGTATAATCGAGACGTCAAGTGATCATCGCGTACAATCGTCCAATGTGTTGTGTGTGTATATAAATATATTCAAAGGTGTATACAAAAAAAAAAAAAGAATGATAAAAAAAAATTTAATTATTTTTTTTTACTCTTTATTTTTTATATTTTGTCTTATATATAGTCACAAGCCGCGACAACAAAATGTGACGTGATCCATCGCGTGTGCACGCGACACTCTCACTC
The DNA here is from genome assembly GCA_963920625.1 of Dinocampus coccinellae. Classification (NCBI taxonomy): domain Eukaryota; kingdom Metazoa; phylum Arthropoda; class Insecta; order Hymenoptera; family Braconidae; genus Dinocampus; species Dinocampus coccinellae. Next base: position 1,666,551 of record OY987186.1, read on the forward strand.
TCGTGCTCACACATACGAATGTGATAAAGTTCGATGTGCACTTTTTTCTGTTTTTTTTTTTTTGTTTTTTTCCTCCTTTTCTTCCTCTTCACCGTGTGTATTTGTAATCGTAATTGGTTATTTTTTGTTTTATTATTTTATTTTTTCAACACTCATGTGTTGCAATAAATGAAATCGCACGAATGAAGACGGAAATATTATTCAATAATACGTATTTCCGTAGATAAATTGAATTGATAATTAATTGTTTATCACAATGATAAAAATAATCATGATAATGATGACGAAAATATTACACATAAATCGTGTCAAGTTCATGTAAAATAAAATGAATAAAAAAAAATAATAATAAAAAAATTTCAATAAATAAATCAAATTGATAAAAATTAAATTAAAAATTATTCTATATTTATTTATGTATTTGTTGAATATAATTATGAAATGTAAATTATTCAACTTTACGTGTAAATTATATAATTTCATATAATCACGTGATATCATTAAATAATTTTGCCACATCTAACACTTTATTGCGTAATAGCATACACCCAGGCATACACACACATATATATAGAGAGAAAAAGAGATTAAAGGAAAAAAAAAAATTGTAGATTGCCATAAGCGATTTCCTACCCACGAGACGTGATCCTTCAAGCTGCCACTGTGCGCCTGGTACCAGGCCTCATTCTGGATTATGGATTATCAATAATGAGAATACCGATCGATATCCATCGAGGTGATGCGGCTTTCTCGCGATTTATCTTTAGTATAAATATATATATATATATATATATGCGCCTATATACCAACGTGTCCAAACGTTATATATTTACCAGTCGTTTCCTGAGAAACTGTCGCAGTATACTCGAATAAATCGCATCTAATTATGTGAATTAATCCAATGGACAGATATTTTTCATTGTCATTAACGCCACGGGTGCATACAACGATGAGAAGCAAACTGTGCAATTTACCAATACCTATTCATTATATATATAATATATAATATATAAATTTATAAATATTTTTTTCATTTATCCATTTTTTTTCTTCCCCTCATTTATTTTCTCACTATTATAATTATTAATGTGAAATATTTTTATTTTATATAGGAAATAAAATGGTATATCATGTATACGTAATTGATAAAATTAAAAATGATCTTGTGCAAAAAAAAAAAAAAAAAATAAATAAAAAACAAAAAAAGGAAACGATTTAAAAAAAAAAAATTTTTTGTTTATACACACGTATAACATCTCAACCCTTAAATTGTACTGCTTATTTTATTTTCTTCTTTACATGTTTCTTATATATAATATATTTATTTATTATTATTTTTTGTTTTTTTGTTTTCAATAGGACATGAGGGATAAAGAGAGGGAGAATGAGTGAGGAAGGGGGATAAGAGAGATAAGTTTATAAAGCGATCGTGGGGTCAATCATAATTTACGATCTTTTATTCAATTCTCTCTGCTAAATATTAGCATACATACGAGAGCAAAACAATCGTGTATGTCGCGGGGAAAAAAAAAAAAAGATTGTCCAATGTCGATAACGTTGAGATTTTTTTGTATATGTATCACATGAAACACGAGATTGTCCCTCATAAAATCATGAAATTCTATGTTTATTCAATATTGAATAATAATACAAATGAAATGAGACGAGAAACGAAGATAGTGAGAAAGACATAGATTCACTTCAATATAACTGTATCGAATTCATTTATATATTTATATATATATATTATTCTTATCTATAATACAGGGTCATGACCGTGTGTGCATGTACGTATATGACGAATAGAAAATGTAGAATTTTATTGTGGCCAATTTTATTTACATATAATTTATTTAGCATCTAAATTATATAATTTTCATGATTATAAATATAAAAAAAGATGAAGAAGAGAAGGTAAAAAAAAAAATAATAAATAAAAAAAAATATATAATCATCTATTTAAATAATCTTTATTGATGTATAAGATTTTTTTCTTTTTTTTCTTTTGGTTTTATTTTGTTTCAATTTAATATTATTTCATTTTATTTTATTGATTTATTTATTTTCAGGATGTGATGGTGAATCGGATGAGGGTGGAAGTAAAAGAAGAAGAAGCAGAACAAATTTCAATAGTTGGCAACTGGAAGAACTTGAACGCGCTTTCTTATCCAGCCACTATCCAGATGTATTTATGCGCGAAGCATTGGCTGTGAGATTGGAATTGAAGGAGAGCCGTGTAGCTGTAAGTTTTATTTCAAAATACTGTCCAAACATCCATCATAATAAATTTATACTTCATCTTACAAAAAAAAAAAAAAAAAAAACATCAAATAGAATAAATAAGTTTTATAATTTTTTTCTTTTACTTCTTGTTCTCACACTATAAAATAAATATCAAGACATTTTATTTTTTGACATTGAAAAAAAAAAAATGATTGAGTGATCATTAAACATTAATTACATACAATATAAAAAAAAATATGAAAAATGAAAAATGAAGAAAAAAAAATATATATATATATAATGAATAGTGAGATTGGTTGATGTTAGATAAAAATATTGATTTAAATATAAAGTGAGTTTAAACTACGAGGGTACACTGCGATGGGTTACAATAGCTATACAGGCGTCATGAACAGACGTTTGGGGGTTGCAATGATATGGCTTTCAACTTTTGACCGAATTCGACCCTTGTCCTCCACCTAAATATATTTTCCATTCTCTTCCACATTTAATTTTGCTCTTTTACTTTACGAATTTTCTCTCGAGGGTACAGTTGGTCCATCTGTTCTACGCGACCATTGCGGTTATATACCTCAGAAAAGAAAAAAAAAAAAGAAATAATAATAACAGAAAAAAAAAAAAAAAAAATACAACACCAAATGGACATTGAAGGGTGTTCAACTGGAAAAGGTTCACTATATACAATCCACATTTGATGTAATACTATGATAATAATCAAATATAAATAAAACATTACATCTCATAAATACAATAAATTTAATCTTGAATATATTTTTCAATTATATTCATCATTTTATAATTCAATACACATTAACAATAATAATAAATAAAAAAATTTTATAATTATTTTTCCATCATAAATTGTCACACATTCGATGAAATATTGCAATTATGTGAAAATTAATATCACAAACAAAAAAAAAATAATAATAATCATAAAATAATACACATTTATATTGAAATAATATCAATGAAATAAAAAAATAAATATAATAATTTTTGAGAATTTTGATTGTTTGCAATTTGTAACGTAATGTGATTACACCCTCGTAAAATTTATGTGGTACAGTGACAGAGATGAGATGAAAGGGCGACCCTCAATTTCACGGCCGGTCGGTCGATCTACGTTTTTATATACGCGCGCGTAATCCACAACGACCAACGCACTTTCTCCTCATACATACCAACATACACACACATACATATATATATATATATTCATACGTTCCTTCTCTCATCCTTTATCTGCTTATCTGCTACTCCTTCCCTCATTCTTAACTACGTTCCTTCAGCAAAAATATACGCGCATGCGATGTCGGCATATTTATACCATATCGTGTGCATTTATTTGCCGCTGGGTATTTATATTTATACGCTTCTATACACATATATACACACACACACACACACACACACAAGTGTTTATATATATATCGCATGTGCTATTACTATTTACCACACCCTCTGCACATGGTCCACACAGATAATACGTCAGACGAGAAAGAAAGAAAAAAAAAAAACTCATCACATACACATTGTACCAAGTAAATTATATATAAAAGGGTGGATAATATTAAATTCATGAGAATTTTGTTCTACCACATTGTAATAGTTTGAAAAGATTTTAACAACATAATCGTATGTGTCACATCATTGCATTGACATTATCAACTTTGTTGTCTCATGTGTCTCTATATTTTAACTGCTGCCTCTTATTTCCTTATCTTACAAATCAACATTTGGAATTAATCGTAGATTAGATAGTAAATATGTGAACAGATGTGTCAAATGTATGTGGGGAGGGAGAAAAAAAAAACGGGAGAAGAAAAGAAGAGTGATATTGAGATAGTTCTGAGTCATTTAATTCACAGTCTATGAATTTATTATCATTTATGAAACTTTTATTATTGTTGTGTTATTGAAATAATGAGTGAGAAGGGAATGAGGATAGTGGCGACGATGGTGATGGTGAAGGAGTACGGGGTTTGTGTATGAAAAAATAGTGAGAAAGGGGTGTATCGATCGTTGACTTTGCGTGAGACTCGCGCCGGTTACTGGCCAATGCACTACAATTTATATATATATATATATATATATATACGTGTATGTATTTCTCCTCTCTTGTTTTGTACACTAACATTGCCAACTATAATGTCTTTATTTATTTTGTATTATTATTATTTTTCATTTTTTTTGTATTTTGTCTCAAGTTTTTTCACCCTCATACACCTCATCGTGTGTCTTATTTCTACAGATACTTTTACACCCACGCGAAATAAACACCCGCCAATCATTATTACTGATATGTTTGTGTCTGTTATTATTAATAATTTTCACTCATTAGAACGTGATTATACATAGCGTGTGAATAAATTATTATTTTCCTTCATTTATTTGTCACTGTTTTTTTTTTTTTTTTTCCTGTTTTTGTTTATTTAAAATGGCAGAATTTATACAATGATTGATTGATTGATTTTTTTCATTTTTGTTTTTTTTAATTTTACTTTAGGTTTGGTTTCAAAATCGTCGAGCAAAGTGGAGAAAGAAGGAACACACGAAGAAAGGACCAGGTAGACCAGCGCACAATGCTCATCCACAGAGTTGTAGTGGTGAGCCAATACCACCTGAAGAATTGAGACGGAAGGAACTTGAGAGGCGGAAAAAAAAAATACTGAAAACATTAGAGAGGCAACAACGAAAGCTTGCAGCGAAGGTTAATATTATAATCATGTATTTTGTTTCAGTTTCATTTGAATTTTTTTATCATTTTCGTCTTCACATATGCACTAAATATATTCAATACTTTTTAAATTTATCACTTTTTTTTGTTGTAGTTTTTTTTTTCGTTTTGTAAAAATTCATTTACTAACTTGAATTTTTTTATCCACGATAAATTATAAAAAAAGAAAAAAAAAACCAAGAAAATTATCATGAAACTTATTTTTCAACAAAAATTATTCTTTCATAAATATCCACAGGGCATTACGGTGGATCTGACGACATTGAGAGCCGAATGGGAATCAAGAAGTGCTGGTGGTACCAGTGGAACTTCTTTGAACGGTCACTTGAGCGGTTCGTTTGGTCAATTGGGATGTTTAAATGATGGTAGCAGTGTGTCGGGTTCAGGCAATGATGCCAATGAGGAAATTGATGTTGTTGGTGGATTGGATTCGTGCAGTGACAGTGGAAGTGAGCGAATGGACTCGGCAGCAGATGGTTCAATTGATGGAGAAAGTTATCCACAACACAGTAGTGATCACAACGAATTACCTGGCAGAACGTCACACACACCAAATGAACATCAAACAACAAATGGCCATTTAAATTTTAATTTGGAGTTAAATCATCAACAGGGAATACATCATTGGGATTTGAGTCTTCTTAAACGTCGACGTGAACTCGTCAATTTAACGAATAATGTTGTACGTCGTTCTAGTGAAAGTTCACGTTGTCTTGGTCATCATGATGACGAAGTTCAAAGTGGTAGTATTGATTTGTCAGTGAAAGGTCGCGAGGAAAGGCGACGATTAAATCCATTTTCTATTGACAGTTTATTAGGTAATAATACGCGATCAAGTACACCAAAGTGTGATCAAAATCGTCCATCAACACCATCGACTTTGTCTAATGGTAGACAATCAAGTTCACCCACGTCACCGATATCTGTGCCGACATCGCCATCCACAACGTAGTCCCTAATTCAACATTAGCAATTAGAAGAAAAAAAAATATATATATACATATAAATAATAAAAAATATAAATATAAAGAATGGAGACTGAATTAAAAAAAAAGAAAACAAAAAAAAATTCAAAAAAAAAACAAAAATTAATGAATAAATAAATATATTGATCTACTGGTCGATGATCTATAAATCTTTTTTTATCGTTAAGTTAAAATTAGAAAATTATCATCATCGATCTTGACATATCTTCGTTGTGCATCGACCAAGTAATTCGACAATGTAAGTGTGCAATAAAAAATTGAATGAATGAATATGTAGTCAAGAGTTTTAATCATAAGTTATGATAAAAAAAAAAAAAAAAAAAAAAAAAGGGAATAAGAAACAGTGAATATATGCAATGATGAAACTACAAGAATCTTGACTGTATAAGGTTGCAATTGTATTTAATGTAAATAGCAATTTAATTTAATTTCTATTCTGGTAAACGTGAGTATATAATGCATTAAATTGATTATGAGCGAGATATTAATTTAAAGCAATCGAAGTTGATGAAGTGAACAAAAAAAAAAAAAAAATGGAGGAAAAAAAATTTTTTTTTCTCAATCAGAGAGTGCAAATATACGATTTATTTGTTTGACTTATTTGTTCTATATTATGTAAATATAAATGAGAATGGCAAACTGGTAACAATAATAAATAAATAAAAAAATAAAAAATACAAAATGTGAATCGTTGTTTTAATATGAAGATAAATGAGCAAAATATGAAATAATAAAAAATAAAAAAACATGAATAAATAAATAAAAAGATGAGTATCTATAAAATCATGGACGTGATAAATGAATTGATTGCAAACAAAAAAAAAAAACATTTATTATATATATATAAATCTATATGAAAAAAAAAGCCAGGAAAATATATAAATTTAATTTCTTTAGAAAATTTTCAGAGATTGAGAAAAATGAAAAAAAAAAAAATAATAATAATAATTAATAAATAAATAAATAGTAATAATAATAACATGGGGATGCCATAACAAAAAAAAAAAAAATAATAAAATGAAATTTACACATTCACACACAAAAATTATCATAAAAATACACGAGACAAAGACGCTCTCTATCAATATATCCATTATAAATATATTAATTTATTCTAAAAAAAAAAAAAAAAAAAAAAAAAAAAATCGATAAAAAAAAATCAAACAACAAAAAAAAAAGACTGATTTTATTCTATTACATCTTCCTGATTAAATTCCCACCTCATCAAATGCCTATTGATTACTTATTAATAACGTGGAATAAAATAAAAAACAATAAATAATAAATGAATGAATAATAATAATAAATAATGCGTATATAAAATATACACATATAAAAAAAAAAAAAAAAAATGGAAACAAATCAAATAAATAAATAATATATTCAAGTTGGTTTATGACTTCAAGTGATGACGGGGCGACCCTGCATATACGATAGAAGACAACATATATACGACACACGGACAATGAGTCGCTGCCTCGTAATTTACGTCCGGGTCGGAAGGCGCGATTGTGCCGTGTGGCCGCCACACAGTTTACGCGAGTTGTGTGTGCGTTGTGACGTACCAACGACAAAGGACCTATTGTATCCTCAGGCAAAGCCGCAATAATATTATTACCCATTTGTATATCCCACCCAAGCACACACACACACATATCACACACATACACATATGTGTATATATATATATATATATTACAAGCCACACTTGTATTCGACTAGAGCTACAGTATACGAGGAGCTTTAAAGCTCAACTACATAACACCTTTATATTGTGAGTCTCCACTGTGAGGACTCAATTACATTTTACTCCTCTTTCATTACAATCAACTTTTCGTATTCGTCATACATATATTTATTTATTCATGTAAATTTATTCATTTTTTTTTTCTTTCTTTTTTTCTATGTTTCATATTAATTGGATTTATTCATTTTTTATCTATTTTAATATATATTTTACTCAACTGATAAATGCAAGATACAGAGACAACAGGTGAGACAGGTCATTCTTGTAATTCCAATTTTGTTTTTCAAGTGTCTTATAATTTTACTTCTCATTTATTATTATCAATATCGTTATTATTACTGTGCTTAATTTTTTTTTTTTTTTTTTTATTCTTTTTTCATTGAATTGTTTATCAATGATTTATTGCGCACGCGGTCTCGTGATCCAAAGTAAAAGAAGATCCAGTTTGATTGTTCACTGATTGTGCACTGGGTGCACATCAAATGATCCTCATACCTTTTATATATAAATATAAATATATATATATATATATGTGTGTATGTATGTATGTATGTGTGTGTACATTTCTTTGGGGCCCGGGTGCCCGCGTAGTTATTATAACAAACGTTTTGCAGGTCAGAGGTCGGGAGCTCAGCATAAACCATTTGTACCCCGATCAACTATCGATACACAAGCGATATTTCCCATGAGTAATACCTATATCGTACTGCTGTAGTTTTATCGTGAACTCACGATCTTCGACAGGGCCCAACTCGGGGTGGGCCCCACCCACACACGCGGACCGGATTAAATATCCGGACCTCACCTCATCCTTCATGTATATATATATATATATTTTTTTTTTTCATATCTCTTTTATTGTTTTTTAATTTTATTTTTCTTGAATCACGTTTTTTTTATTTATTTATTTTTTTTCTTGTTGATTTGATTTAATTTTTTTTTTTTTTTTGGTTTATTTATATCACATTTCACCATACGCACACCGTGCGAATGCATTCAACTCACTGTGTGTACTGAACGAACATCAGTCTCTCTCCCCATCAATATGCATATATTCGTCGCGACGGACATATCGATTTCTTGTATACATAAATACACACATATTTACAGACTATATAATATAACCGATGATTTTCGCAGCATCTTGGATAAGTTAAAAGAGAACAAGTTAATAATAATGTATAAAAAATATAAAAGTATAAGAAAAAAAGAAAAAAATTACAGCGAGATAAATAACTCGGTAGGGGTAGGGGTTGACTAATATTAACGATGGATTCAATATAAATTCACTCTGCACCTTGTGCTTATATATATACATGTTCAAATTTGTTATTTATTTATTCGTATGCAACTGAAGACACAACGAGTGAGGGAGAATTTTTTTTTTTTACCCGGTTCCCTTGAACATTGAAAAAGCCTTTGTATTTATTCTGTTATCTTATTCTTCTCTTCACTCCCTTAAAATTTGCCAGTATAATATATATACATTGTTTCCCTTTTTTTTGTTTTTTTTTTTTGTTTTTGTTATAACGTATGTGAGTGTGTGGATGCAGGTCAGAAGATCAGAGATAAAAAAATTAATAGTGCGCTTTTGGCAAGAAGGCAAAATATATTTATTATCGAATATATAAAAGGAAAGAAAAGGAAAAAAAAAAAAAAAAAGGCCAGAAATATAGGGAAAGAGGAGAAGTGAAAGAAGAGAAAAAGATTGAAATGTATCCGTGCACACTTTGCCCTCTTAACTGGCGGGAACAAATTTTATTACTGAATTTTATTTCATTTATTATATTATAGATTTTTGATATCTGTTGTATGTATATATATACATATATATATATATATTCTCTTATACATATCGCATGATTTAATTCCAAAAATATTTGCGGTGAATTGAAAGGATGCAAGTAAAGGGAGGAGAAATCAAATCAATATTCAATCTGTTATTCTCTCGCTTCCGCCCATGTCTTATATACCCTACGGGCCATCACGATATCTTTGTTACTCGCGCGTCAACAGGCACACACACACACACACACACACACGATTATTTTTCACTTTTTCATCATTTAACACGATTATAAATTTATATTCGTGAATTTTTTACGTATATTTATATACACGATGCTTGATAAGAAGTAAAGAAGCTCACACACACACACACTCACATACACAAGTTAAAAAAATTTTTCAACTTACAATTTTTATCTCAATCAACCAACCAACTCATGTATTCATCTATTTTTAAAGTCAAATTAAATTTCACATGTATATAGTTTGTATATTATTACATCCATTTATTTTTTTCACTCTTTAACGCTTTTTCACACTGGAAAATTCTTCATGTTTGTATATATGTGCATTTGTCTGTGTGTACTGGGTGCAATATCAACGATAAGTATCTCGAGACGGTTCTCCAAGGTGTATATACGTATATATATATATTATATAGTAGAGTATGCTATGGCTGATGGTTGTACGATTCGCGCGTTTGGCGCGCAGAGTGTGCACTCGTACGTTTTTGATGGCGGCTGAGAGGTACCCAGAAGTAAATCTAAGGTTTACGAGGCAGTACCCGCCTCTTACTAGCACCTCCTCGAGCGCTCGTCCCACAGTTCCACGCGCACACACACACACACACACCTCATATATACATATATACATGAAGAAAACATAGCAAGAACAACATATATATTATAAATACGATATGTTTCTTGTAATAAATCGTCTTGGCACATACCGCAACCCTCAAAGAACCAAAAGATATCACAGTCATTCAAATAAAAATGAAGAAAAAAAAAAAAAAATTTTTTTTTTTACTGCTTTTATTATTATTATTATTTATTTATTTATTTATTTATTATTATTTATTATTATTATTTAGTTTTTTCTTCATTCTTATGTAGAAATAAATATATACACGTGTGTATGTGAATTTATTTCCTTGAGTTATTTGCAAAAATCAAAATTATTCTTCATCACATTTATTTATTTATTTATTTATTTATTATTATTTTTTTTATTTTATTTATTATTTTTTTTTCTCGTTATTATTGTGTTTTACTGCACACAATAATGATTGTATATGAACAATACTGATATAATGTTTAATGATAGAGAATTTGTTGAGATATTTATTCAACAATATCAAAAGATTCACATCATGGGATGTTTGATATGCGAAGAGACGCGCGTGTTTGTGTGTATGTAGAAACAACAACGCACGATCAGTTTATGTATTGAGAAGTTGTGTGGTAATATAGTTATTATCCAACAATAGGGGTGGGTGGTAGGGAGGATGGCATAAGATGGTGGATTTAGTGAGTTTGTTGGAGAAAGAAAGATAGAGAGAGGAAAAGGATGAGAGGGCGCCTAAAGGTTGAAGAATAAAGCGACGAACCCTGCATTAAAAACCAATTTTTAGTCCCGAAAAAACCTCTACGCCCCGGCGTAATAACAGGCCTGGTAATCTATAGTAGGTTTTCTGTCCCGAGACACGAGAAATACTATATATGTCTACTGTGAACGGTGCGCGCATCGTCAATTTCTCTCGCTTTATCTTATATTTTATTTCTCATATAAATGTATATATATATATATATATATATATATGTGTGTGTGTGTGTGTGTGTGTATTTTACTGGATAACTTGTGTAGGATAATCGAGCAAAATTGGATGCTCTTTATGCCTGCGGCCATGACTTTTTTTCAATTAAAATAGACAAGACATGTTTCAACTTTGAAAACAGCTGTCAAACGCTATACGCATTCTCGGTTTTTTGACCTGAGTAAAATTTTTGTTTTTTTTTATTTTTTTTTATTTTTATTTATTCATACTATATTTTTTTTTTTTTACAGGAGTTTCAAGATAATTTTGAGCGGAACATAATATTTATTTCTTCATCCATTTGTATATTTGTATACTATTATTTATTCAATATCATCAGATAATAATAATTCAAATGATTATAAATACATTTATAAAATGAAAGAAAAAAAAAAAATTATCATTTATTTATTTATTTATTTATTTATTTATTATTTTCTTTTTTTTTTTTCCATCAAACAATTTATTGTGAAATATTATTATTTGAAATAGCGTGAAATAAATAATGAATATAATACAATTTTTTTTTGCAATTTTGTTGCTACTTTTAATTAGGCAATACACGATATTTATTTATATACAATTCAAACGCTTGTAATTTTCACTGAATATTCTCTATATATATATACCCAATGGTTTTGTCAGTAAATTTCTATTAAGGATTTGTGGTTCGGTGTTCGAAACAATTGGCCATTAAATCGAACGGTCCCGCGGTAGATAATAACTAGTAATAATCGTTGGGCCACTGGTTATTCGGGACCAGTGAATTTTACTGCGCAATTGCACTCAACCAAGAGAACATGAAAGAGACAGTAATATCAAATACACATACATATTTATATATGTATATACACTTGTATATTTACTGTATATCTAGAATTTTATTCGGTGGGGAGGATTCCACATTGGCACGGTGGAAACAAGCGAGCATCGGTAATGAGAGGCCAATTAGAACACCCCGTCGATGGAATTATCCCTTGGAACGTTCGAAATTCAAACTGGCTGCCGGCGCGCAAGAGAGAAATTTCGCTACGGTAATGTTTGTTGGGCACGCGAAGCCGCTACTACCATCACTTCTTCATATTTTCTCTCTATCTATCTCTGTCTCACTCACTCATTCTCTGTATACATTAACTATTTCTATATTTATAACCTTTTTTTTTTTTTTTTTTGTTTTTTTTTTTTTTTATTTCACTCGCTCACATTATCCTCACTACTTCTTATGACTTACTCCAATATAAGGTCTATCATCCGTTTTGCAATAGACACAATCGTGCTTGAGGAATAATACCTCCATCATGATTCGTTTTTTTTTTGTGCATTTTTTTTTTTTTTTTTTTTTTTTTTCATTATTTCTTTCCTTTTTTTTTTATTCGCTCTTCGTTACAACATTGTCGATGGTAATTACTTTTTTATTTATTCTTCGTTGTTTTTTTTTTTTTTTTTCTTTTATTTTCTTTTTTTAGATTGAGATTTTTTTCTTTTCGTGTTTTTTGTTTTTTGTTTTTTTGTTGTAGTTTTTTTTTTTTTTTTTTCTGTGCTTTGTTTAGTTAATTCTATTGATGTTTATTGTACATAAATAAGAAGATAAAAAAAAAAAAAAGTAAAATGTGTTAATATTACAATTTATATTTTAACGATGTATATGATTAATTGACTACATTATGTATATATAAATTAAAAAAATTATATTTATAGTAAAAATAAATATGATTGCAACATTGTTGCGTAAATATTGCTTACAATTTAACAGTATAACTATTTATTATTTTTTATTTATATTCATTTATTTTTTGTGTTTATCATCTCTAAAATTTCATTAATTTTTTTTTTGTGTTAATTTTTTTTTTTTGTTCTTTTTATTTATTTATTATTTTTTTTTCTTCAATTTTTAAATTTTTTTCAAAATCCAGTGGTGAATTATACATTTATCACATTTATCACATTCAATATAATTTTATATTTACATATAAACATGTACAACTGTCTTGGCCAATGAATTTATTGTTAATTGTTTTTCTTAACGAGAATCAACATGTGAATATGTCCCCATTTATAGTCAACGCAATATTTTACACAATATTTCAAACATAAATAATAACAATGATATTAAAAATACAAAAAAAAAAAAAAAATATATAATAAACTTGAGATATTTTTTTCATTGCTTGTGTATATGCATCATCAGGTTATACACCTTGGTCTCGCTCAATTTGCACTCGCGTATAATTAACCGGAGTATGAAAAATGGCTGGCCACGTGCTACTGTACACAACAACGGCCAACTCCAAGATTTATAGTTATTAATTTTATAATGGACTCGTCAAGCAGAATACAGCACAGAGGGTTGTCCTGAATACTTGTCTACATGGCCTCGCATCAGTATAGTTTCATCTGCCAACTTGACACACACACACACACACACACACCCACACATGCATACAAACATATATAAAAGAATACGCATTTATATGTAAACACAAATGCACACAGTGGGTTATTGATCTGCCTGAGCTAATTGAGATATTTAACGGAAAATTATTCCATCAAAATTTATATGTGATGGTGAAATAAAAAAAAGAAGAAATAATAATGTTAATAATAATATTATGATAGAGAATGAGATCGGGAAGTGGAAGAAAAAAAAAATTCGATGATGATATTTTTCTGAATTTTTGTCGAGTCACAATGAAAAAAAAAAAAAAAATTAATTCATCAAATTGTGGGTATATATTTATCTGTGGTATATTGAAATAGATCCCAAAATTAATTGGACGTGTATATATAGATATATATTAGCCGGAAGTACCTCGTTTCTCACAAGGTAATGTTCATCAAACGGAAGTGAATAGATCCCGTTAATGGTCAGACTGAAAAAAAAAAAAAAAAAAAAAAAACTAAATACATAACCCAGTGAAATTAAACGTGGGATCACTAAAATTCTTTTGTATAAATGTGTATAAAAATATATACCTGAGTGTGGGGAGGACAATAATAAAAAGGACGAAAAAGAAACAAAACAAAAAATATAGATATATATGTGTGAGACAGAAAAAAAATAATATAAATTTATGATTATAATAGGGAACCGGGGGCTCTCCGTATAGGACATTCAAAATTGATCCGTCACCCATCCGTATATATATATATATATAATAATTAATTTTGTCCTTCAAGTGAACTCGAGCGAGCCCAAGTTTAACGATTGAATTTCATTCCGCGAATTCGACACGCTTGTTATATAATTTCATTGACAGCAAACATTTCATTTCCGTTTATTTATTATGTCTTGTAATTTTTATTATTCTTTATATATTGTCTATACATATATATATATATATATATATATATATTTTTTTTTTCCTTTTCAATCAAGTAATTTTATACAATTTATAATCAACCGTCTTTTTATACGTATATACACATAAATAATTTTATAACCAAACACTTAAACAAATTAATCAATGACATTATATTGTTCATTATAAAATTAATTATTATTCGAAAGTTTTGACGGTATTAAAAGAAATAAAGTAATAAGAAATAAGAAAAAAAAAAAAAAAATAAGAAAAAATTAACTACATAGATGATAATAATGATGTGTAAGTTTTATATATAGATATAAAATTTTTTTCTACAAAGGTGTGAACTCTTTAAAACCGAGGTGTTGGCTCGTCAGCAGACACACACGTACACACACGTACACACAAAATATATTTACAGTATATATATAAATAAATATATATATATATATATATATATATATATGAATTGTGATGGTAATGGAAGGTGTCGGTAGACGGGGGAAAAGAGGGAGTAGCCGACGATCATTTATTATCTCAAGATTGAATTTCTCCTCGCTTGGGTCCAGTCAAGTGAACGCGGCGCACCGCGCCACGGTTTTTTTTAATTAAAATATCGTTATGGGTAGGCGTGGATATGAACTGCGGTACGATTTTACTCATCCTCACGATGTGGCCATTCTCCGTTTCTCACTCTAGCGTAAAAATAACAAAAAAAAAAAAAAAAAACAACAACAACAACAACAGAAAAATAATAAAATTAATAATAATAAAAAAAACTCAGTTAAAAAAAATTTTTTTTTTTTCCAATTTTTTTATTCAACAATAATTTCGAAACATCGAAAGAAAGAAAAAAAATCCTATTAACTATACACATATAAATTTATTCTTGCGAAACACAAACTCACACACATGAATATATATGTATACATAAATTCTATTTCTATACGCGCGGTCGCGGGTTTAATTAAAAATTAATCGTGGCAAATTAATTTAAACGCAAAAAGAGCGCGCGCGGTTACTCATCCAACGTGAATACCCACACACATACACACACGCACACACTACAACTATATAACCATATACCTTTATTAAATATGTGTTCATATGTACACATATATGGATATATATAATCGGGCGTTGGAAGGGGGTGGAGCGGGCGATTGTAGGGGGCGTGACCGTTGAGTTAGCCGATCGTTGGTAAGGCAACGTGTTCGATAATCGAAATACACTCTTGGGCCGCCACCACAAAATCTCGATATAAATATAACAAAACAAAGGATCATATATATATGGGACTGGTTCTTTGCGTTCGCATGGCACATGACTCGGACTGATGAGTCCGTATATAAAATACAGATACAAAATTCACGTTATACGTTATATTGTATAAGTGTGAAGTATGAGATCGCTCTACACTCAAACGTTTGTGTGTGTAGTTTACAAGGGATGTCTTTGCATGTTTGAAGTCCAGGCAAAAGTGTCTGCGAGTTTGTGTGTATATGTGTATTTGTGTAGTTGTGGATTGCAGTGGAGTAGTGGGATGAGAATTGTTGTGGGGTTACGGCGATACGATGAAGACACGAGTGGCAAGAGAGAACTTCTACCTCGCTCTCATACTTAATGGTGAACTGGTCCGGTTGATTATTAATACCTCGTTATCGTTTGGGGTGTTATAGAATTATGCCGTCGGCCAAATGTATACTGCGAGCCAAAAGTTATCCTGTTTCTCACCGGTTTCTATATACATCACTTTTTTTCTTCCTTCTCTCTAACTCTCTGTTGCTATTATAACAAAATTAATATATAATATATAATGCAGAGGATAAAATGGATTTAAAAAAATTATGTGTAATCAATGAAAATCGAAGAGATTGGTATATAGAGAAAATTAATATATAATTTTGATCGATACTCAATCGGTAAATTAATCCAAATAGAGTTTTATCATTATTCACTCTGCATTATTATTTTATCGTTTTGAAAAAAAAAAAATGAAAAAATAAAAAAATTCTTGTGTTTATGTATTTTTGTATGTTTTGGAAATTTTTTTTTTTTTTTTTTAAATTTTTTTTCGTCGTTTGATTTATTTCATATCACGAATGTGATTGAACTTGAAATGTTAATACGTATATAAATCGATATGAGAATGTAGATCATAAAATATATCGTGAAAATACGTTATATATATATATATATATATATATATATATATAATTATTTATTTATTTTTCTTTTCGTTCTCCAGTCGTCTTACAGTGTGAAAGGAAGCGCGGAACGTTCATAAAACAGCCGTAAAACACTAAACGGCTGTAAAGCTGCCGCCTCGACGAAACGCGTAAAGAGACAGAGAGAAAGAGTTTTACTTTTTATTTTTTTTTTTTTTTAAATATATATATACGTGTGTGTATGTGCGTACGAGAGAGAGAGAGAGAGAAAGGGATGACGGTGAGTGTCTGTTACGTGTAATTCTGTGTGTTGTTGTAGTATATACACACGTATATCAAGTAAGTGCCTCGGCACATGGATATAAATATATATATATATATATATATATTTCTTTTGCGGTGCGCACCGATAGAGACACGCATCCTTCGACGCTAAATCACCCTATGACCACGCCCCAAAACCCTCTCTTCACACCCTCTTGCCCACTGCGAATCCGACACTTTTATTCTACCTTTCTCCTGTCTTTTTATTATTTCGTGTATTTTTTTTCTTCCTCTCTTTCTCTCTCTCCCTATCTCTCTTTTCACCTACATAAATATATATTTATTCATACAAAAATTTTTTCGTGTATATTTATCCACGCATTTTTACACAATACAAAAATAATTATTTTATTATCCTCGGTATATTGACTACTTAGATGAAATTGAAAAAAAAAAAAAAAAAAAAAAAAAAAAAAAATTCAATAAATAAAAAAAATATATTAAAATGAATATAGATAAATACATTGTAATTTATTCAAACGACGGTATTTATATTTAATGTGACTAACAAAATTTTCTATAGAAAAAAAAATATAATAATAATAATAATAATAACATAAAAATAAATAAATAGATTTTTTTTTATTATTATTTAAAAAATTTTTTTTTCATTTATAATCATTAAATAATCTCTAATATACATATAATATAGATATATTATATATTTCTATATCGTGATATAAAGAATTATGTACTACTTTTTTTTTTTTTTTTTTTTTTTTTTTCCTTTCTGGTAATATAAACGAGGAATTTAGTGCCAGCTCGCGCTTGTCCGGACAACCAATCATCCCGCGGCGGTCCAGTCCATTTCAAGACTTGAAACAAGTGGGGGCGCAAGAAAAATATAACCCAACGAGAGAAGTAATGTAGTTGTATGGGATATATGAAGAGAGAATAATACGAGGATGAGGGTGGTAGAGGAGAAGGAGAAGAAAGAGATGATCTCCAGGAACGTAATCTTACGTATCAATTAGCCTCACGGTCTGAGGGGTTTTACCCCCTGCGGGCCTTTGACTGTGCGCCGCGTGCTGTGTCTCTCTTCGTTCAACTTCATTTTATATATATATATATATATAATTTTTATTTCACGCAGTGCGAGAGTGAAAGACGAGGTGTGAGAAAGCCAAGACACATGGTACTCACACATAAACACATTCATACAGATATATTTAATATGGGAAGTTAATATTTGTATGTATTTAAGTGTTGGTATATAAATGTACATATTTACAAGTTTATATACATGCAAGCACAGACACGTTTTTGTATATAACATTTACAACGTCTTCATTCGTACCGACAGGTTTTTTTTTTTGTTTTGTAATGTGTGCGTGTGCATGTGTGTATGTGGGTTGGTGATGTTTGAGTGTATTTTGAAATGACTGGACTTGACGACTCTCTTTTGCTCACGAGTACGAGATTCTCGTGGTAAACAACACACCTGGACAGGTATGAGAGAAGCGCCTTGGTCTCGTCCCATTACTAAAGGGCTAGAGAATGGATAAGTTTTGAGTGTTATGCTACACGTGTTGTGAAAAGCGTGAAAAAGTTTGAGATTGGATTCATTGTTACGGTTAATTTTTTTTGTTTTTTTTTCTCATTGTTATTGTTTTGATTTATTTTTTATTATTTTAATTGAAATGTATTGTATACAAAGAATCTGATGTTTTTGTTTCTTTTTTTATTCATTTAATATGATATATATTTTTTTTATTTATCAATTTTTATTTTTCAGTTTATGTAATTTTTTTTTTGTTTTTTATTATTTTTTTTTTTTTTTCTACTATTCGATTATTAATAAATAAAATTGATTTGATTTAGAGGATGATAATAAAAAGAAACCACAAAAAAAAAAAAAATATATATAATTCATAAGAATAAAAAATAAAAATGACGTGGATAAAAAATTCTTGGATGAATAATCGATAAAATTTAATTCGAATTTTTAATTTTTTTTTTTTTTTTTTTTGCTTTTTCTATCAAAAATTGTTTTATCGAATTTTTATTCAGGGATAATGATACGCAAGGGCCCAGGTGAGAATTGAAATAAGGGCACACGGTGTTCATAATACAACTCACAAGCGGATTAGTCAACTTTTTTTTGGGAGGCGCCCCCTGCTGATGGCCGATCATCGTCGATGGGTTCATTTTTTTTATTTCTGATTATTATATTATATTTCATTATTATTATTTATTTATTATAACTATTATTATTATTATTATTTATTATTATTTTTTCATTCTTGTATATAAACCTCCGCCCACAATATCCATAAATATATAATATACTCACATTTTTTTCTTGCCTCATCTCTTTCTCTCTCTCTTTTTCTCTTCCTCTATATCGTTCTCTCACTTCTTAGATGAGTGTTAAGTAATATATTATGTGGATAACACCTGGGATCGATTGGCCACAACAAAGATTTCATCAAATGTATATAAACCATCCCTTTAAAAATGAAAAAAAAAAAAAATAATAATAAATAAATAATAATAATAACCTACAAATAAATTTATCTATTCACAATCTAAATCCGTATCTGATATGTATAACAATATTTAAAAAAATATATATATATATTTAATAAATTGTATTACATTAAATTTTTCTGACCACAATTTAATTTTATATTTTTCCACCTATTACAATTTATCATTACAATTATAATTGAGAAATAGAAGATGAAAAAGTGGAGAAAAATAAAAGGATATAATAATTTAAGAATAAATTATTTGAAACGTTTTTTTTTTTTTTTTTTTACTGAATGAAAATAGAATTTTAAATCATTTAAATAATAATAAATAAAAAAGGAAAAAAAAAAAAAAAAAAAGTAAAATAATCAATTGATGTACATGAATATATTATGTGTGTATGAAAAATTGATATGGGAAATTAAAAAAAAATAAAAAGAAAAAAAAATTCAGTATTGGCCTGTTCACACCTCAACTGATTAAGTTGAGAATTATTTTCTCGTGTGGGATTTACACACTCGCGTTTCATGGTCACAATGTCGACGCAAACGCATATCCCATATGAACCCTCAATATATTATTGTATACTTATATATATTAGAGACGCATAAAAAAAAAATATATATATATATATATATATGTGAGTGAGCACGCAGATATAGTGTGGTAAAGAATGAGAATGAGTAAACTATATATACGTGTGTGTATATAAAATAAGACAAGTGAGAAATAGCGAGTGTGAATGTGAAAGATGAAGAGAGACACAAGAGTGAGTAAGCAATAGCAGCAAAAGGTGTCGGCCAATACTTTTCAAGGCGTCCGTCGCCGCTTGACGTCTTAATGCACGTCGAGAATAATCTCACCACCAATTTATTACACTCTTTCTCATTTCTTCTCCCCTCTTTATACGTTATATACCATCAGCCGCTATTTTTTTTTTTTTTTGTTATTTCTTCACTTTTTTTTTTTTCCACCCGCCAACCAATGAATTCTCTCACTCATCGCCCTCTTGCGGTTTGCATTTTTTCTTTTATTATTAATTTTATATTTTTTTTTTTTTTTTTTTTTTAGGTATAGACATATTTTTTGGATTGTATGACTGTAGGCCTAGTGTATAATTTTTTTTGTTTTCATATTTTTTTCCATTGGTTTTTCACTTGTTTTGTTTATTATTATTCACTCATTTTGTTATGGTTCATTATCACGTGTACACGTGAATGTGTGTGAGAATTTTTTTCGTTTTTTCTCTGTCCATTTATAAATATTATAAAATGTTATTCTTATACGTTTCAAATTGTATTTTAATATGGGTAGAAAAATGATGAAAAAAAAATTTATTATTATTTTTTTTTTTCGCAATGCAAATTAAGTTCTTGATTTTTTTTTTTTTTGAAATATTTTTTATTGGCGTTGATTAAAGCCTGGCGCCATTTTACTGTGTTATATTTATGTATAAGTTTTTTTTTTTTTTTTTTTTTTTTTACTTCTTCATATCCGGACATTTTGTTTCTCTCTCATATTTATTATTATTTATTTTTTCGTTTTATTTAAAGTGATCGGTGCCGTGGGCTCGTTCGTTTAATAGAATTTTTAAGTTGATTTTTTTTTTTCTTTTTTTTTCTGCAAAATATTTATATTGAAATCACAAGAATGACGATATACGATTATATGTGCAATGTGGGTGAAATAAAATGTATATATATGAATAATATAATCAGCAAGTTGTATATAATCATAATACATATATGTATGTATACATAAATGTAGCTATTGGTAATAAATTTATTAATTTAATGGGATATCAGCGGCAAAAAAGTTATTTTTCAAAGCGGATTATAAATATTTCACGGATTCAGCTACTGATGATTTTATATATAAATATATACATATACTAATTTTCTTAATTCTTTACATATAAAGATCTTATATTCCACATAATACTCGTACACCAAATACAAACGTCAGAAAATCAAGTGACAAATCACTTAATCGATAAATATTAAAGTATACAAAATTTAAAAGCAAAAAAATAAAAAAAAATAAAAACCGAATATAATTATACGAGAATATATATATTCATTAATTTTTATTCCCAACTTGTTAATTATATATTTACACATAATTTTGGGTCATGTCCTCAATGCAAAAGATGTAAGAAAAAAAAATTTTTCTTTTTTTTCTTTCAGTTTTTTTTTATTAAAAAAAGTAGGAAACGAAATAAATTAAATTAATAAGTATAAAGAAGAAGAATAAAAAAAAAATGATGAATGAATGAATAAAAAATCGAGTGAAAGAATATAAGGAAAAAAAAAAAAAAAAGAAAAAGTAAAGAAGAAGAAAAATGATTTGAGGACACGAGGTTAGAAAACAAAAAAAAAAAAAAAAAAAAGAGAAAAAAGTAAAATGTTTGTGATGGTGGCAGTGGCGGCGACGCGTAGTAGAAGACATGAGAAATAAGGCGTTAATCCTGTCGGTGGCGAAGATGCCGGTAAATCTCTCGCTCATATAATAATTTAATAATGGATCCAACACACGGATATTATGTACATATATATACATACATATATCTATTCATGTTGAGCGTGAACGTGTTTTATTCGACTGCGAATGAACATCATCAGAATGAAAAATATGACGATGAGAAAAAACAAAAAAAAAAACAAAAAAAAAAAAAAGAATGAAAGAAAATAAAGGAGAATTTTTTCGGTAATTTTTTTTTTTTTTTCTTCCTTGATTTCTTAGTTTGCGTCGTGCAAAGATAGAGTAGGAAAAAAGAACAAAAAAAAAAAAAAAAAGAAATCGAGCTGATTCTCTTTTACATCCATAAATAATCGTTCCTTGGATTAAAGAGAGGTATATAACAACCATCGTTGGACTACCCAGAGAGCATCGTTATATATCCATACCTTACATATATATTTATGTATATATAGTATATACCTCTTTCACTTTGTTCCTCATATTTTTTTGCTTCGATTTGAGGCGCGTCTCAAAAAAATATTGCTCTCAAATTAAAAAGATGCGCGATGGAAACATATACAGATTAACATGAAAAATATATACGCATCTATATATATTAATAATAACAAAAAAAATAACAATAATATAATAATAATAATAAATAATAAATAATAAATAATAAATAATAAATAATAAATAATAAATAATAAATAATAATAATGATTCAAAACGAAAATAATTAAATGGAGCAGGTATAAATATATTTATATACAAAAAGAAGAAGAAGAAGAAGAGGAGGAAGAGTAAAATGAATTCTTTGATAATCGATCGTGTACGTTTCAATCGTCATAACGAAGGGGGCGTGATGGAATGTATTTATTTATTATTATGATTATACGTATTTTTTTTTCTTTTTTTTTTTTTTTCACTTATAACACATTCACGTAAACAATTTTGTTTGGGAATTATTGGATATTATTGTGAGTGAGGAGAGTTGGAATACAAATAGAATGAGAATAGAATGAGAAAAAAAAATAAAAAAAAAAAAAAAAGTGAGAGAGAATAAGAGGAGTAAGTGAGACAACAACGCGGCAGCTGTTGGCCAAATTAAGTGATCATCTCGTCATCATCAGTGCGGTGCCGCCTTGAAGGCAGTCTAAACTCTTCAAAGATCATCGCTCGTTCTTGTTTCTTCAGTGTCTCATTTTATTTTTTATTTCTTTCTGCTTTTCGATCTTACTCTCACCCTATGTCCGTATACTCGTGTATATTTTTATTCTTGCTCTTATTCACTTGCTCGCTTTGTCTTTTTTTTTTTACGTGCTAAATTTTATATTGCATTTTATTTAGTATCTCTTTCTTATTTTGTCCACCATGTCTATACGTGTTTAATCTGGGCATGAGAGTCTTGAGGCGGTGCCGAGCTCCGTGAAATTAGCATTGGAAGATCGTAAAGGAAGGCACTCCTCTTACATTGAGTGTGTGCGAAGATAGAAAAGAACAGATGTACATATATGGGATTGTATAGATCTAGAAGAGCAGATAAAAAAAAAAATATTTTGTATATATTGATATATATCTTTTTTATATTAATTCGATATAATTGACTTAAATTATTTTCTGAAAATTTTCCCATTTATTTATATATGATTTTGTTTTTTTATTTACAATAATAAATATTTATGTATATGAATTTATATTTTTAAATTATAGTATATTTTATTGTTTAGAATAAGAAGAAGAACAAAAACAAAAAGGAAAAAAGAAAAAAAATAATAATCGAGAGTGACTGTGAAAATAATAAAGAAACGATGGAAAAAAAAAAATGAAAAAAATTTTGTTTTTTGTGGGACAAGCAAAGACAATGACAATGATAATGGGGATAGAAAGATTTGTGGGTAGAGGAGAGTGATATGGCGATCGTTTTGCTCGTTGGAATGAAACAATGAACCAACCAACCAGCGTAGCCCGCACAAATCTCTTGGCTTAGTGTAGTTGAGCCGCTCTCTCACATCCCTCGTACTACTCCGTATTTTTTTTTTTTTTATTTTTTTTATTTATTTTCTTTTTATTTAATTTTTTTTTTTCTTACAGTTTTTACTTATTTCCAGTGCTCGCTCTTTCAACTGTACACGAAGCACATGTCGACAATATTTTGCAGAAAAGTCAGTAGATATATATATATATATATATATATATTTTTTTTTTTTTCTGTGGATTTAGATGACTTTTTGCGTTGTCATGGTAACTCATATCCACATCTCTTCCATTTGTCCTCATTTTTTTTTATTCATTTTTCTCTTTATACTTTTTTCATTGTCACCTGGTTTTTTTTATTTTTTCATCATTTTTATATCAATCTGATATGTGAACTCATATGAAAGAAGAGTGAGTTATCATTTATCTTTCTTCACATTTTCCTATCTTCTTACACACAAATAGCCCGCGTAATTCGATTTAGAGTAAAAAGGAAAATTCAAAGTTGAGCAAAAAAAAAAAAAAAAAAAACAAGCAGAGAAAAAAAAGAAACAAATGGAGAAAACGAGAAATTCTGTGGAATAAATTTAATATGATTTATAGTGGAAATCCAAGTAGAAAATTAATTTTTTTTTTTTCTCTCATATATAGATAATGTACGACATAAAAATATAAATGATTTTTATTCGGTATTAAAAACAATTTTATATTTAGCTGTGACATAAAAGTTTTTCAGATTGCGAGTGAATAAAGAAAAAAAAAAATAATAAATAATAATAATAATAATATATAAATAAATGAGAGAAGAAATGAAAAAAATATTTGTTGTTCCACTGTAGATGGCGATTTCTCGACAAAATTTCGTATAGTCTCATATTTATTATCCTGTCAGGATTCACGATGCGCACAGTTCATCCCCTCATTCAGTTCTTTCTTTCTAGACCTTATTTTTTTCTCTTTTGCAATTCATCGACGACGATTTCTATAGATACGGTCATCGGTCTACCGACGGATTTTTATCGCAAACATACACCAACTCCCCTAAGAAGACTGATCGTATATATAAAAGAAAAAAAAAAAACATTTTCACCACACACTGTGTGTACTTTTCTCTTTATCTCTCGTCTTTTCCTCTTGAATCCTTCCAAATCCGTAGGGATGATTATATATACGTATATTTGGTATCCCTCCGCTTTCGCATACGAAACCAACAAATTTGTCAAGCAATTGTCGAGGATCGGACCCGCAAAATCGTGTAGACCAAATCAAATTACCACACAGTGACAATCCTGCATCATGTCAACACCACAATTTTTATTTTTTATTTTTTCGTCATTTTTTAATTTTAATTTTTCCATATTATTTTTATTCTACTAAATATTTTTGAATTTTAAGATAAATATATTTTATTTATTTTTGATATGTACAAAAATAATTTTAATTGAGATAAAAAAAAATAATATATATATATTATATGGTGGATTTAAAAATTGAGAGGAATAATTTGAAATGAGAACGAGACTCCCTGCGGGGATGAACAATTTCACGGGTTAAATTTGAATTAGAAAATTTCAACGATCAAAATACAACGAATACACGTCCACCTCGATTATCTTGTTATATAAATATACATCTGTAGACATATATAATAATATATATACATACACAAGTCTGTATATGTGAAGGAGAGAGGAGAAAAAAAAAATAATAATAATAATGATAAAAAGAAAATCGCATTACACGTTCGTCAGTGCTCGCAAATTGTGAGCGCGCGGGCGTCGCTCGTTTCATGGCGTAAAGTCATGATAAGCGACT
Source organism: Dinocampus coccinellae (assembly GCA_963920625.1). NCBI lineage: Eukaryota > Metazoa > Arthropoda > Insecta > Hymenoptera > Braconidae > Dinocampus > Dinocampus coccinellae. The sequence continues at coordinate 1,692,390 of OY987186.1, forward strand.
AGTTTGCGCGGCGCTCTGTCCGTTGTAATACATAAAATGAGGAAAAAAAAAAAAAAAAAAAATGAATAACAGAAAAAAAAAATGGAAACGAGTTGTACACGAAGATAAAAAAGATCAGTGAAAAATCATACTGAACGAATGATGAAATAAAGATGTAAAAAAACACAAAAAAAAAAAAGGGAAATAGGCACAGAGAGAGAAATGGAAAAAAAAAAGGGGAGAGGGAAAAAGTGGGTAAATGTAAGAGATAGAATAAAAAACAAAAAAATTAAAAAAAAAAAAAAATGGAAATGATGGAAAGAAAGGCAGAAGTTGTAAACGCAAATGTTCAGGCAAAGATAAAAACTTGGTTTAGTATATATAACGCGTGTATTTGTAAAATGAAATTTTCCACCCTCATCATGTATACATATATATAAATATATGAATAAGTGTATGTATAAAATACATATACAGGTGAAATACAGAAGAATTTAAATTCTGTTTTTTTTTTGTTTGTTTTTTTGTCTTTTCCCAAATGTGTTGGTATCATTTTATATTTTTCTCTGGGGTTCAATAATTTAATTCCACTTACACTAATATCGATCACTCCTTCTCATCTCACATTTATTCATTCATTCTTGATTATTAAGATCGTGTAGATTTAATGATGAAAAACAAAAAAAAAAATATATTTCCCAATTACTATTGGTAGTGTGAAGAAAAAAAATATTATTCTTAACGAGTAAAAAAAAAAAATTAGTAATAAAGAATCATCTAACTAGTATATATATACTTTGAATAAGATGATAGATTACTGTAATGATTGAGCATCATGGAAGCCACAAGTTTTTATTTTTACATCCTTCCAACAGCAAATACATATATATATATATATAATGTATAATTATTTTCATTTTAAATACATATATAATTATTTACAGTTTTTTTCAATTTCCTGACTGAGATTATTTTTTTTTTTTATAAAGAGCAGATAATTTTGCTTGTTTAAAATTGTAATAGCAAAATTATTTATTAATATACGATAAGTATTTATAAGTTTAGAAAATAATTTACTTCCGCATTAAGATTATTTTAATTATTATTATCATTTTTTTTTTCTTTTGTTTAATTTGAATAACATTCAATCGATAATTTTCATTAATATAGAATGTCTGAAGAGTTGGGTTATGAGTAAAATATAGTTTATAGTTTGTAAAGAAATCTCATTTGCGTTTGACTTTGTATCTATTCTAACAAAGAAGATATAAATTAAGTACGAAGTAAATTTATTTCTTCTTGACTTTAACATACAATTAGAAATATACCATGAGATATTTATATATAAATAACTGTGTCATGGCATAATTTTTAAATAAAAATAATTACAAATACAGGTCGATGAAAGCATCGATTGTTTGCATAAACGAAAAAAATTTCTAATGTTAAATACATAAATTCATATACAAAATATATATTCATGAATTTTAATTTATGAATATACCAGTGGCAGTTGTTTAATATTAATTTTCATACGTAGTAGTAATATTTTCATGAAAGTTTAATAATTTTTACTCTGTCAATCAACCACATTCATTAAAGAAACATTGAATTATTTTCCGTCAATTATATAATTTAATTTTTCATACATAATTCAACAAAAAACAATTGTTTTGTTGCATATCAATAATAAAAATTTAAATAATTTAATTTTCATTTAATCAATAAATATATTATTTTTTTCTATTTATAATTTTTCGTATTTTTATCCATTTCATTTCTTTATATCATTTATTAATTAATTTTTTTTTATTTCATTATCATCTTTTTTTTCTTTTTTTTTTTTAATTTCATTGTGACAATCGATAGAGTTGAATCACTCGTGCGAAAATTTGTTTTCAAAATATACCCAACCAATATTATACACATATGTATATATATAAAAATATATATGTGCACAAAGTGTACTTGCATTTTGTGAATCAGCAATGAACGTATCTGCCACCAAACGTTACCTATGGGAACATCAATTAAAAATTCGTTTGCGCGACGTGACTGCCGCGGTCGATGTGCTGCCGTTTCGTGCGATCGTCCAACAACGCTTTTTAATTGGATTCGAGAAAGATGGAGATAGAAAATGGAAGTTGAATAGAGAAGGGATATGAATAAAAAAAGGAGAAAAAAAAAAACAGGAAGAAAGTATAGGTTCATGAATTGATATGAAATTACTTAGGAGAGAAAAAAAAAAAAAACAAAAACAAAAAACGTTTACATATATATATTTATATCGGTTTACAAATAAATCATTAAATTTTTTATTTCCCCATTCTTATTGGATTATTAAAGTAATTAAATGTAGAAATGGTATTTTGTAAATGAAAGAAAATTAATCAACTGATAAATAAATGAATGGATAAATTAAAATAATTTATGGTGACGTTTTGTTGTTGATGGCTGTGAACCAGGTGATTTGTTGTAAAATCAATCGACCAAATCGCACACCATGACACGCACACACAAACACTGTGAGGTATACCAGTGGGAATTATAATTTATCGATTGTACGTTACAATCATGAGTAACTGGTGTGCAATGAAGGAAAATTACACATAGGACTGTCGAATAATAAAGTGTTGGCATTGAAATGTGCCTCGAGGATATGACACGATTGAGTATCCAGAGAGTGTGAACCAGATTATTTCTTGAATAACTATTTACATTACTTACTATTTTTTTTTTCTTTTTTTTTTTTTTTCTACTTAAATATAATGTGTATTTATCAATTTATTATATATACATTCACTTGCATTGAGATTTGTTAAATATGTGCACAATAAATTTCCAATGAATTGAAATTAATTTAAATTGCAGATTAATATTTAATGGATGGCGTTAATTGGCAACACAATTATGCGATGTTAATTAAACATTAGGGTGGGTCATAGTGTATGTAGTTGGGTGCTGACATCTGATGATATTGGTGTGCAGTAGACCATCGTATATTCAGTGCGGTAGCTTTTAAGAGTCGGTATGACAAGAGTTTGTTATCGATAAATATATTGATATTGAATTTTCAAAATTGTATTTCTAGAAAAAAGAAAACAAAAAGTAATCAAAAGTACGAATCACTCGTAAATTATTATTTTTTTAAATTTACCCCACCTAACGTATTTAAAATTTTATAAATATTTATTCAATCAGTTTTAATTCAGTGAAATCCGAATGTCATTAATCCACAATTTATAATATATAAATTCTCAAAATTTTAATTTATCAATTAAACAATTTTGGAATTTTCAGATTAGATATTTTTGAGTGAAGTTTCAGGAATTTTGTACAAAAAAAAGAAATATATTGGAATTTAATGAAAAAAAATATATCTTTATCTCATTTCATGCATGAAAACTGAGAAATAAAAAATAGATAATTATTAATTAGAAATATATGTATATAATTACGATGGTTAAGTAAAATCCTTTATTACATTTAGCTACGAATAATAATTACATTGCATTATATTCAACGATTATTAAAGAAAAAAAAAAAAAATAATAAAAAATGCTTGCGCACATGTACAATTATTATCACGTCTCGTTCTTAGATTATAAACGTTCATTGCATTTTAATTATACTACACATTATCGCAGAACGAAACGTATATTCAGTAACAAAATTATTTGATATACATATATATCAAGTCAACCATTCATTATGAACTTGTTTTTTATTTATTTATTAATTTATTTATTTGATGCATTCGTAGATAATATAAGTATAATACGTTCATGGAATTAAGACATAGTAGTCTTATAATCTCCATAGAATTTCTGTAAATGCAAAGAGAATATTTTTATTATATACTGTCGATTTTCAATATTTTTATTTCTCATATATTTCATCTCTTTATTTAATCTGATATGTCCCGAATTGACTGACAAATCAAATCGATACTGTGAATTATTATCTTAGAAATCGATTAACTTTTTAGTCATGTTTATCATTGTCCTTTCCACATTTATTCTTTCTTTTTTTTTCTTTTTTTTTTTTTTGGGAGGGGAACAATTGAACGATATTTTTTATTTTATCTAGCACACCCTGTCAAATCAGTTAATTTAAAGTCCCATACCAAATTAATTATTAAGTAAGAAATAATCATTTTCATATATATTTATTTTTGATTATCATTCTCTGGCCTTCACGAATTTATCCACTTTCTCTCTCTCCGAACATATTTATCAATATTTTTCATTTTTTTTTTTTTTTTTTATATAACTACACCAATTTTATCTATAACAATAAAATTAAAAAATCACAAAATTACAATTAAAATTTGGACAAACTGTTTGTAATCGTTGCTCAATATTATCTTTAAAATTCCACTCATCACCTTGTAATTATTATTTAACATATACATATGAATTTCGAATTTATATATATATACATTTAATTATATATCCATATATATAGCACATATTTGTGCTGTTATTTATTGATTTGCGGAGCATGCACGAATTCTATCGTATGCTAACATGTGTCTCATTTGTAACATGATGAATCGTTGTTAAAGTCTTTACGATTTGTCACACGTTAACTCCACGTGTCAATTGCAATTCTCACTCTTTAGTTGATATAATCCACCCAACTTCATTGTACACCGTTAGTAATTTAGAACGCTGATTCGTCCTCTCGAAGTTATCTGGGAGTGGGTGGCGGTGGTGGTGGTCATACAGCACTACCACTGTAAAATCCAGTCTTACCAGAAATACCAATACCCCGTGGTTTCCGTTCACACTCAAGTGTACTAAATGTATTGTGAGCAATGTGAGATTTTCGTTTGGGTAGTGTCATACTGCGTTGACTTGAATTAGAACTGGAGCTTGTACCAGCTTCAGAAACTCTCAGTGTTCCAGAATAAATTGTACCACAATTTTGATACATTGATTGTGGTTGAATTGCTGATACAGTTGGATTATTTTGGTGTTTCAACATTATCGGCACTGTTTGTCCAGCAAGACTGTTATAACGACTGTATCCCAATGATTCATCGAGGAGTGACTCATGTTTGGTATTGGGTTCTGGATAACCTCCAACAACATGCCTGGGATCAAGAACGGACATTACATTTGTTGCCATCGTCGGATCATTCGGTACTTGTTCGATTCGTGCGCCAGTGCAGAATTCCACATACCTTGGCTCCTGATTCAACGTGTGCTCTTTGCCATCAGTAAATGCAATCATATTTTGCCTCGAGTCCGACAGTATTCTTGAGTCCATAAGTCCTTCTTTATCAACGAATCCGCTCAATCGCGAATCAACAACATTGGCATCTGTTTTATCGACAAAAGTAAAACGAGGGTCGGTAATTGTAGACTGTGGATCTGGATAGGTTGGCAACATGTGTGATAAATCTGCTTTCTCGACATAGCTAATTGCCTGCGGGTTAGAGGCACATATATCTGGCGCTGATTTACAGAGTAGTGATGCACCCTCCTCAGTCAATCGCTGTGGACCTAGAATCACGTCTTTCAAACGATGGTATTATTAGTTTGTTAGTTGTAAACTTGTATGGGTATAATATAATCTCATTGTTATTGATATTAGAAACATTAATGCAAAATGTCCTCACCTTTTGTTGGTGGATCGAAAGTTCTTGTTTGTGGAGCCCCAGGTGACTTTTGATGTGTCCGAACAAGATATTCTGATGAAATTCCACGTTGTTCACGTAATTTTCTATCAGCACCTGGCACCATAACTCGTACCTGATTTGAATTAATTAATTTAATATCATTAGTGGTATCCATGAAATAGAAATGATAATTTTTCTATGAATTTTTATTTTTATTTTTTTCTCAAACCATTTCTTCCACTGTTGAAAATCGTGCCATATACCCAGATACAGTTAAGAGTGCAGCTACTTCGGCTAGTATCAAAGCAAGTCCAGAGAGTTGGAGACACCAACCGTATTGATATTGTGGCAATTCACTATCTTCATTGGAACTTGAGATAGATGAAAGACTATACCGTTTTGGAGACTCAAAAGAGGCATCAGAGAGAGCCAACGCAAGTACTATCAAACCGCCACCCAGTAAAAGACCTGAAAACAAAGAATATCCATGTGTGCAATTCTATTCTTTTCATTATATATAGCGGTAGTTTTTTTTTTCTATGGTGTCCGCTTGACTAAAATTGAATAAAAGGAGAATGAAGAAAAAAATTCTTTTCAGTATTAAATGAGAATAAAATTATATTCAATTCTTTTGTCTGACTAATTAAATTTTTTTTTTTTTAATTTTTTTTTTGTGCAGCATTTGTAATTTTATTCTCCACATTGAAATTTTAATGTGCAATTACGCATTAGTATACTGTATTACTTTAGAAATGTAATTATATTTGATGTGATAGAAATAGAGAAAAGACAAAAAAAAAACAAAAAAAAAAAACCAAAAAATGACAACGGATATGATACCACAATAAATTTCCCAATTGTTCACCGAACGAAGAAAACAGAGAGTTGAGACAAAAAAAAAAAAATAATTATAATAGTAATAATGATTGAACAAAAAAAAAATTATATCGAAGGCAATTTGTAGTTGGAACAATTTCTTTGTAACTTTCCTGTTAAAACTCTGATCGAGTTTTTATTACGATCCTATCGCTCTTATTCGCCAATCTATTTCTTTATCTCCAGTTGTTTATTTTTAAGCGACTACACCTCGAGTAAAAATAAAATATATTTCTACTGCACTAGAGCACGTATAATATTTATTTGAAAAAAAAAAAAATAAATAAATGAAGGAAATATTATATAATATATATTATACAGAGTAGGATAAGAAACAGAATCGAGCCGTTACACAGGGACCAATAAAATACTTATGCCCGGAGAGCTTTCACAAAATCTGTCATCGATATGGTGCGAAGAAAGTAACGCTTCAACAATATACATATATGTATATAAATGAACGAAACGCACGTGATGTGGATGCAAAATGTATTTTCTTCAGCAATCACACGAAGGCAGTACGTAAAAAAACGAAAAAGAAAAAAAAAAAAAAAACACAGGTACGACAACGAAAAATCTTTTTGTCCCACGAGACACGTTTTTTCTCTTCTCTTTTTCTCATCTTCATTCTGTATACGTTCATTTTTACTTCCCTCTTTTCCATCCGACTATTCTCTCTTTTTCATCGCATTTTTATTCGAATTTCTTATTTCTACATTTCCACGTCCGGACAAGCATAAAAGAAGCAGAACGTTAAAATTTGCATTGCAGTAAAACCAGAGTTTAAGGTCGAGGCCGAATATAAACGAGTGCACAATCTCACTATATGCCTATGACTTTATATACATATATATCCATGGATAAGTACAGAAAGTTTTCACATATAGTTGCACTTGTAGCCTTAAGCGTTGGCTCCAGTGGTATACTCGCGTGCTTCGAGCATAAAATTGTGAATGTCTGACCTCACATTGGCCATTTTCACTGTTGATAGCTCCCATTGCGCGCATACATGTATATACACCAATTCACGCATTAACCATTTCCTTTCTTCTGCATCGGGTTGTTATGTTCATTTTCTGGCTTCTTATACTGGCACATTGTCCCATTATTATCGCGAAAAAAAAAGGATAAAAAAAAAAAAGAAAAAGAAAACGCTTTTATTTTCTTATCTTTTTCTGATAATTTTTTCTATTTTCTATTAGTTGATGATATTTTTTACTTATTTATTATCTCATTCCCATTAATATATAATTATTTAGATGAATATGCGTTTTTTTGTCGGGTAAATTGTCACATGAAAACATTCATTTGATTGTCAATCATTCCAATGGCATTGTATAAACAAAAAAAAAACAAAGAAAGAAATCAGTTATAACATAAAACTTCTATGGATTTTCTCCTTCTTAAATTTTTTTTATTCCCACTTTTTTCTGCTTTATCATTTTTTTTTCTGTTTTTTTTTTCTCTTCTCCTTTTCTCTGATAAAGAATTTTTTTATGATCATTGGTCCAAGTGCACGCTCACTGCACAGTGACAGTGTAACGAGTACGGGGGAAATGTTCCAGAGTGCTCGTTAGAGAAAAATGTCGTCCATAGATGAGCGCAACTAGGATTGAAGCGTACAACGACAAAGGAAATAAAAGATTGTGAAACGGGGTATAGAAGAATAGAAAAAAGTGTGAAGATTTTGTCGAAATTACAATTGAATATCCGTTTTTCTATTCCCCGAGTCTCTTACATCTTTCCTGTCATTTTCCTTCAATTCTTCCTCTCATTTAAATTCGTACTTTCATTTTTATTTTTTATTTTTATTTTTATTACAACACAGGTATGTTATTTTCCACAGAGGATATCACAGGGTCAACCAACTCTCGAGTAACTCACAAAAAATCCGATAACAATCTTTACGTATACATTTTTATTTTTCATTTGAAAATAGCTCAGGAGTGCGTCAACTAGAATCGAGACGAGAGAAAATGGAGACAAAGAACGGGGATATAGACGGGATCGCAATGAATGGAATGAGAAAGAGGACAATAGTCTTTATACTCTAGTGAAGATTCGTTCCTTTTTTCATGAGAATTAATGGCCACTCGTTATACTGACGGAAATGTGAACGAGAAATGGAAACGGAACTTCTTCAGAGAAACGAAGAATGAACAAAGGTCAATTTTACTTAAAAACATTTCGCTAGATGACATGGTTAACTATCCATTTACTTCATTATAAAGATTCAATAATTTTAAATAAAGAATAAAAACCAAGAAGAAATGAAGGAACAAAAAAAAAAAAAATAAAAAAATTTAATAAACAAATAAATTTTTTTGTTTAATTTAAAAATTGGAAACACGTTTCATAAAAATATTGGTGTTGTTCGAATTTTATCGAGACTCTAACCAATGAACTTCATTCTTTTTGTCTTCTCAATTTTTTTCGTAAATATATATACACTTTTTTTTTTATTATTTATTTATTTGGATCTTTGCAGTGCTCATCATATATACGCTCTGTCTTTTTTTTTTTCTTCCCTTCTCTCTGTTGTTTATTTTCTCCGCACGTACCGAATATTCCCGTTCTATTTGTCCGTGAGCAACTCTCTCCAAACCTCTTTTGGACCCCTCCCAATCTTACGGGCAAATATTTGCTAGGAACGAAGGCGTCAGTAGCTCAACCTAGAAGACGTACGTTGACGACCAACTATATATATATATATATGTATAGATGTTTATAGACGGAGAAAGATGAGTAAAGACGCGATACGTCCTGGCTCTCACTTACTAAAGGAGCTCTCGCGAGAGTAAATAACTTTTTCTCTTCTCATTCGCACTAGTCTCGTCTGGCAGAATCCTTGGATCAAGTGCACGCTTTCACTCATCTCACTCCAAGAAAAGTGGGGAAAGCGAATTTCGTACTCCTTCACGTCAACTTGTCTCTTCGTTCTTTGTTCACTTTCTTTAATTCTCATACTCACTCATCTCTTTCCCGTACACTGTACAGGTTTCTTACAATTTTATATCTGTCTTTTTTTCTTATTTTTTTTATATTTTTTTCTATCTTCTCGCCGGAAACACTGCGAAATATGTTGGAGCACTGCATTTAGTACCTCATTATTCGAAAAAAAAAAAAAGAAAAAAGAAAGAGAAAACAAAATGAAAAAAAAATTCATTCAATTCAAAAATTATTTTTTCTGTTTATTTTATTTTTAATTTCTTATAAATTTCCATCAATCATATTACTGTATATATATATATTTTTTTTTATATTTTTAATGTAATAAATGATGAATGTACTTTGTAGTACTTTAGAATAAAAGACACTCGAAGTGAATTATATTATCAGTTTGATACACGTAGTCTTGATAGCTTTACTCGTACTCATTCTCTTTGATCATTCAATATATGACCCAGTACGAAATCCATTTTCAATTTACTTTTATGATCCGTCACACTACACTTTGTCTTATACCAGACACATGTTACACATATATCCACTGTATTACTACAATATAAATTGAAATATATCAATATTTATCATGAATGAATCAAATGTGAAATATTCCATATTCAATGAGAATCTGTGCATAAACTTAATTGCAATCAAGTGTTGTCAGTAATATATTACTTGTTCGCATGTACATTCCACTTGACTTGTTCAAAGTGGCAATGAAGTACTTCAATACACACACACACACATATACATATAACTATATAGATAATAATTAGACTGATGTCATTGTTCTTGCTTTGTCTATCCCTTCCTGTGTACCTTTACAGTGTAGAGGACCAATAAGATCAGAGTTGACAAACTTTATACCCCAACATACACAGCAATACCAACACTCATGGGAACTACATAAGTTAAATATATACATCAAGTAGATATATATATATGACCAAAAAGCTTCATACAGGGCAATCTCGGTTGATTGAACGCCACTTGGAAATTCCTTTTGGTATCGTATATACCAAAAACAAAAACCCTTCGCTTCAAAGTTCACTTAGTACAGACTTGATGAACAACATGAGGGAATATAATACCAGGCATTATCATAAATCATTTTAATCTTCTTACCCTCACCCCTAATATATCTATTTTTGTTTTCTCACATTTTGTTATTATTATTATTATTATTTTTTTTTTTTTCGTCCTGTTTATATTTAATTCTATTTACTTGATTGATCTGGTTATTGATTGTAATTTATTTTGTCTTACACGCAAGTTTAACACGTGCGCTTTGAATATTCGGTATTAAAGTGTACCCATGAGAATACACTTGATCGCATACATGAATTCAAAATTGGTGGTATATATATATATATATGTGTGTGTGTGTGTGTGTGTGTGTGTAAGAGAGTCTTGATTATATTCTACATCTCTGTAACTATTACCTACACCGTTTCACTTACTCACTCACTCTCTCACTCATTTACTCAACTCACTCTCTCATATATTCAATCTCTGTCTCGTTCTCTCTCCCATCGTGTCGTTGCTCACGAATATTTACTAGAAATTCTCGACGTCCCTCTGGCACACAGCGGCAAACATAAATTCCCATTGCGTCCCTCCCGGTTGGTTTATGTTTACGGGATTAAATAACTTGACCCAGTAGCAACATATCATGCGTGCCGAGAGATGGCATGTCTCTATATATATATTATATCTCAATATATAAATGTATATATATATATGTATACATGAATTTGGAAATATATAGAATTCATTTGAAATGTGAAACGCATGAACTCGTTGACAAATTTTCATGATTGCGGTAAATTCACGCGCATTTGTAATAATGTAACATCTCACGAATGTCATAAAAATAATATAAATATTTAATAATAAATAATTTTATATTTATAAAATATAATAGATTTTCATTTGATATTATTAATTTATTATACATAAAAATTGTGATATACTTTTTTTTTATTTATATATTTTTTTCTTTTTTTTTTTTTTTTTTTTTCCACAATTATCAGGTCAAGTTTTACGTATACTCGACACTGCTACTGTTTTATTTTATAAAATTTAGTTTTACATCAATTCAAATGACAAGAAGTATTCTCGAGATTTACCTAACGATGTTGTTATCATGTGGATAGTTTTACTCTCTCAACTTTTGCAAACTCTTCAATCTCAACACATCCACACACACTCTCACATACAGTCATGTATAAACGTATAAATTCACATGTATCTTTGTCTTTTGAGCCGTTTGAAGGAGGTCAAGCTGTCTCCTTTCGAATAATTTTCTACACTTTTACTTTATTTTTCATCATCAAATATATATATATATATATTTTTTTTTGGTTTCTATTTTTTATCTCTTACAAATTATCCACATACATTTCATTATATTCATATGATTTAAGCTCGACTAATTAAAATCCACGCTGACGATCGACGTGACTCTAACTCTCACTTATACACTCACTATCATCTCCTCATTGTATGTATTTGACTGTCAGCGGATATACTGTGGAGGGCGTTTCACCCTCACGCTCTGTATGTCCACGCCAGAAAGCACCTGCGAAACGATTGTGCATAGCCACATAATTCTCGGCATTGTGACGGACGCGCAGTGGTGCTCTGTACCAGTCGACGCTGTTGGCGATAATTAGGCCTATCGGATGCTGGCAGAATTTGCACGTCACTTCCGCCAATCTACAGTATATATACACACTCTCTCTATCTCTCTTTCCCTCTTTCACACACACACACACACACACAGACATAGTGATTTTCTCGTTCTCCAGCATTTATACTATACTAAACAACAATTCATTGCACATCCAAGTCAATTCAATAGCCTCGCACACATTCCCTAATGCCGTTGATGCGCGACATACGAATTCCAATGCGTGTATTTATTCGTATCGCGCATACACATACAAACGCAAATCAGTTAATTTTGTTTATTATCGTTATTGTTATTGGATGTATTTTTTTTTTTTTTGCCATTCAGTTTTTGTAAATTTGTGTATATAGAGATATACTGAAGTATTTGATTTTTAACCGGTTACGTTTTTATTTTTATCAAACGCTATACGGCCATTCCCATAGAAAATTGTTGAAACACACGGTTGGACATTCGCATTTGCTATTATAGAATATAAAGGGAAAAGAGTGAAATAGATACTGGAGGATGAGGAAAATGGGATGATGTGAAAGTGGATCGAATAAAATTTTCTGCTATGTGTGTGTGTGTGTACGTATATCGGTTGATGTTGGAAATGTATATAAAATTTCTGTATCGTTTGCACGTTTTTCCCCGCGTATATTCCTCATGATTTCCTCATCGTCGGTTTTATTCCGTATATATATCCAATACAACTACTCTATCTCTCAATTATTAATAAATTGCATCGCTCATCGTTCACTCCACCTCGCTACATTCATCGTTTTTTTTTTTTTTTTTTTTTTTTACTTTCTTCCCCGATCTTTCTATCAATTTTTCTACTTTTTCATTTTGTTCATTTCTCTCACTTTATTAATTTTTTTTTTCCTCTCTCTACTTCTCCCACACTCGTTTTCCAATCATAGTAATATTGATTGGACAACGTGAACCAAAGAGCGGAGGGATGTTGATGAAAATTTCGTTATCACAGTTAATAATATTTCTTGATTTTATTCATGTGTTTATAATTTTCCAATTATTTATTTGTATATTGGACAAAATCAATTCAAAGATATAATTAATAAATAAATGAATAAAATTGTGTATTTTGATGGGATTAATTTTCCCTCTTGTATTTATTGAACTTGAAATTACGATGAGAGTTCATGACACGTGTGTGTGTGTGTGTGGGAGTTTTATCTGTACAAAGGGAGTCAAGTAAGGGTGTACAGACATGAATGAATATAATTGATAAAGATAGAGGAAAAGACAGGGAAAGGGAAAATTTAAGTTAAAGTAGGGTGCAATATCTACTGGGATAATTATTCGCGCGAGACATGATTATTTACTTGGTGGTGGGTGCCAGAATTAGACGTGGACTTGAAATAAACTTGGAGTATCGTGGTAGCTAACATTAATTCCATTTTCTCGTATTCTGTTTGCGTGTTCGAACACACTCAGTTTATCCTCTCTCTCTGTCTCTTTATATATATTTATATATGTATATGTATATTTCTATTTCTATCATTTATCCCTTTTTGTTACTCGTGATATACCTACATACATTCTTCGTTTTGCTGCGCATTCACTTGTCTTGGAATTCTTGGAAAATTACGCCGCAATGTGAAATTCAGAAAATTCAATTGCTAGCGATTTTCTCTATTTATTCGTGCGGATAATAGAGTGAAGCTGATAGAAGTATATTAAGAAAGATATATATATATATATATATATATATATATATATATATATATGTGTGTACGATGTGACCTCGGGGAACTTTTAATATTGTCTGAAGATCCATCCGACCATGTGGAAGATTTTTGTGCAATGACATGGCGAGAAACAATGGAATCTTCTTTTCATTCATTTTCTTCTTTTATTTATTATTTATTTATTTATATTTTTTTGTTATTTTTTTTTTTTTCAATGACTGATTTTTCATGAGAAGACAACGTACAAGAGAGATAGATGTTGACTGTACTTGAATTTTTTCTGCTGTAGACGAATGACACACAAACCCCTGGGGTCATTCTGTCATGGCTGTTTGTTTGTCAAGGAGAAGGTTGATCACATAGGAAGCGTTGAAAAAATAATAAAAAAATACAAAAGTTAAAAAAAAAAAGAGGAGAATTAGAAATAAAAACTATTGGCTAATGAATATGTGAAAGAATAAAAGGATGAAGAACAAAAGGGAAATGGAAATAAGAAATGACATCGAGATAAGTAATACAGAGTTTCTGTAATATTGAATGAGAACTTTTTTTTTTTTTTTTTTTTTTTTTCAATTGTCTCGTGTATTTCTTTGGGCGGGGGATAAGGCACGAGTTGAGTGCAAAACTAAAAATTGTTCAAGTTTGATGGAAGAGAAAAATAAAAAAAAAAAAAAAATGGTGCGTGCGATTACTTTTTACCAGTAGATATAGAGTGGAAATGAAAATGCTGTGCGATCTTCAGGAAAAGAAAAAAAAAAAAAAAAAGACAAATAGAAGAAGAGGAGAAGAGGAGAAGAGAAGAGAATAAAAAAAAAATCAAAAGTGGAAAAAAAAAAAAGTTTGAATGCAGTGAATCGAATTTTATTCTTTGTGTACGTGTACGAATGGAAATAACTTTGGAAAAAAAAAAAAAAGAGAAAAAAAAAAAGATTGAGTGACGGTTATTCAAAGTGAAGCTCACGTACTGGTAGCGATGCTTTAAACTTCAATCATTCACTTCACAAATCAAAAATTTTATCACAAAATATTATCTCAAATTTCCATCATAAACAATTATTGAAATATCATTTGGATTTTCTTTCGGAAATTGATTAAAAAATTGACTGTGTAAATGAGATTTTAACTTTTATATTTTTTATAAATTTTTATTTTCTTACACAGCAAAGTAATATAAACAAAAAAACAAAAAAAAGAAATAAAAAAAAAAGAAAAAAAATTATAAATAAGCTTTTAGTTGATGTACAAAAGTTTAGAAAGTTCATATCAAACTTTTTTTCTACCCTCATTTATTTTCTTGCTCACTCTAATTGTATTCTCGCTTGCCAGAAATCGCGTGGATTAAAAGAACAACCTCATATAGAAAAAAAAAAGTCTTTGAATTACCGTACAATCATCTCAATGTCAAGAACTCATTGACGATTTATGAAGCAAATAAAAAAAAAAAAATTATATATATAAATGATAATGAAACCACAGCATCCCCCTTCAAAAAATAAAAAAATAAATAGTAATAATAAAACAATAAAACATAAAATAACGAAATATACTTAAAAGTATATCAAATTCGCAGTTGACCTTTTAGAATTTTGCCTTCATGCCAAAACTTCTATGTAGAGGTTAAAAACTTTTATCAGTATATTCTCGACATTATTTTATTATTATTATTATTACCTTTTTTTTTCCCCATATACCTCTCATACGACACTATTTTATCTCTCAATTTTATTATACATATAGCCTTCACGCATTTTGAAAAATAATATCGATGTAATAGGAAATGAAAAATCACTTGTAAGTAGAACACGTGTTTTTGGTTTGACCTGAAAGCAAAATCGAAAAGACCTAAAGACTTGAATAGTGGACGAGGGGGTACACAGTTAAAATATATGAGGAACGAAGTGAGTCATATATATATGAAAAGGAAGAAAAAGTATGAGAGTAAAGAGAAGGATGGGGTGTGCGCAAGGGGGTGACGGGGGAGATGATAAATGTAGTTCGCCGTTTGGACCCCACTGAGTCGCGTCGAGATATCGTGATTTAGAAGCGCCCGCGGTATAGAATCTCTCTCTCTCTCTCTCCCTCTCTCTCGTGCTCTTTCATTTGGAGTATGGGGCGCAAAAGCTCGTAAAAGATTCGCATTGAGGAAAGTATGGGGTCGAAGCCGCCCGCGACGTTTATTATACCAAGTCACCAGTGTTTCATTTAAAAAATACTCTCTTCACACATTTCGACCTTGATACGAAATATTTCAAACGAGAAAAAAGAAAAAATTATTAAGTGGTAAAAATAAAAAATAAAAATTTTTCTTTGCCTATACGTGAGTGACGAGAGATAGGAATAACAAAAAAAAAACAAAAATAAAAAAATAAAATTGAAATTAATACACGACTTTATTTATCTTTGGTATTATTAAATATTAATAATTTACACTTTGTTATGAAAATATGTTATTAAAATAAAGTGTGAAAATCTGATTACACTTTAATCTATTTTAATCCACCGACAATAAATTGCGTGAGACAATGACTTGAACTAGAATATGTACTAAACATTTATAATCTCACATGGATAATATACACAAAATATATACAAGATAAATATAAAAAATATGAAAATTGTATCGTGAATATAAAATGACAATTTATATTTGACTTCGACGTTATGACCATGTGAATAGACGTAAATAAATTTGTTTAAAAATAAATGAAGAATAAAATTGAGTTCTCAATCACTACAGCTTAACATTTCTCATATTTTATATTTATTATACTGTCACGTACACATAAAAAAAAAAAAATATTGATAATAATAATTTTTTATTTCCCCCCAATATTTTAAATGCACTCGTATAATTTCATCACATTACATTTATCTTATTTCTCAGACTTTTGTTCTCTAAACGTGAATATTTCATTTCAACTCTCAATCTATTTCACGATCACTCCATTCTGCTTTCTCCCTATTCATCTCTCCTTTTTCACATATAAATTTACATCTTAGCACATAATTATGATTACGTGTATACACATTGGGAGAAATTTCCAAATTTTACCTTTGGTGATGTGTATCTATTTGTTGATGCATAAATATTCTCATACTTATCATATTCTCCAAGTCTTGACGTGT
The DNA here is from genome assembly GCA_963920625.1 of Dinocampus coccinellae. Lineage (NCBI taxonomy): Eukaryota > Metazoa > Arthropoda > Insecta > Hymenoptera > Braconidae > Dinocampus > Dinocampus coccinellae. The sequence goes on from OY987186.1 coordinate 1,709,329, forward strand.
TTCACTCATATGTTGAATTTTAGTATTTCATATAATTTCATATAAATGAATAAACTTGTGCATCCTCCGTAAAATGGCAACTCATCGCTTTTTCCTTAATACTTGTACTTGTATCTCATTGATTTCAATTTCTAACATAAATATTATATATATTCACACACATAAAATTATATTAACACTTTAAGAAAATGCACAACTCTTCAAAGACATACATACACAAATCTCTTGAGAGACGTTTATGGTAATGATCAGTGTGCGAGACAAAATAATAAAACAAACCAAGAAAAACATATAATATAAAATAGAAAGAAAGATTTTCACGAAGAAAAATATTGCAAAAATAGTGGAAGATGAGAAAGGTTGAGATTTAATAAAGCGCATAGTAAATTCACTAGCAAAAGAAAAGAAACATCGATCAGACAGGACAGTAGGATATGAACTGGAGAAAAAAACGCGAGGGGTACAATGAGGTACATGTGAAAAAAAAAAAATAAATAAATAAAACAGAATGAGATAGACTATATGTGAGCAAGTGGGAGAAAAAAAAAACTAACCGCACTCTATTTAGCATAGAAATCTCATTTTGCACGTCGAGCTCTAGATTCTATGGCGCCAAAATTCTGAATTCTCACTATGTCTTCTCTCTTGTCCCTCCCCCCTCCACCCCTCCTTCCCTTCCATCTTTTTCATTTATTTCAGTAATTTTTTCGCTTTTGTTTTTTCGTTCTATCTCCTTTTTCATCTATTTTTTATTTATTTTCATATCTGTCGCATTTCATTCACAACTTTTTAGGTTTCTCTTATCGCATTACCTATCGTTTTTCATTGTATATACAAACACATACAAATACAAATTCACATACGCAAGCTTTTAAACTCACAAACTGTCAAGCAACATGTGTGTATATATTTGCAAATACAAATTTTCTCTCAGACTATTTCAATTCAAATATTCGTTACTGTGCAAGCTCTTTCACTTGGTCATATAAAATCTGTTGACGATTCGTATTGCCATCGTCGGTTGTCGTTTTCTCTCATTTTCTACCTCTCACCTTTGCTAAACTCTAACTCCCTGTCTCACCATCATTCAACTTCTACATCCATTTCTACCACATAACCACAATCGTATATTCCACTATTTCTATTTTCTGTACGACTGTTTTACGAGTTTCATTAAAAGCTCAAAATCCAAATTATCAAAGTAGTTTTATCCATAGCTATAGCAATTAATTCATTCAGTTTCTGGATTTTGAATAAATACAATGAATATTTCACTCTGACACATCATTATATTCACATAAAATTTATTTGATATATAAATTTAATTTATTTTTGTTGAAAATTTGTATTTCTGACAGATAAAAAAAATTGTTTTTTTTTTCTTTTTTTTTTTTTCACTATTTCATTTTATTATTTTTATTATTATTTTTTATTTCTGATTACATCTTGTTACGATGTGTATGGTACTTTGAGGGTTAAATCCCAGGATATTTGTCTCTTTTGTATATATTATATAAAAAATGTGTGAGAAAAAGTGTGTGATAAAAGTAGATTTTATAGAAATGTTGAATTCAATATTGAGAGAAAAAAATAGAGAGCAAGAGAGAGGGGGAGAGAGTTTTCATGTCGCGTGATGAAATCAATTTGATTCCCGTGACGTCTTTGGAGTTCTAACAATATTGCCACAGACTTGAATCACCCTCAGATCCTATCAGGATTTCCCGAGGGCTAAAGTCGTATATATATAGATATAAACGTGAAAGTGTGAATTTATATTGATTTATTCGCAGATTATTGTAAATGAGAAATGAAAAGATGAAGAAGAGAAAAAAAGGAGGAAAAAAAAAAAAAAGAAAGTATACTAATGTGATTTTGGATCTTTGATGTAGACATAAAGACAAAAAAAAAAAAGAAATGATATTCACAATTGAATTATATATTTTTCACTTAATCATAATTTATTTTTTTTTTCTTTCATTTTTTTTTTTTAATGCATTTCATCTTTATTTGATATAATGGCGGAGATCGCAACATCTCGACAATGTGAATTTGAGAATTATGAACTGAACGGATTTGTGAAACAAAAGAGGAAAAAAATTTTAAAAAACAACAAAAATTGAAGATAAAAAGATATTACAAATATAAAATTTTACGAATATGCAGAAGAGGAAGTGTGTGCGATGGGATGGAGAAGGAAGAAAAATGAAAATGGAAAAATTAGCCACAGTTTGAATTCTATCGTTCTAAAAAATATATATTCATGTATTTTTTTTTCTATATTTGGCGTCGAATATTAATTCAAACTTAACTTTATGCATGAACAATCTTTTGCATCTAGTCTAAAGCTCAAATGAAGTTTTGCATAATTAAGTGCCGGTACTTTTTGTTGGCGTAGCAGGATAAATATGAAAAAAAAAAAAAAAACACGAACAAAAATGAAGAGAAGATAAAGGAAGAGAAGCAAAAAAAAAAAATATCAGTAAAAGTGCGAGTATGCAAGTTGAATATGTTTGTGCTGCCTGAGCTCATGAAGATGCGCCTTCATATTATAGAGTCACGATTATTCTATCCAGTATGAGCAAAAAATAAAAAATAAAAAATGAAAAAAAAAAAAAGGAGATGAGGAGAAAATTCGTCAATATTTAAATCCACTCAGCGAAATATGGCAGTGGCAACTGATAAAATTTTCTGGCAATTTTCTAAACACATTAATTATTTTTACTTGTAATCTACAAACTCGCCATGATAAAATATTCAACCAATGAATATACTAAAATTGTAATATGAAAATAGTAACAGAATAAAAATTATTTCGTGATAGATAAACGATTTTGTGTAGAATGAAGTATTAAAAATAAATATGAAATAAAAAATTTAAAAAAATTAATACGAATTCACCACGACCGTTGTAATAATACAGTCGAGTTGAAAGAAGAAAAAAAAAAAGTATATAAGAATGAAGGAAAAGAAATTCCACTTGTTCGGACACGAATTCTGAACTGTATGTAGCGGTCGTCGTGGAATTTTCGGTTGATTCGGCAATGAGAGACCGGAACCCGATGAAATGACGACAAGTGGAGCGGGAGGTACGGATGGTGCACACGCAAAACGAAAATAGAGGTCGTTCATGGTCGAGGGCATGAAATCGCTAAAAGGAATGCTCGGTCGACTGAAAGCAAGTCTCGTATACGACCTCCGCTCTCTTTATTCTCCTCTTTACCGCTTGTGCCGTTGCTTACTCAAGAAAAATGGATAAAGAGAAGAGGAAGAAAAAGAAAAAATAATAATAATAAATGATCGGATATTTCTGTAGAGTGATGATACAAACAAAAAAATTTGTTTTATGATAAAATATATGTAAATTTCTGTACGGTAAAATATGATATTTTGAAACTTTACATTTACAAATATTCCACTGAATTTTACACTGAATTAAGATAAAAAAAAAAAACAAAAATGATGATATTCATATCGATAATATAATATATTATTATTATATTCTTTTTTTTCTCGTCTCTGAAGGAAATGAGATAATTTCGATTAAATCTAATTTTAAACTATCATTATGTATGTAATTTTTATTTTTCTTTATCATTTAACTGTCTTCACATGTGATCATTTATACTGGAATCTTCTATTCCGTTATATATATCCAAGCACTTTGGGTAATGTACACGCTTTGCTACATTAACCTCGACTTATCCACTTTCCAGTTCACTCACACACTGATATACACATATAGATCAACACATACACATTTATATCTATATACTACATTCACTTATGTAGATATAATACGCACATGACTAGTGAATTGATGGAAACTGGCGGCTGCGTGCTCATCATCCTGAAAGCTCAACTACTCGAGTTATACTTGAGCTTTTAACTCATAAATTTTCATAATATAAATACTCAAGTTTTATAAAAATAAAAAAAAATAAAATTATTCCAAAGTATTTTTTATTTTTATTTTTTTTTTTATAATAAAATTAAATTGATTTCAACTATGAAAAATTGTATGTTTAATGTTTGAAAGGGTTGGATAAAACATCCAAGTGCAATTGTTACGACATGGGGGTCTAGAGAGTGGTGATAGGTGTGGCAGGCGCTCAACCACCACCACCACCAACACCACCATCACACCATCATCTCTAACTTTTGCTGTATACCAACGGTAAAATCGCGTACCAGTCGTTCCTATAATTCCTTCTGTCGACTGACTAAGCATTTCCTATCAAAGTACGACCAGAGTTGTACGAATCTATACTCGTACGCGAACACAATGTCTGGCCAAATCGTTGGCATTTCTCCTTCCTCCAATTTATACCCAAACCCATGTCTTTCATTCTGTCTCTCCTTCACTTATACTATCTAACTATATCTTTCTCACTTTATCATTTTCACTCTATTTCACCCTGACTATCTATCTTTCCTTCCATTTTCTCCACTCCACCTTCCTCGCGTTTCTGCTTTCTATCCAGTGCCACTTAACTCGCTGTCCCATCAACGTGTAACCCCCCTCTATATTCCTTCAGGCACTATTGCCGGGACCATCTTGCCCGATCGTTTTTTAGCGTGATCGACCCACGCTAATTGTTCGTCCCACTTCTGACCTAACCCTCAATATCATTCACCGTTCTCCCTTCCGCCCACATTCTCATTACCCTCATTTCCAATTATTATTACTCTATTTTTCCACAGCTCAGTAAAGATTATTAAAATAGCAATAAAAAAAAAATATATATATATATATATATATAAATAAGTAAAAATTAATAAATATAAATATCATAAAATACAATTAAAATGTCGATAAATAAATACGTACAGAATTAAATTGGAATTAAATTGGAATAAAATTACTGAATTAAATTGTGATTCGAAAAAATTCTCCACTTCGTAAAAACTAATGTGAGAAAAAAAAAAATAATATACATATATATATTTATACAATCTACAACTAATATCGTTAATATAATAGTGTAGAAAATGGCGCGTGTAATCGAATCTCACTCAGTGATATTAACGACATGAAAAAAAAAAGAAAAAAAAAATATTATTTTTTTTTTTTATTTCTTTCATCGATTAAATTTTTCATTATTTTTTATTCGTTTTTTTTTTTTTGTTTCATCTTTATTTTTTCTTCCTCCCTCACGATTACTTTCACTTGTTCACTATCTTTATCTCTCATCTACTTCTTGATTTTATTTATTTTATTACTATATCTTTTTTTTTTTTACCTTTTTTTTTTTTTTTTTTCACTATACACCACCCACAATTGATCAAAATGCCACGATATAATTTTGTTGTACGCAACATTGAGCACACCATCGATTTCAACAAAAAAATATATATATATAATAATAATAATAATAATAATAAAGTTTGATAGCATCGTTGAACGTCGAAGATTCCACTTGAGGAAGTCTCGTTAGTCACAACGAGAAGAAGCTGCCGATAGTCCAATGTCTCGTTAGGATATCGATTCAATGCGAAATCGAGCGTGTAATCGGGATACGCTGTAGAAAGACTATCTCACTCGTTTTCCACCAATACTCACACGCATATACACACACATACACATGCATACATATATATATATATATATAAGATATATATATATAGACACTTGATGTCTGATAGTTGTAATGGTCTGTCGTTGAACTTTCTCTTTCATTTCTGTACGATAGTCCCGAAGTGGTTTTGTTGAACTCATTGAAAATCTCACTAGGTACATGCAATAGATGCAATTTATATACATACACATGTATATATATATATATATTTATGACTGTGTATGTGTGTTTATGTGTGGATAATATATAGATATGAGTTGTGAAACGAGACGCGCGATGCCACACCCCGTGATCTCACTCTCGAAACAATTACAACTATGCTCCAACAATTTATAATTCGAAACCCTCAAACCATATATTTTATCTGTCTCTGTCTCGTACTCTATATTACTATCTCATTCTCGTTTTCATGCTCTTCTCTCTGTGCAATGCGCGTCGGTTAAACGTTATTACTTCAGCCGCTATGGATAATTTCCCTCATTTGTTCGTCGGCTTCGTGCTCACACCACGATTGTGAATTTGCTGTGCACGTAACTGCTACAGTAGTTCTCTTTTCGTGAGCAGGTTACGTATCTCGTCCAAATGCATCGAGAATAAAGGGAGGGGAGAAAACTCAAACCTAATTCGTATAGTTACAGGCATTTCTCATTGCGCTTTACATTCTGATGGTATTCACGGTAACACTGAAATACTAAATGTCGTATCGAGTAATCGTTATTTTATATAATTTATCATTATGCTAATGATATAATTAAATTCAAAAAAATTTTTTACCCATTCAATTCATCTTGATAAATGGAGTTTATTTAAATTAAATAAAAAATAAAAAATAAAAGAAAAAAAAAAAAATGTTGATGTTTTATTTACGTAAAACTTTTTAATAGCATAAAATGTAAATAAATTATTTATAAAATATAAATATATAAATATGTCTGGAAAAAATGATAAGTTAAATATTATTTAGTGATCATTAAAATATTATGAAAAACTGTATCACCGTTTGCCATTGCAATTTCATGAATTTACAAACAAAAAATATTAACAATTATAATAACTTGGTGTATTTACACATTGAATTTTTTTTTTTATGTACATAGACATATTTGGTCTGTAGTTGGAATAGGAATGAAGAAAATATCGAGAAGTGTTTTTTTTTTCTTTTGGTTATTCGCGGTGATGTTGAAGAAGATAAAAGTATATTGTGAAAAAAAGTATGAGATATTTTGAGGTGGAATTGGTCGTTGTGAGAGTTCATTGGTGATCTCAACGAGAGAGAGTAAATCCATAAGGAATTGAGGTGAAAAATCTTCAATAGTATATACATGTTGTATGTTAAAGTAGTAACCAGGATAAAACATTTCGTACAGACGAAAATGTGTGTGGGTCTAGACTATAGACCATCTAATGTGAACTAAATCAGACTAATCCTATAGCCCTTGAGTCTTATCCCACATCGACCAACTGCTTTCGTTATATCTTCACTTCTCATCTTTTGCCTTCTATCCAGAGCTTCGTCTTATTCGCTCAAACTCCAAACCTCAAGTGTTACTTGACTTTTTATCTTATATATTACTCCTACTATTACTTACTACAACTACTGGTTGTTATTGCTATTACAAGTTGTATTAAGACAACTATTTCTGGTATTGTCTGTTGTACTTGTTGTGATACTCTTGTTATCTCATTGTCGAATTTGCGCGCGTCTGGACACGCAATTACGTGGCTCAATGTCGTTACTCTTTTTTCAACCACTTCAAACATCTTTATTACGTACAAATATAAATGGATAAATGAAAAAATAATATGAAAATGAAATCATTGAAATTGTGAAAAATAATTTTATCTGCGTCAGCGAAATTTATTATAAATTTCTTTTCTTTTTTTTTTTTTTTTTTTCAATTTGTCAATGCAAATTTGTAGATGGTTGGAATATTTTTATCGATGTTCAGTGGAAAAAATAAAGAGAGAGAATCGAAGAGATAGGGAATGAGAAGGAATAGAAAAAAAAAACTGAGATGAAGATAAAGAAAGTGGACGAAAAAAAAAAAAAATAAAACAAAAAAAAATATATAAGTAGAATGAAAACGAGTGGATCAGACCTTTTTCTATTTTACGAGTTAAAAAGGTGGAGAATGAGAAGAGAACGAAGAAGAGGAAGAAGAAGAGGAAGAATAAAGCAAGGCGAGTGCACTTGCTGACTATAACGAGGCAAAACGTTGGGCTGGGTACATATAAGAGAAAACGAATTGAGTATCTTTGTTTATTTTTTTTTCTTTTTTTCTTATTCATCTTGTGTTTTACGTTCATTTTTTCCGAATAATTATTTATTTATTAATTTATTTATTACTATTTTTTTTTTTATTTATTTATTTTTTTTTTCATTCAGCTTTTAATTTTATTTTTTATTCAACTCTGAAATTGAATTTTGTCGAGCGTAATAGTTGAATGACGTGACCCTTTACTTTCAATTCTACACATCTTTTTACCTGTTCTACTTCTCTTATTATTTTATACAATTTTTTTCCTCCACCTATACCTCCCCCTTTATTTCTTGTGTTTTCCCTTGATTGGCAGTACTACAATAATTTATTCATTCAAAATTATATTCGTTCAACTATTTACTCGTGCTCGGTGTATAATTCAATAATTTTTGTTGGATATCGAGGAGTATTTTTGCCAATTTTTTTCAAACAAATATTCACCACTTGTCAAGAAAAATAAAAATGAATTTCGAACAAAAGCCACCGATCAGAAGAAAAATAATTGAACTAATCAATTTTTTTTTTTTTTTCACCATTTTTTCTGGAATTTTAACTCAATATTTTTATTCCAATAACTTTTCAATTGAGTGAAAGACTCGATCTACTTATCCAAAACTATGGATCATGAATTTATGTATGGGTGTCAATTTTCATGAGATTCGACTTTTGTTCCTTTGAAAATCTATCCCATTCTCATTTCATCTTCCACGTGTTCCCTCTTCAAACCTCAAACCGCTTATATATACATTCACATAGAAATATATCTATGAGGAGCAGAAAGTGAATCGAAAAAAATCCCACTGTGAGAATATGAGCTTACACATTCAGGCAGAAATCTCTTCTCATACAATTTCCTATTTCCAAGAATACCCCGAATCTTCATTCTCAGACACGAGGAAGAAAAAAATAAATAAATAAATAACTAAAACCTTGAGGATAAACTCTTGAAAATCCCACCGTGAATTCAAAAAATAAGTCTCGGTATTTTTATTTTCTATATATACGAATAATATCGGATGGTCGGTTTAGGACACGTTGTGTATTCCACGAACAAACCTTAATGCCAAGAAGAAAAAGGTTCTTCATATACATCACAAGGGTCCATTGTAGTAGTATGTGGACACGGTGGCTGCTCCAAAAGCGAGCAGATGAATCTACGAGACCATTAAGTATTGTACAGCAAAATGCCACATACAAATATAAAAATATCTACGTACGTGTGGACGGAATTTTTTTCTTTTTTTTTTCTTACTCAGTAACAGTGAAAAACAGAGAATTTTTGTTTATGCATTAATGCAAGAAGTTTTTCTTTTTTTTCTAGAACGTCAACAATAACGAAGAGGATGAGAATGAGAATTAAAATAAAAATGACAATGACAATGACAATAACAATGATGACATCAATGATAAAATGTGAATTGTTATACGGATATGTATCATGCAACAGTAAAGTGAGAATGTGTATATATATTTTATACACATGAGAAAGTAGTTGGATACGTGTTCGTGGTCTGCACGTGCTTTCTGTCTAGTTGAGGGCGAGAGATCAGAAATTGTATTGTTGTATTCCCCATAAGGAAAGCGTCGTTGATACACAATGACACCCCAACACTGTTGGATAGAGTGGAAAGAATAGAAAAAGAACAAGTGATGGAAAGATATTTGGTGAAAGCGAGAAAGAAGGTGGAAAGCTTTCAGTACGTGACCAGTGAACCAACAAGCGTGTGGCTGTTTACTTACTGTCCTCTTCAACTCTTCAAACCTCCCAGACCGAAAAAAAAAAAATAATAAAAAAAAAAAATAAAAAACAAAAGAACAAAAAAAAATATATCAAGAAGGTGTGAGAGTGAGTGAAAGAGAAAGATCTGCTATTCTTTTAAATGTACACTGGAGTTACTTTTATTTATTTGTTTCGTTTTCTTTGTTTCCATTCTTCAATATTTTATTTTATTCTCACTCTCACTCTCACTTTTTCTACCCGTACTCTATTCTCTCCCCAATTTTTTCTTCTTTTTTATTGTATATTTATGTTAAAATTTCAATTGTAATATGAATAATATTAATAAGTAAGTGTTATATATGTATTTATATACTTACCACCAAGGAGAAATAATCCACAAGCAATCACGGTTTTGTGATCGGCATAGCAATGACCAATCATTGCGGAAAATGTCCCAGCGAGAATTAATGCAACAGCTGCTACTTGAAATGGCGTTGAAATTCTGTGGATAAAATTCAAGAAAATTTTAAATATTCATATAAAATAATTTATTAAAAATAGTATTGGTAATAATTATAATAATAATAATATTAATAATAATACAACGGTAGAAAATAATGATAATAAATTAGAAGGGTAAAGTTTGTTTGTGAGCTTTGAAGGTTTGCCACAAGGGTTTTTCACACCATCCAACAAATCAAATTCGCAGTGTGTAAAAGACAAAGAGAAAGGGAAATAGAGAAATGAAGAAAATGTTGAATGAGAAAAAGGACAAGTTGAGAATAAGGAAAAGAGAGAGAGAGAGAGAGAAAGGTAGTGAAACAAAATTTGAGGTAGAACTTAATCAAGATTTGTGAGAAAGTGACACGACTTGAAGAGTAGACGGTAGTGGAAATCTAAATCGGATTGATCTATACGCCATTATACATCTTTGCTGTTGGTTGTATAGTCCACCCGGATATGTAATTATATTATTATCACTACAGTGTATATATATATGTTGAATATCCGAGAGTAAGTTTATATATATTAAGAAATGTAGATATGAATGTATATTCGTGAATTGTACTTGGTAATGTGAAGTTCACGAGATCAAATTTTGTTTGGAAACTTTACTCATTTTCAAGCGGAAACACTGGCAGAGACAAAAGTTTATTTTTCTCACAAACTCTATATATATATATATATATATATATATATTCAGAAAAAAACATAGGGGAAAGAAAAAGAAAAGTAGGGTAAATAAAGATATATGTGATATTATATATGATTTGAAATAGAATACAAAAAATATTTGGAAAATACAAAGGAAAAGTAGATGATGCGGATTCATATGAATATATATAAAAAATAAAACGATATATAAAAATATAAAATAATGCAACAAAAAAAAAAAAAAAAAAAAAAAAAAAAAAACACTAGAAGTATAAGAAAAAAAAAAAAGGTAAAATAAAATGTAATGATAATAATAAAAATGATACATAAGAGTAAAATAAAATAATAATAATGAAAAATTATAAATTTTCCCGCAAGCACACAAAATTATTCAGTATAATTTTCCACATTGCTCACGGTTTTCGTGTCATGCTGTAGCCGCTGGCGACATTGTCTAACCAATATAGCACCATGTACATATAGCAAAAGGGGGTGGAAAATGTCCGGAATAGGCAAAGAATGAGACACGAACGTGACATTGAAGAACAACCCAACATGTATATATGTATATACAAAATATTATAATATTATACGTGTATATTTGTATATGTATCGAGGTAAATGGAGTGGAGTTTGTGTGTCTTTTTACCTCGAGTAACACATTATTCCACTCTGCTCACTTCAACCCACTGTATCACAGTAATGTTGTATTTACAAAATTTTTCATTACTACAAATAAATTAAAAATTCGATGAAAATATAATTAAATATAAAATTATAAATTAAATAAAATGAAAAGTGAAATAAAAATAAATAAATAAAAAAAAAATTTACATTAATTCACACGTACAATAATTGCTAAATAAATTTATATAGAAATAATGGCGGTGGTTGGAGGGGATTTTCTACTTCTTTACCAAGTGCCATCTATCGTTGCACCAGTGCATTTCCCCACGTGGGCTTTACGTCACTTATGCGCGGACGTAACCAGGCCGAGCTCGTTAATAACCCGACGAAGCACAATACATATACACACACGTAAACCATTTATATACATAAATACAAATACATATACAACCCTATTGTCGCAGTAAATAACAATAAAACTCTATTAATGCGGTGGTACTGGTAGTTACCGTTGCTGGCATACGGCCAGGAACATTCCAGTGTGGCTATTCACTCTATGGAATACACGTCAGTGCAACTCGTCTTTACATACATTTATATATACTTACGTGTATATACATAACTATTACACACATATGTATATATTTAAATATTTCTTTGCATCAAGTCCTTATATATATAAACATTTCACAATGTGACCTCTCACATTATCTACATCCCTTTTGCTGTATCTTCACAATTTTTTTTTTCTCTTGTTTTTTTTTTTTTTTTTTTTTTTTTCTTTTCTTTTCTTCGCCTTTTATACACATCTATATACGCAAGATTTGGATAATTTAACGATGTTATCACTCGAGTGTATTATTCAGAGTTTGTACTGTACTTGAGAATTGTGTGAAATCATTTTGACTTTTACTTCACGTAGTCTTTGTAAATATAATTACATTTACTATTACTATATATTTGTGTGTGTACACTGGCTATATCTATATATATGTATATACACAGTTGTACAACGAGTGTGAGAATCATGAAAATTTTATTTTATTCCTCTCGCCATTCCCACCTTTTTCATGTAAAAAAAAAAAAAAAGAAAAAAAGAAAAAAAAAAAAACGTGAGCGGAAATGTATGATATATTTGAAAGAGAAAATCTTCAATGAAATGTTGAAGAGATAGAGAGAAGACTCAGTCGTGTAAAATTATAATGACAATTCATATGAATTTATATGTATATAAATGTTTATATACGTAGAATATAAATGATAGTGATGAAAGATAAAACATTTTTATATAATATTCATATATTGTATGTGTGATTTGTGATTTTCATGTATGATGTATTAATAGACGAGTACATATATAAACTTTTATATGGGTATATATGGGATTTAAAAAGGATATTATAACGACAGATATTTTGTTTTATCAATTTATTTTGCACTGCTCTTTTTTTTTTTTTTTTTTCGCACGCGCGTTGTGTTTGTTCAATTGAATAAAGTGTATTTTATCTATTAAATTGATCCTGTGCCTTTTTCTGTTTCGGTTCGCACTCTGATGTGTAAAGTGGCAAGAAAAAAAAAAAAAAAAATTAAAAATGAAAAATAGATTTGTGCGACGTGAAAATTTTTTTATTTCAATTTTTTGCCAGGTTTTTTGTGGTTTTTGTTTGTTTCATTATTTTTATATTATTCTTCTTCAAGTTTTTTATTTTTTATATTTTTCGTTTCCCTTATTTATTTATTATTATTTTTTTTTCTTTAGGCACATGAGTGAACCGATAAATTGTTCACTGTGAACAAGGTGACAAATATCATTTTTATATCACACAATTGTATCGCAGTCATCGGAGCGAAAAACCTCTGGCGGAAATGAGTTTTGTTGTCTCTTTTATATTATCCCAATATATATCTACTTACAGACATTTATATATATATATACTATAGGTAGCCAGTTGGATCAGAAAAAATATATTTATTGTGAAAATAGAAAATTGCAGACGATGTGTAAGAGGTAAAATAATATACTGCAATTCCATTTTCTCTTGATAATACGTTATTGTGAAATTGAATTTCACCGGTGTTATATTGATCTTGCTTTTTGTTTCATTATTGTGCAAAAATATTTCTTATTTTTTACTATCAATTATGCAATGAATAAAAAGAGTCTGATAAAAATATTTTCAAACAAACATTGTAATTTAATTTTGATGAAATAAAAAAATTTTAAGGGATAAAAGAACGATTTTTCTTTTTCGATAAATTGCTCCAGAGCAGAGTGAAAAAAAATACCTGAATAAAAAAATGAGAAAAAAAAAAACAATGAGGAAAAATCGATGAATAAATGAATAAATAAAAATACCAGTGGAATTCAGGTGGAATTACTAATCCACGAATGAATACTTTCGAATCTAGACAGTATTTATGTTATTTAGTGTATCAGCTCTCAGCAACGGGGCACGTTTTTTAATTTGCATTAAATAAAAACCCGATGGAAATAGTGAGAAAAATAAAATGTACAAAAAATTACACCTGAAACTATTCATTGATTGAAAATAAATATCAATTAAAAAAAAGAAAACAAAAAAAAGTTTCTGATAGAATTTTTTTTCCTTTCTAGTTATAAATAATACAATTGAAAAAAAATATTGAATAATAATTTTGAATTAATTACTATTTATACGTGTGTATATGAATAAATAAATCATGTCTTATTTATTGCGCATGAAGAAGTCTGACCAAAATAGTGAACTACTACTGCGACGCATTCGTGATATATTGAAAACCGGTAGAATTGCCGAATCCGCCTCTAGTTTGGAGTATATTTGAACAACCCTCGCTCAAGTCCAATATTCCCATGGTCAGCCACCCATGCGGATCCCTCCTTTCGCCTTACCACAGCCAAAACTATTAATTTCAGTTTGCACGACCAGCATGTTCGACGAATAATTCAATTGTCCATATAGGGGTGTGGTGATCGTGGCAATAGCCCATGCACAATCAATAAATATAGGAAATAATAAAAAAATAAACAAACAAACAAAAAAATTCTTACTAATGTAATTACAAAATTGAATTACTGTTTTCATAAACAATCAATTATTATGTATATACAAATTCTTGTACAACAGATTCGTTAATATCATTTTCTAAAATTTTATACGTCATTCAAAGAAAAATTTCACTATTTTTCTCATCGTATTACACGTACACACATGTTAACATCGATTTTCAATTTATCCCTCACATGTCCCACTGATAAAAAAATTTCAAAACTTTTTCTAACCACAATTTTATGTGAAACTTTTTTTTTGTACACTATCTCAGTTTTAGTTTATCACAGTAAAAGTAAAAATTCAATGTAATGTTATGTGAAATACAATGTGAAAAGACGTGGGGACATTTGCCAAAAAAATTTTTATTATTGTGTCTACTTTTTATTGGTATTTATTATTATTATTATTGCTATTACTTTTTTTTTTGTTTTGTTTTTTTTTTTTCTTTTTCGTTAAATGTCAAAGTTTTTAAATGTGAACTGACATGAAGACCAACTCGTACATTTCGTTTGGAAAATATCTCAATTTAGAAATTGGCAAACGTCGAAAAAATATATAAAAAAGCTCGTGATCAAAGGACATTGTGGTGAATGAAAAACCAATAAAATTCATGGAAAAAAAAAATCCGAATATTTAGATAAACGCACGATAACGAAGAGATAGACATAAAAAATGGAAAAAAAAAAAAAAAAAGTAAAGAGTAAAGGGGTTGATACCGATGATCAAGCGAGTCGTAATGACCTTAACCCAACGAGCGCGTATTTGGGGGTTGTGTGGGATTTGCCACTGGCCAGTTCAAACTAACCAGAGAGAAGTTTGTGAAAGTCCATGTGACCCAAACCCTCCCCTTCATTGAGTTTACACATCGCTCTCATCTCTACATTCTCCCTTCATTTTCTCTTTTCCATGAGTTTTGCTGTTGAACGGCGTCGCTATGCATTTCTATCGGCTACTTAACCTCCGGATACTCACAGTGCCAACGTTATTTCCGGATAAGAGTGGGGTGTAGAGAGGAAGGAGGGTAGAAGGGGGGAGGAGGGGGGGGGGGAGGGGACGATATTCATAGCTGAAGTGAAGGAGGAAGTAGTGGTGCAGACGATCAAGCGAAACTGGTGAGTTACAATTGTGTTGAGCAAATATTCACGTAAACTCACCCACAAAGTTTTGCATACATAGAAA
Organism: Dinocampus coccinellae; assembly: GCA_963920625.1. Classification (NCBI taxonomy): domain Eukaryota; kingdom Metazoa; phylum Arthropoda; class Insecta; order Hymenoptera; family Braconidae; genus Dinocampus; species Dinocampus coccinellae. The sequence goes on from OY987186.1 coordinate 1,724,897, forward strand.
GGAAACGGATAAAAACAAAAAAAAAGTACAAATATTACTATTTTTTTTTTCTTTTTTTTCATTTGCCCATCTTGGGATATATATGAATAAAAAGATTTAGTTTAAAATTTATGTGCTATCGTCGACCTTTTAACTTTTTTTGATTTTTCTTTTGTTTTTTTTTTTTTTCTAATGGAATTTTTTAATTTTTTTTCTATACTTGATTGAGAATTGATAACACTAAAAGGTCTGAAGCATGTGGTCGATGGTTGGACAAAAAAAAAATTAATAATGATAAAGCAAAGTAAAAAAAAAATAATAATAAAGTGATAAATTTAAAAGTGCGGTGATTTTTTTTCTTTATATTTTTAAATTTTACAACGGCAAAACGCATCAGAAGCGTAAGTTATTTGATGTCCTCATCTCTCTTTCTCTCTTCTTTCATTCTCATTTTCTCGCTTTTCTACTATTTCTCTCCTACTACGCTTTACCTTTTTACTGGTACGCTAATGGCTCCCCTGCGGTTGTGCCACACGATTAATGGGCAAACGCTTGGATAGGCAGTTGAAAATTCCATAAACGTTCAGGAAAGTCCTTCTCTTCCTCTTGCAACTATTACTACTAGTACTACTACTATATTGTGGTTGAGAATGCGACAGTGGCTCCGAACATTTCTAACTAGTTTTAAAGGCTCACTGTGCAATAATGCATGTGCTGAGACAGAAACACGTTTGGAAAAAATGAAAATTATGATAATTTTGTTCATTAAACAAAAGTAAACAAATTGCTATTTCTTATCTGCACATTTTTCTATCCATACACTTGGATAATGATTATAAAAATTATTTTGATGAATATTTTTTACAATTTTTTACAACTGATAATAGTGAAAATATATTAAAAAAATTTTTTTGTAAATTATGTGCAAAAAGAAAAATGAAAAAAAATAAATAAATAAATGAATGACTAAATAATAAAACCGAATGTATAATATCAAATGATGAATATATTAAAAATGTAATAAAAAAAAAGAAAAAATTATAATTAATGGTAATATTTTTGTTTTATGACGTTGCGCCTCGTGTTTCACTTGGAATGGAAAATAATAATAAAAAAATGGTGAAAAAATGACGGGAAAAAACAAAATTCTACGGGGCTATATATTAACCCTTGCGTGGAGTGTGAAGTCGTAAAAATTGAAAACAGAATTGAAAAAAAAAAAAAAAAATGAAAAATAAACGCAGAGTGAAAGGAATGACGAAAAATCCTCTTGCACACTCCGAAACACGTAGCAGGAAAATTAATGCAGTTACTGGTTTTGCCAGGACGCCACTAATTTGAGCGTTGGCTTTTTATTTATTTCCATACACGTAGCGTACTCTCTACTGTTTTTCTTTCCAAAAATTCATATATACAAATATATATATATATATATATATATTTTATCTATGAAAATTGCATATGCACCACTTTCTTTCTGGTTCGTTTTTCAATTATTATTATTACTTTTTTTTTTTTCTAGATTCATTCGGGCACTCGCACTACACAAGTTGGTCCACATCGACTGATATTTGAATAACAAAAAAATAAAAGAAAAATAAAAGTGACCACACGCTCAACACATTTAATTTTATATTGAAAATTTTTTTTATTAATATTAAATTGATCAGAAAAAAATTTCGCTGTATTCATAATTATTGCACGTAGAGATTTTTATTTCTGAATACCATTAAAAAATATTAATAAAAATGAAGAGTAAAAATTATATGAATTATTAATGATATCATCATTAGAAACTTACTTTGAACTATTTTAAATATTCCAAGTTAAACTAGAACTTTATGAAACACACACACACACACACACACACACTCACACACTCACACACCCACACAAAGTCTCAAACAATACATATATATATTCTCATATCGTGAGCCAATACCAATCTCATCCTGCTTCTATTGTAAAACACCGATCGTTGTGATTGCAAAATTCGATATGATATATTGACTTGCTAATAAAAAATTCAAATAACAAACAAAAAAAATTTACATCGAACTGTATAAGTATTTCATATAAAAATACGCAACTCTCGAAATTTTCCATTGAATAAAATGCGAAAAGAGAAAAATTGTTGAATGCAAAAAACACTCAGCACGAAAAAAAAAAAAAAAAAAAAAAAAATCGAAAAACAAAAAAATTCTTGACATAAATATTTTGCTAATCCTCCACGTGAAACAATGTGCATTCATTCGCTTGCACATATGTATAATAAAAGCAGAACATGTGTGTGTATCTGGCAAGTGAAATGCATTCCGTGCAGTTTCACATTGAATGTCAGTGACACTTTCATCTTGGTTTGTTCCACATTTCGTCACAATAATAACATTTCATGTGTATTCACTGATACAAATACACACAAACATATATATATATATATATTTATATAGTTATAACATTTATATATTTATACGTCAATACAGTTGTATACGTAATTCATGTCAGTATTGTATATATACAAAGAGGATGACGAGATGTTGCACGCGACGTTGATCAAGTTTGTCATGAGCCACAGCGGCAGAAGAATGAAGCTTTCAAATGCATATAAAATATAAATATACAAAAGTATATACAACATATTCACACATTCAATTTTATTTACACGAGAGGATTATTATTTTTTTTTTTTTTTTTTTTCGTATATAAATGTACGAAAAAAATTCTCTATTGAAATTGTTATTATTTATATTTATTCAGAAATTTTTTGACTGCTTTTATGAATTATTCAAAGATGTCTAAAAAAAAAAAAAAATAATAATAATAAATCGTAACTTTCATGAATCATTATAATTTTTTTTTTAAATTTTTATTTCTCAGTTTTTTATGTTTATTGTTTTATAATTATTACTAATGAGGATATTCAATATTTCTCATTTTTGTTTCATCATATAAATATAACAATGTGTGTATTCATTCATTTTATATTTGCATGCGGGAGTTACAATGCCATTTTGCCATAAACTATTGTTGAATATCTCATTGTCTAGTTCTCTTAATATATATATATGTACAATATATACATATACGTATATTGTGAGATTGTAGATAGAAATGATATGTATGTATTGAGAATAGTCTATTTCTATCCCGTATACTTGACTTCTATACATATATTCATGTGTCTGTGTGTGCGTCTGTAAATAAATCGAAATTGATATGCACACAAACCGCAACGTGGCACGTCTTTATTTATTCTCACATTCATTCATCTCTCATTCTGTCTCCTCATATACTGACATAAATATACTGTTGCCATTGAATTGCAGTGATGATGGTAAAGTTAAATCGTCGTATTGTTGTGTATATTTCACGTTGAAAATATGATGATACAATAGAAGTTTGAGGAGAAAAAAAAAAAAAATAAAAAAAAAAAATTGAATGAAAATACAGAAATATATTCACATTATAGAATGAAAAAATTGTAATTAAACACGTGAATAAAATGAAAAATTTCTCGAATTTTTTATGTTAAAAAAAAAAATTTTACATTAAATTAATTTTTTTGTTTATATTGCTTTACATTATTTAGAAAATATTTTAATATTGTTAATTGTTATATATTGGATATGTCATACTTTGATTGTTTCTCTTTTAGCTCTCAATATCGTTTTTACTTTTATTTTGTCTGTCGCTCTCGTCGCAACACAGTTTTAATTAAAAATCCGTTTCCGCTTTAGCACACATTACTTCTCCCAATACTGTTCGTTACTTTCATTCCAATCATGGGTGAACGAGAGAGGCGTTGATGCTAACAGAAGAATTGCAAAAAAAAAAAAAAAATCAAAAAAAAAAAAAATAGAATCGTGCAAAAATGAGAAAATGAAATAAAAAATATATACGTATATTTCTAGGCCGCGTGTCTGGCAATCAAATGGTCGACTGTCCGTGTGGAGGATATCCAGCTAATTTGTCGTCGTCTTTCAATTACAGTTGAGTGAAGAAAGACGAGATCGTCCAAGGCAAAGTGCGGGGAAGTGCGAAGAAGAGATAGAAATGACGATGGGAGTATTCTCTTGTTCGTACTCACATACTATTTCCCTTTCTAATTAAATCAAACACGTTCGTCCATTACATGACCAGGTATTTCACCAATTAGATAATATATAATTGGAAAAAAAAAAAAATTCAACTCTTTTTACACTCATTTACTTTAACAATAAACAAAAAAAAAAAAATTTCCTCCAAATTCTCATTTAATTAATAATTATTGATTTTTTTTTTTATTCACTATCAATTAATAAAAATATTATTCAACAGATTTAATTATATCTTCCACTTAAATTCACTGGGAAAATATAATGTATACAAACTGCTCAAAGTTTCTGCACATGACTGTAAATGGTTATTTTCACTCTTTCTCACCCTCTCACCTCTCATCTTCATCAACTCCCTCGCTTTTCTCTTCTTAAAACATTCAACTACTGTGCCCATACTACACCACGATATAACCGTATAATTAACAGTGTTAATTGGACTCTATTCTCCTACACCCAACATTTTTTCCCCACCCTTCATTCATTATTTTATATTAATTTTTTTATTCTCCTTTCACTTAGCAGAATAGACGTCATGAATTCTTTTTATTTCACGTGGTTTATTCCCATTGAATTGATATCATTAACTCAAAATCTTCTCGTCAAAAAAACAAAAATCATACATTTAAAAAATAAATAAATAAATAAATGAATAATAATTATAATAATTTTTTGATACAAAAAAAATTGATATTAAATGACTCAGTGTAAACGGTATTCACGTAGTTGTAATAATGAAAATAATAGAGTGAGAGTTTATATAAATATATATAAACTGGAGAATGAGAAAGAGAGAGCCAGGATTTTATCACTGCTGCTATGTCCACTGTAACCCCATGGGCACGGCACGTACGTCTGACATGCGATGCAAGCCTATGTGAAAATAATTTACCGTGTGAGTAAAAGTAGAAGATGTACAGTAACAACACACACACACATACACACTGTGTATTTCATTCGTGACAGTACTCCCTACATTGCTCTCTAGCTCATAACCAAGCTTTATTTATTCGTGTCTGATTATATTTGTACCTTCTCCACTGAGACTTTACACTATTCTCTCAACTCACTCTTTATA